>QANY01004891.1:1716605-1829935 GCA_003255025.1 Datisca glomerata | reverse complement strand
GGGGGTTCTCACTTTGTATCTTAGCGTGCTAGATGATTTTTGAATACTTTCTTATTGATGCTCCTTGTCTAAAGATAATAGTGTTAGTTTTAATTTGGGGGGTTATTACTTTGAATCAGATTTTGCTGGATAGTTTTTCAGTACTTTCTGATGAATGAATATATTTATCTTGAACTTTTTGAATGAATATATTTATCTTGAAGTTTTTCAATACTTTTTGATTGATGAATATATTTATCTTGAACTTGGCTCATTGTGATGTTACACAGGAATGCATGTATGTTTTACGGGATGAGCCTATCGTTGAAGATGCCACACATCACTCTGAAGAATAGATAATTGAAAAAATTCTCGGGCGAAATAAAAGTCTTGGACATGGAGCCCTACCCACATCTTCCAAGAAAAAGAGTCAAGTTGAAAATATAAAATTAAAGAAATAAATCAAGTCGATGGAAAGCCAACTACTAGCTTACTTGCTTGGGCTCGTCAAAACGGTTTTGCACCTCCTGACGATGACTCAACAACAAAAATATGAGCTTCAGAATATTTGTTAAGTTTTGTAGTTGTAACATCAAGATTTAAATACTCTCTTTTATTTTTCTTTGGAAACATTTGTGAACCGAATTCTGTAATGAATTATGATTTGGAGATTTTATAATGAAGTACTACTAATTTGTTACATTGCATATATTAATGATTAATATAATTATTATATGTATTTCTTAGAAAAATATCAGCTTCGATAAATTTTCTGATAATATTAATTGTTATTACAGGTGTACATGAAAACTAAAAAATTCAACATTTTTATTCACATTCTGCTAATATAAAATTTGGTCGTCAGAAATATTTAGCGACAATAAAAAATGGTCGCCAAAGAGTTTAAGAAACGAAGAGAAATATTGGTGGCAAAAGGTTTTTGTGAGGAAACTTTTTTTGGTCGCAAAACCTTTTTGCAACCAACTTTTATTCTCGTCGTGAAAACCTTTTGCGACCAGTTTTTTTTGTCGCTAAAGGTCTAAAGCGACGAGTTTCGTATTTCGTCACGAAAGTCTTTCGCTGATGATGCAAAAGCGAGGAAGTTCACGAAGAACATAAGTTTGTCGCGGTAGACCTTTCACGACCAAATATAGAGTTTTAACGATCAAAATATTGGTCGCTAAAACTTCTGTTTCTTGTAGTGTATTTTGTCTAAAAGTGAGGTTTTGTTTTCAAATCCCATTATTTTCGATTTGACAATGCTTTGTAAATTTTTTGTTACATTTTATTTACTAGTGTATTTTCACGGGCATTGCACCTATTAGTCATATTAATATTTATTTTGTTTATATTATTTATTTTTATGAAAATATGTGAAATATATTATGTGCTCATCTCAATTACATCCAAAAAATATATGTGATGGTCACGCTAGTTAAACTGGGATTCACTCCGTAGAGATTCACTCCGTAGAGGTCGCTGTAAAATAGTGGTAAATGTAAATGAATCATTTATTTATCTCCATGTGAATTTCTTATTCCATTCATAAAAAGTTTACTAAATCCAAGAATAAACATCAAAGACTAATAATAAACAAAAAAATCAAATATTAAATTAAACAAGTCATATTTACCATTACGTTCTTATGTCTAACGATGCCTCCTAAACTAAAATCTTGAATCCACCACTGCTTCTAGTTGTGATTGTTGGATCATGTTTTAGATTATACAGAAAATTAATGAAACATGACTAGTTCATGGGAAATATAAAAAATATTCATACAGACGTTAAATCGAATTAAATACAAAACCAATCAAAGATCATGCAAAATCATATAAACGTATAGAGAAAAAATAGAAATATTTTATACCTTTTTAATTAATGGAGAATTTTTTATTTAGCGGTATCCAATTTCTATCTCGCGTTTTTCATTCTTCGTAGAGTTAGAATTAATCTTCACCTCGACAACCACCCGTTAGAACCTAAAGTATATCTTTGAAGGAATTTCATAGGAATTGAGTGGAGGCTCTCGAAATAACGATTGAAAGAGAAAATCAAAATTTTACTCTTCCCCAACTTTTGTGTTGGGGGGGGGGGGACTCTTTCTTCTCTTATCTACCACTTAGGTATAAGATTTTCAAATCTTAAGAGATAATCATAATGCAATCTTTTATAATATTTAATTGCAGAATTTACACATATACTCCTATATTTTAAAACCAAAATTCCCCTCTCCGTATACCTTTATATGTGATTTTGACATCTCTCATAGAGCCAAAATTATTTCCAGATTTATCAGTCTAAATTGATGAATTAAATTGATCCCTATCAATTAATTAATTAATTAATTTACTAATTATCTAACAATTAAAAAATAACAAAATAATTTATTTGAATATTAATTTTGCTATTCACTAATTTAGTGGTGACACCATCTCATATGAGTTCGAGAATTGTACTTGGTCCAAAACATATTTTTGGTCCAACTGTTGTTGTTTCTCATTCTTATTCTTATGAGCTATTATTGAGACCGAATGGTTCCACATGAATAAAGTTATGAGATTCAAATACTTGGCCAATTCATCTCCATAAATTCTCAACCTATTTAATCCCGACATCGTACAACTCCACTATAAGTCTTATACCGAATAAACTCTCGATTCATGCGCGCTACATTTTCTATTGGTGCAAATAAACATTTATATTTCATGATCCACATAATATTTAATTGATATTACCCTTCGTGAATATCAGTATCAAGAGCGGGTTGAATCACGGTCCCAACAGCCGAGGTATTGTCCAACTATTCGAACGAACTCATTTGACATATCAAAGATCGCAAGTAACTAAGTCAAGTTTTCATATTCACCTCAGGATTAAGGTAATTATGAAAATACCCTTAAGGTGTAACGAATAGATTTAGAGCTAGATAAACGGTTTTACTCTAAACTAATTGGTTACTGGTCTATTTAACATGTTCCATAACATATTTAGGTCAATCGTTAGAGTTTCCACTCCTATGTCCAAAGACCGACATCATTTGGTTCAACCTAACAGTCATAATTAGATTCAATTGCCTAGTCAATCCTAAGACTGCGAATAATATTTTGAACTATCTTAGAAGAGTTTGTTTGGAAGGTCGCTCAGTCTTACTCTTCTTTGATAATAATTTCAGGACTTAAGTAAATTACAAACACACTTTAATTAAATAAAACATTCATTTATCCATAAACTTCAATGATACATAAATGTCTCTGAAATAATTGTTTTCTCCTAAATAGTTATTACACCATACTTTATGAATATAATTCCAACAACCTTCCACTTAGACTAAAGTAGGCGTGTACAATCTCATATCCTCATGGCATCTATATGACCATCAAAGACTTTACAGCTGAATGTCTTCGTGAATAGATTTGTCAGGTTGTTGACCATAGATATGTGTGTTACTTGAACATCTCCTCGTTGAACTATCTCTATGATAAGGATTACTTCCACTCTATGTGTTTGGGTCTTTTGTGGTTCCTTAATTCCTTCAATTTTACTACAGCCCCACTGTTATCACAATAAAGTGTTATAAGTTTATCAGCATCTAGAATGACTTCCAGAGTCTTTAGGAACTTTCTAAGCCAGGCAGCCTCCTTTGCAGCTTCACAAGCCGCCACATACTCAGCTTCCAGAATCAACAATGCATGATTACTTGATACTTCTCCATACCACTGCTCCACTATTCAAGATGAACATCTATCCTAAAGTGGACCTCATGGAATCCTTGTCCGCTTGAAAATCAGAGTCAGTATAACCTGTCATATTCAGGTCAGTACCTGAATACACAAACATGTAGTTTTTCGTTCTCCTAAGATACTTAAGGATATGCTTGATAACATTCCAATGCTCAAGTCCAGGATTAGATTGGAAATGACTTACCACTCCCACGGCGTAGCAAATATCTGTTCGAATGTAAAACATTGCATTCATTAGACTTCCTATGGCTGAGACATAGAGAATCTTTCTCATGTCTTCTGCTTCTTGAGGAGTCTTGGGAGACTGTTCTTTGTAGAGGTTGACTCCATGCCTAAAGAGAATATATCCATTTTTAGAATCTTGCTTACTGAAACAATCCATCACCTTATCAATATAAGATGCCGGAGACAATGCCAATTGTATGTTCTTTCGATCTCGAAAGATCTGAATACCTAGGACAAAGGAAGCTTCTCCAAGATTTTTAATATAAAACTGCTTTGCAATGATTAGAACATAGTCGACGTACAAAACCAGAAAAATCACATTCCATTCGTGTATCAGTTTATACACACATGGTTCGCCATTAGTTACTCAAAACTAAAGTTCTTGATAGTTTCGTCGAATCTGATATTCCACAAATGAGACGCTGCTTAAGTCCATAAATGGACTTTAGCAGTTCACAAACCTTACCCTCTTGGCCTTTCTCCATGAACCCATATCGTTGAGCCATATAAATGTGCTTTTTAAGATTGCCATTCAGAAAATCAATCTTGACGTCCATCTGCCAGATTTCATAATTGAAGGCAACAACAATGGACATGAGGATTCAGATGGATTTAAGCATGCCCACTAGCGAGAAGGTATCATCATAGTTAATACCTTCCTTTTGAGTGTATCCCTAGGCTACAAGCCTAGCTTTGAATGTCTCTAATTCCCATCCGGGCTTCTCTTCTTCTTATAAATTCATTTACACCCTATGGGTTTTATCCCATAAAGAGGATCTACAAGCTTCCAGACTCTATTCGAGTACATCGATTGTATCTTGACGATCATGGCGTCTTGCCATAAGTTTACTTCAGGACTAGCCATAGGCTGCGGGTAGGAAACATGCTCATCATGACCCTTATCTAAGATTGCCGTAAAGGCATCTCCATAAGACATGTACCTGTCAGGTTCTCTCATAACCCTCCTACTACATCAAGGCTCCGTAGGCTCCGGCTCCTACTGTGGTTCTTTCATTATTAAATTGAGAACAAGTCTTGAATGGGGAGTTGATGTCCTCCCACTCAATAATTCCTTTAGCACAAGCGTTCTTTCGAGAATTCGTGCTCACGAATGTTTTCTTGTCGGTTGGACTATAAAAGATGTATCCCTTCGTTCTCTTAGGATATACTATAAATAAGCATAATACTGATCGATTGGCCGACTTGCCTGTCTTCGATCTTAGTACATGTGCCGGGAATCCCCATATCCTAAGGTGGCTTACGGGTGACTTTTTTCCACTCTATCTTTCATATGGTGTATTAGGCACCATCTCTGACGAAACTTGGTTCAGAATATATGCCGCTGTTTCCAATGCATATCTCTAGAATGAATCTGGGAGGGTGAGTAACTCATCATGGATCTAATCATATCCAATAGAGTTCAATTTCTTCTTTTTGACATACCATTCTATTCTAAAGTGTCAGGTGTTGTAAGTTGAGAAAGAATACTTTCTTCCTTAAGAAAATCTTCGAACTTCCAGCAAATACTCTCCACCGCGATCGGGTCGTAGTGTTTTGATTTGTTTCTCTAATAGCTTCTCAACCATAGCCTTGCACTCTTTTAACTTTTCAAAGGTTTTATACTTTTGGCGCATTTGATAAACATGTTCAAAATGTATGTATCATCTATGAATGTTGCAAAATATTCATAACCTTCTCTTGCTTGGATATTCAATGGCTCACATGTTGGAATTATGTCCATAAAGTATGGTGTAATAACTATTAATGAGTATTTATTTATTTTTCAAACATTTTATATTACTAAATTTAATGAATGAAAGTTTTTCTATTAATTAAATTATGTTTATAATTTACTCAAATCCTGAAAATATTGTCAAGGTAAGAAGAATAAAGGTTGAGGGGTCTTCTAAAGAAACTCTTTTGAAATAGTTCAGAATGTTATTCATAGTTTTAGGATCGATTGAAAAATCAAGACCGATTACGACTGTTAGGATAAACGACATGATGCTTGTCTTAGTGTGTTAGAGTGGAGACTCTAACGGTTGACCTAGACATGTATTGGAACATGTTGAATAGACCAGTAATCAATTAGTTTAGAACAAAGCCGTTTATCTAGTGTTATACCTATAATGGTATTTTAATAATTACCTTAATTATGTGGTGAATACAAAACTTGACTTAGTTAGTTAAAAACTTTGATATGCCAAAGGAATGAGTTCAAATTGCCGAACAATATCTCGGCTATTGGGATCGTGATCAGCTATGTTAGAGTTACGTGATTCATAGATATGAAAATTCATGACGAGTTTACAATTACAACAATATCACGTTATACTTTATTGATGAGTGTGTGATTAAAATAACTTGGCCAAGTATTCGAAGAAATGAATCATTATAAGACATGGTGAACTATACAAGACAATTCACTATTATGTCTTTCTTATTCATAATCAATAAAAGAGTTAAGGATCTAATAACTAGATGGGTAAAACGGTAATTTTACATCCCGTTCTTGTTAATGATAATCATGAAGGATAATATGTTGAAATATTTTGTGGATCATGAAATCAATATGTTATTTACATCAACAGAAAATGTAGCTTGCATGAATCGAGAGTTGATTCGGCATCAGACCTATAGTGAAGTCGTACGATGTCAAGATTAAATAGGTCAAGAATTTATGGAGATAATTTCACCAATTATTTGATTCCTATAGCTTTATTCATGCGGCTCCATTCAGTCTCATGAGTAGTTCATAAGAACATGAATGAAAAACAACACTAGTTGGATCAAAAATGTGTTTTGGACCAATGTATGTTTCTCGAACTCATGTGTGATGGATGTGATCATTTAATTTGTGAAGAGCAAGTAATTAATGTTCAAATTAATTAATTAGTTATTTTTTAATTATTAGATAATTAATAAATAAAAATAATAATTAATTAATTGATGGAGATCAATTTAATTAATCAATTTACATTGATGAATTTCGGCACAACATTGACTATAGGGAGAGATTCAATTTTTGGCAATAGCAAATATTAGGAGGTGAATTTTTAATAATTTGAAATATACGGGTATATGTGTAAATTTCATAATTAATATATAAGGGATGACAATAGAGTTGCATCTCTAACCCTAACGCATTGTGTGATTACACAGAGCAGAAAAGCGAATCTCTAACCCTAACAAATTTTCTGCTCGAGATAATTTAGGTAGTTGCGTTTCCAATGACCAGCGACTCCGCAATGATGACACTTGTCTTCGAGTTCACATTCTTAGCTTTCTTTGGACCTCTCTTGTGTTTCTTTTTGGCGCCAGAGGTGGAAGGCTTACTTTTTGTAAAGTTTGCCTCTCCAATCTTCATCTTACCCTTCTGAAACAGGGTCTCAACAGTTTGTAACTCCTTCATAAGTTCTGGAAGAGAGTACCTCAATTTATTCATCAAATAATTAAGTTTGAAGTTCTCAAAAGTGTCTGGCAGGGTCTCGAGGATCATATCAACTTGAGTCTCGCCATCTACCTCAGCTCACATGGTCTCCATCTCATTCAGATAATAATGATCAACATCATATGTTCTCTAAGATGAGTTCTACGGTTCATCCAGCAGCTCATGAAGTTTCACACAACAGTCTATTTGTCTTGACGACCCTGATTCTCGAACATTTCGGTGATGTTCAACATCATATCAGTAGCGATCTCCATATTCAGATGTTATTGTTGCAACACATTGCTAACTGATGCCAAGATGTAACACTTAGCGATCTCATTAGAATGCAACCAAGAAGCATAGACATCATTTTCCTCTTGAGTCGATTTAGCAATAGGCTCAAAGGGACAAGGGGTGGGGAGCTCGATTTTGTGCTTCTCTACCGTCAGCAGGATATCAATATGACATTTTCAATCCACGTAATTTTCACCAGTGAGTTTGTTTGCATTCAAGATTGTTAAGAGTGGGGATAATGAGATGAATACTAAAAAGAATAAATAAAGTGGTGTAAATAAATATTTAATCATTTAAGAAAGTATGATGCTTAATGCAAATACTTAAATATTTAAAAATATAATAAAAACATATTTCTTCTATGATATTACGATCAACAAAGATAGCTCGTTTATAACGCCCCGATCCATGATTTTTTATACATACGTGTAATTTCACAATTTTGAAATCCCCAATTCAAAACAAACTCTAATTTTGAGAAAATTCTCAAATTGAAATTCTTAATTTGCCCATGATAGAAAAACCGTGACCTTAAATAGCGGAAGCATTAAACTTATCCAAGATCGAAATCTTAATAATTAAATAGTGGAAGTGATAAAATGCCTTAAATGCATATTTAATAAAACCTCGATAAAATTGAATTAAACTCTGAAATAAAGTCAAAACTTGAAATCCATAATTCATGAAGTTTTCACTCGTCATAATTCGTAGAAAAACATAACGCAAAATAAACTACTTAAATAACTGACTTTAACAAAAAATATTTTCCTAAGTCTTGAAGCAAATCATCAAACTGAAAATCATAAATTCCTCTAATCCAACTCGTTTTGGCAGTCTCCTACTCATGCTGCTCGCCATCACTACTTGCAACATAATATACTGTGGGGGAATGAGTATTTTAAAATACTCAGTAAGTAAACTCACATAATAACTTGCATGCACATGTCATAAATGTAATCATGACATTACATAACTAAACTTGACATATATCATAAATGAAATAACGCAACGTACTTTGTCATGTCTTAGCTCAACGTAGCACGTAGATAACACGTGTCTCAAACATAATCATATAACAATCTTAATCATATCTTGTCTTGGCATATTCCCTAGTTAACAACCTAATCAGAACTGATCACACGTTAACTGAAACATATCATGACGAATTAGGCGATGAACAAATGACACATATTGGGCGATGAAACAGATTGCACACATCGGACGACAAATAGATGACACACATTGGATGACGAAACAAATGACACTCATAGATGACGGAAAATGTGAACAGATAGCACCTCATGAGTGATGAATAACATTTACATATGACACCCAAATGTATCATCAAAACATGAACATATGCACCCTATGTGTGACGAAAGCATGAACAGATGACACCCCATTCGTATAACAGATCATAACGTGAACATTTTATTTTCTTGTTAACTAAGGGTCGTGCTTAAGTTCATATCTTGCATAATTACCACTTGACTGAATTAACTTCATTACTTGCAGAGTCAAAGGCATGATAATAATTGATCATATGGTTCAGAAGTAAACATATAATGCATACATGTAACATTATCAAACATGATAACATACTAACGTATAATCAAACATACCCAAATATTTATCTCATAATAATCACATTAATAATTGAACAATAGTTAAACACCAAAGTATTCACGAATATAAATATCATAAAAAAATGGTTGAACAAATAGTAAATATAAATATATGATATAGAATTATAACATTGGGAGTCACCATTATATAAGCTCACTTACCTCAATTGATATGAATAAAAGTTAGCAATTATTGACTAGGTGTAAACTGAACAAAGTAGTACCGGTTCAACTTGGTTCAATTGGTCTAAAATAGTCGGTTTGGCTGTGCTAAACAGGCTCGTGCAAATGAATTGATTTGGATTGGTCTGATTGGTCTGTCTCAACTGAACTAGTTCAGATCGGTTATGTATAAGAACCAAGTTGCACAACGAAAATAGAGAAAGGAAGAAAGAACAGAGGATGGAGTAACCGAAATAGGAAGGGAAAAGGAAACAATGAGATAACAGAGAGGGGCAAAGAGAAAGAGAGAGAGGAAAAGCGTAGAAGGAAATTATAGTGGGAGAGAGAGAGAAACAAATAGATGAAACAAAGATGGAGAGACAAAGCAGAAGGGAGAGAAATTAGGAGAGAAACAGAAGGAGAAAGATGAAACAAAAGAGGAAGAAGCAAAGAACAAAAGAAGAAATAAGAAGAGAGACAGAGGAAAAAAGGAAAGGAAACAGAGAGAGAGCAGGGAGAAAGCAAAGATGGAGACTAAAAAGAGAGACAGATAGAAGAAGAAAAAGGAGAATGACTGTAAAGGTGGAAAAGAAAATAAAGGAGAGCAAGAAGATTACTGAAGATGTAAGCTAGGTAGCGACAATGGAGGAGTTGAAAGAGAAAGCAGAAGGAGAGGGAAAAAAGGGTTTTGGCTGGGGGCTGCGTGAGGGAGAGATGAACAGTGAGAGATACTGGGTATTATAATGTTAGCTTAGGGTTTTCTTTGGGTGCAAAGACACGCAAAGGTGTGAGCAACTTTGAGAAAGAAAGGAGAGATTGCCGAATAAAAAAAATACGGCTAGGGTTAGCTTTGGGTGTATGTACATATAGGTGTGGGTGAGTTTTAAAAATTATATAACAAACTCTTTTTTTAAAAATTGGAAGAAATCAAAAATAAAAATAATATCGTCTGGTTAAAATAGCTTTACAAAAATTACAAATAATCCATTTTAAAAATCAAATTTTAAAATCAAATTTATCTTTTAAATCAGTTTTATGAAAATGCCCTTTTACAAAGGGTCAAGGTATTACATCCTCCCATTTAGGGACAACGCCCGAGCTATCTCTTGTCGCATTAAGACTTTTCTCATTTGGTCAATGCTTCTCAAGATGTCACTACATCTAACTCAACCAATCACCAGTGATTTTGGTCACCTTAGCCCCATTGACTAGCTCTTATGAGAGATTTCAATGTGCTTTGGCGTAAGTGTTTAACCAACGCATCAGCTTTAAATGTTACTATGAACTAACGATCTGTCTAAGGACGGTCCCTTCTGACTACTTCATTTACAAGTTTTAGCTTCGCAAGCAACTCGATGACTCAAAACGACACGATTCCCAAGTTTCTCTTAGTGAAGACAAGATCGTTATGGCGCTTTGAACCATTCCTCGTGTCACAATCAAGTTTGTTTTGGAGACATTGAGAACATTTCAACGTAAATGTCAATTCCACTTAGTTTTTGAAAAATTGGATTTTTGTTTGCTTTTTCAAAAAACATAACTCTTTGTAAATTTGAAAAGTAAGTTTTAAAAAATTATAAACTTTTATAATTTTTTTTATAAAATTTAAATCATAATTTAAAATTTATAACTTTTATAAAATTCACATTATATTTAAAATTATAACTCATTATAAATTAAAAATATAATGATGCATGTACATGCTACAACAATTTATTATTGGCATATCCCTATTTTTATATGGCATATTATAAGAGGATATGAGATTAAAAATAAATCATACATTCAAAATTAACATCTCTATAGCTCATTTTCTAATTACAACCCACAAAAAGAATAATAAACAAATTATAATAATTAAATACTAGTTTTCATGATGTCTGTAATTATCTCGTTCTCTTTCATAAAGTCCCACCTCATTGTATCTCTTCACCAAGGTCTAGTCCCATATTCAAAATAATCTTCAAGTTTTGATCAAAACTCTTTTAATTAAGAAAATTTATTTTTCTAATTAAGTAATCCCATTAAATATCCTTTTTAAACTAATGCAATTTGATTAGTAAAAAAAAATTAAAATTGATAACTATCTTTTAAAATTCAAAATTCAAAAATTAAAAGATAAAAGATAGAATTAGGATTTTCGCGAAGCATCATAGGGATAGGGCAACACTATCCATACCCTGGCATTCACAAGGATTGCCGTCGGTGGTGGCAGTGACTGCCCGATCACTGCAACGGGTGCCACTCCAGGCGGTGGATGATAGAGCGGCGGATGGCAGCGTAAGATGAAAAGCACGACGGATGGCGCAGAGAGGCAGACGATGCGGCTACAGACATCGGTTTCTCAGGATTCATGAGGTGATACAATCAGAATGCGTTCATGATGGATTTACATGAAATTCAACGATATAACTCTTGCATAATTAAATTACATAAAATCCTATGCCACTATTTCAGCGTACATCAATTCTAAAACTAAAAAATAACACCTAAAGTCAATTAATTGGGATCCATTCATAAAACACATTCAAACATGCTTTGAATCTACCATACAAAATTATATGTCAATATAATCATATTCATTCATACATACGTTTAGATTCAGAATATGCAATTCTAAAAACCATCGGCTCTAATACCAGTTGTTAGATCGGGTTTTAGATTTTACAGAAAATTAATGAACCATTACTAGTTCATGGGCAGAATACAAATTTTTTTTTCATACAAATGTTTAATCCAATTAAACACAAAACCAATCAAAGAACATGCATAATCATATAAACGTATGTAGAAGAGATAGAAACAATTTATACATTTTCAATTAATGGAGAATTTCTGATTTGGTGGTATCCAATTTCTATCTCGTGTTCTTTGTTCTTCGCAAAGTTAGAATCGATCTTCTCACCGAGAATTGAAATCCAGCTGAGTGAATTGTTTGTTAGGTGTTTAGTGCAATTTGTGATCTAAACTCTTCTTTTTAAGACTATAAGATGTTTTTATGTTTATCCCAAATTGATGAAAGTTTTGCTCATGACTATTTATTCAGTTAATCAATTACCTGGTTAAAAGTTTGGTTATCTTAAGGTACCAATTAGAAGAAACACCATGTTATGCTTTATGTTTGAGTCTTTGACAATATATTTTATCTTATCGATTCTCAATATGAAAACTAAGGACTGAGTTTTCTGGATGATTTCTGGAAATTTATCTGTACGCAATTGATAAAGAAGTATCTTATGCTTAGTGATTTGACATGTGTTTGTAGAGGTAGAGTAATTACGTTAGTCAATTTTAATTGTTCTTTCCCATAGTTTAAAGACGTTGAGTGACGGTTAAAGATCTTATGTTTTCTCCCAATCTCTCTCTTACGATAATTCCTTAGCAAGAAATCGTGGTTTTATTTGATAAAATCTTAGTAGTTCATGCCACGATCTAAACCCTTGTGGGATTGAAGTAATTGGTTCATGAATCTGTAATGTTAAGTGTAATACTAAGAAAGAAGTATGATTATATCAGTTATATCAGTTAGTGTTTTACTGTTATTGTGCGCAGTTATGTAACACCATTTTGGCAAGAATTGTTATAACTGTTGCTTAGCTTTAATAGCTCCTCTATTCTTTTATAAATAACATGATATTGATTTATTCATGGGTTTATTTTTGTCTCGGTGTATTACTTGGAGCAGCTCCTAAATTTCATTGGTGTTAAGAGTTTGGGGCCAAGTCAGGTGTTGCCCAACCTGCAGGAGCTTCTAAGGATCATCCAATTACAGATTACATATATACCTGATTCAACCTTTGGTGGATCAACTGTAAGTCAGTAAACTAAGAAGAAGCTAACGAGATCTGGATATCGAACGCAAAAAAATTGACCATGAGTGCTCTTTCTAGATTGAAAGTTTTTTTTTCTATTTTTCTTATAAGGCAGTTATCTAATATACACTGGAATCTGTTCTGTTGTGATAATTGTTTTGGTGTTTTTTAATTATTCTTTATATATTAATTGTTGTATAATGGACTCTTATCACTCACATATGAATTAACATAGTAGAATAACAAATGTTTTTCATTCTTGTTCCGGCTACATGAATTACTGTAATAAATTTTCCTTAACTTAAGATAGGAGGATGAGGACGGTATTCAGCCAAATGTTTAAATATATTATATATATATAAATTACTATATATATATATTTATTTTTATTTTTTTATACCGCCGGTAAAAAATTTCAATTCCTTAGCAATACCAGCGGTTAGAAACCGTCGGGAAAGGCTCTACAACCGTCATTTCCGGCGGTTATTTATTTATTGCCGGTGGTTACGAGACCGGGAAAAAAACTCCGGGCGGTTTATTATCCGTCGGCATAATGTCTTTCCAGCAGAGAGATAAACAGCAGTTATAAAACCGCCGGAATATTTTTCCGGCGGTTTTAACCCCTGGTATAGGGCTACAAAACAACCGGGATAGGTGATTTTTCATGTAGTCTTGGCTCCATAAACCAACGAGAAGGGCCTCTCTCCTGTGGGAGCCCTTTTTGTCGTCCTATATGACCACAATACTGCTGGGAGTTCTTCGACCCATTATTCCTTAGCTTGGAAGAGCATTTTCTTGAGTGTATTTAGTATTGTCTTTATCTGAGGCTTTGGCCTGCCCATTCGCCTGATGGTGCTGTGGTGCTGAAAAGCGAAGCTGAATACCCAATTCCTCGCAAAACTCTTTCACAATTCTTCCTGAGAATTGTGGACCGTTGTCTGTGATTATAACCTTTGGAATCCCGAATCTGCATACAACGTTCTTCCAGATGAACCCTTTGACGTCATTTTCCTTGACATTTTCAAAAGATGTTGCCTCTACCCATTTGAAGAAATAATCTGTGACCATGAGTAGGAATCTCTTCTGACCCGGCGTAGGTGGCATCAGGCCCACTATGTCCATTCCCCATTGCATGAACGGCCATGGAACAATGGTGAGGTTTAGCTCGTCTGGTGGTTGTCTAGGTATTGATGAAGTATCCCATCATGCGGGCTTTCATGCTCATTGATCTGCCCCTGCGTGGTTCCCACATTGACCTTCATAAATTTCAGCCATCAATACTAAGTCTCTGCTGGGTGGAGACACCTTATGTATGGCCTGGTGTATGATCTTCTGTACAGAATTTCATTCTGGGATGAGTATCTTGCTGCTCTTATTCACACTTTCTTGGCCTCATTTTGGTCTTTCGGGAGTATTCCTTATGATATGTAACTGATGAGGGGGTCCATCCAGCTAGATTCTATCGTTTGAGGTATTTGCAGATGTGGGTCCACCTTATTAACACTTACCACTAAAGTTATCAGGATCGCGATCCTACCTAGGATCGGTGGAAGGGTGTAGGATCGTGGATCATCGGATCAGATCGATGATCGTAAAAATCCTATCAATTTTTAATAATTTATTAGTAAATAATATATTTATGCTAATAATACTTCAATACATTGAGTAAAATGATTATATAACATCAAGTCATCTAATACCCGCCCAATACCCCATGAGTGCAACCCATTGTTAGTTAATTCAGAAATGACAAAAATACGGACTATTATTCGGCATGTATAATTTATAATTTTAACGATCAAACATTCAGCTAAAATTAGGTCAATAAAATGCGATATGTAAAAATTCGGATTCGGATTTTAAATGAGTATTATATATTTTCATTTAAAAAATGTGGCACTCAAAACACGGTTGTAAGATTTACAAATAAATCTATAATATATTAATCCATAAAAAATTAATTGAATTATTAAAAATATTTATCAATTAAATTAAAATCAAGCCCACATTGAAAAGAGGACCCTTAAAAGCAAAGAAATGACTCCTAAAAGCAAGCTTTAAGTCCCGCATCGAAAAGAGATGGGAAATAAAGCTAAGATTTTCTAATATAAAACCTACAGTTCACTACCCACTTTAGTTCATGTGCGGCCCACTTGCCGTCTTTAATTCGACGTATAATTTGTAAGATGAATAATATGTGTTTCATAAATTTTGTATGAATTATACACGTATTTTACCCTATTGTTCAGCTATATTCGGGAATGGACTAAATAATTTGGTAAAAGTAATATTTGCGTATTATTCACGTACAATATGTGAATTTACTAACAAGGGTGTAGCCCGACCCAAACAAAAAAAATCACCTAATTTAGTGAAAGTTTGGGATTGGTGATGGATCGTGATCCCATGCGATCCCACGATCCCGATTCTACGTACAAACGATTCATATATGCGATCCGGATCGCCAACCTTTTGTAGGATCACGCAATCCGAATTGCGACCCTGACAACGTTGCTTGCCACTGATCGATCCACAAAATCAGTTCTTGGAGGAACCCAACCGCTACAATTCTTCTCATATCTATGTTAATGGTGGGGGCTAGAGTTACTAGAGCATCCACGTGGGTGTTCTCTGTTCGAGGTAGCTACTATATGGAGCATTCTTCAAATTCTCCATTCAATTCGAGAAATTGGCTCTAGTATGACCCCATCCTTGTCCTTAGCTAGCCTCATGCCCACAAGTAAATCTTTGTACTCACATTCGTTGTTCAATGTCCTGAGCTCGAAGCGTAACGCCCTTTCAATTTTGATCTCCTTTTGTATTTTAAGTATTAGTCCTTCTCCACATCCACATGCATTCTCTGAACCATCAACGTAATGTGTTCATGCCATTTTGAGGGTTTCGTATCCGTGCCTCTGTCTGTTGTATCATCTCACGTGACATCATCTGCATGGTCCGACCCTCATCCTCTTAGGATGGTGTCATCTCTACCACAAAATCAGTGAGTGCCTGAACCTTGATTGTCGTTTGAGGTTCGTATCTGATGTTGAAATCTCCTAATTCTACGACCCACTTCATCAGTCTACATATCTTTAATTTTTGCAAAACAGATCTCAGCGGATCCGAGGTTCTTAAATCTTACTACGATGGTATGACTCTAGAAGTAGTGGCTAAGCTTTCTTACGGAGGTGACTAGCTCCAGAGCTAACCTTTCCATCTGCAAGTACCTTTTCTTAGCATCTAAAAGCATCTTACTAACATAATACACTGGCTATTTATTTTTTCCTTCTTCCTAGATTAAGACTAAGCCGACCGCATTCGTTGATATGGTGAGATACAGATACAAATATTTCAACTTCCTTTGGTTTTGACAGAAGCGGTGCAGTCATCAGATACTTTTTAAGTCTGTGAATGCTTCCTCACACTTCTGATCTCATTCAAAATTCTTGTTATTTCTCATAACATTGAAGAAGGGCAGACACTTGTCTAAGGACCTTGATATAAATCTAACAAGTGCAGCCAACCTGCCATTTCGTTTTTTCATATCCTTGATTGTCCTAGGTGCGTCCATCTCTAGTATCACACTGATTTGATTGGGGTTTTCCTCGATCCCTCGCCTTGTGACCAGATGTCCCAAGAATCTCTTTGATGACACACCAAAAGAGCATTTGGATGGATTAAGTTTTATACAATATTCATTCAGTACCTCACCTCAAATGCCTGCCTTAGGTTTGATACATGGTCTTACGCATGGACTGACTTCACCATCATATTGTTGATGTACACCTCCATTGTCTTTCTTAAGTATTCTTGGAACATCTTGTTGACTAGATGCTGATAGATGGATCTTGTGCTCTTCAGTCCGAATGACATTATTTTGTAACAATAAGTCTCTCTCTTAATAACAAAGAATATTTTCTTTTCATCTGAGACATGCATGAGTATTTGGTTGTACCTTAAGAAAGCTCCATGAGGCTGAGCATCTCGTGCCCCGCCGTAGTGTCCACCAGTTGATCTATCTTCGAAAGAAGGAAGCTATCTTTTAAGAATGCTTTGTTCGGATCAGCGAAGTCTATACAGACCTTCCACTTTCCATTCTTCTTTTTTACCACCACCATGTTGGTCAACCACTCATGGTGGTAAACCTCTCTGATAAACCTAGCATCTAATAGCCTTTGAACTTCTTCATTAATGACCATACTTCTATTAGAGGAAGACTTCCTCTTCTATCAAATCAGTTTGAGGGTTGGGTCTGCCTCCAACTTGTGCGAGATTATAGACAGGTCAATCCCAGGCATGTCTGAAATACTCTAAGCAAAAGTCTGCCAATTTTCCCTCAGAAAGGTGATCAATTCGTTTCTCAATAGATCTCTTAGTCTGAGCCTATACTCACGACCCTCTTGGGGTTTGACGGATGGATCGAGACCTCCATTATTTCTTCAATAGGTGGTGTATCTAAGGTCTAGACCCGTCCTTGTCACTGTTATTATTCTACCTTTTTCTTGAAGCTAGTGAGGTAAAAGCTCCTAGCCACCGCCTGATCTCCGCGTATTTCTATTATTCCCTTTAGAGTTAGGAACTTGAACTTATGATGGTAGGAATAAAGGATTGACTTCATTGCATGTACCCATGGTCTTCCTACAATCAGATTGTAGGCTGATTCTTCATCAACCACCAAGAACTCTATCATCATATAGATGAGTTTTGATTTCATGGGAATGAGTACACTCTCAGTTGCTATAGTGACTGAACCTTTAAATCCTACAAGCTCTAAGTTCCATCTAGTCATCTGCGACTCATCTATTCCCACCTTCTTTAGGGTCGAGATGAAGACTATGTCGGTTGAGCTTCCAGGGTTTACCAATATTCACTTGATTAAGAAATTAGCCACGTCCAAGAAAATTACCAGTGCATCATCATGCGGGTAATGTATGCCGACCATATCCTCATTTGTCAACTCTATCTTCAGGCCATCCTCATCCCCTTTTACTATTGAAAATATAGGGAGATGGGTAGCTCTCAGGTGCCCTTTCCTTACCGAGGTGCTTGCTCCTCCACTTGACTTTCCCCCATGGATTACATGCACCATTCGCTCTCTGGACTCTCCTTTTGATGTCTGTCCTCAGTCTCCAATCTCAGCATTTTATTGGCCTGATCCAACAGATTTCTTTTAATAGGCCTCACTTTATCAGGGACTCTATCTCACATTTAGGCTTCCAACAGTCATCTGTCATATGCCTGTAATCTCTATGGTAATCACAATATTGGTTCTGGTTCCTCATCATCCTCATCTTCGATTTCAATTATGGAGGTTGAGGGAGGAGATCCTTGCTATCGATATGATGAACCAGTTCCTTCAGGCTTACAGTCATGGATGGAAGGTTGATATCTGAGATAACTCTTGGCCCCAACCTCTCTGTGATACTGACCCTTTTCTGCGAGTGCTTCTTGTCGCACCTTTGGTCTGACCTTCCCCTTTGATCCTTATCTTCTCGTCTGACGTGAGGGGACTCCCGTGTTCTCCATCTTCCTTTTTCTTTGCCATCTCCTCGTCTAGCATGAAAAATTCATTGGCCTTACTGAGACATTCTGACATCTTCTTTTTTCTTTGCCAAATACTTATACACGTCAGTGTTAGGGGTTATGCTCTCAAAGCATGTGTGTTGACATTTTGATATGAAATTTAATGAGGATTACATTATTCTTATATTTTTTTAAAATTATTTTTGAATAATTTATATAAATATCTAAAAATTCCATATTCATTAATAAAACTATGATCTTGTAATGGTACCGTATGATTAAGATCATAGATAATGAATAAAATTGTCAGCAACATATTAAAGTATGAAATCATTAATGAATGGTTGCTAGCACAATTCATTAATGATTTCATACTTTAATATGTTGCTGACAATTTTATTCATTATCTATGATCTTAATCATATGGTACCATTACAAGATCATAGTTTTATTAATGAATATGAAATTTTCAGATATTTATATAAATCATTAAGCATTATAAATGTCTGTGATCTAGATCTGGATCATTGATGTGTACATACATCTTAATGAATATACTTTATATAAGGAGATTATATATGATTGGGCCGATGTGAATTAATATTTTTATCAACGTGTCGTTTATCATAAAAATTTAATACACATTAATTCGATGATCGTATATAGACTGGTCTAAATTTTGAGTATCATGAACTCCTATGCATGTCTACTGGATCTTTTGATTCACTCGTTAAGGTTCATTTGTAAAACATGCTAGTGACTTTTGTTTTGGAGATTCAGTGATATGGATAATTGGAAACATGATCTTGCAAGATTTGGAATCCAAGTTTTCCTAACAGATTATATATTGTAAATTAATCATTCACTAGTGGATTAATGGTACTTAAGGATCAAGAGGTATATAGAGGGGTAAAACGATAATTTTGACCAAATGTTATTTACGAACCAATAATTGGAGCAAAAATTATTCTATGATCACGAAGAGCTCAATTCCATATTTATAGTGGAGTAATAATAGAATTGATAAATAATATTATTTAATTAATAATCTACTTTACTGGAGCTTATGATTATAAGTCCATGGTACTCAAGTCACCTCTCTACTACGTAGTCTAGGGTGTGAATATTTCAGGACATGAGAAAATGGCTGACATGCAAAAAAAAATTATTTTAGGGCAAGTACATAATTATGAGATAATTATATGTGATTAATTAATTAAGAATTAATTACTTATATTATTAATATATATAAATATTATTTTCAAAAATTATATATATAAATAATTATCGATTATTTTTTCAATTATTGATATGTAAAACAAAATATCTAATTTATGAAATTGGATAATTAAATTATTATTAGATAATAATTTGAATTAACAAAATCAGTTATTTGTGAAATAACAGATAATTTAGTTGATAGGGATAATCATATAACTGATATCTAGATATTTATCTGATTAAAATAAATATATAGTTTGTAGTAATTATCACGTGTCGATCAATGATTGAGAATCACAGATCACCATAGACTGCTGTAGTGCCACGTGGCACACAGCAGTAGGCGTGTAACACTACAGTGTAGCATAGCACACAATATCGTGAGGCACTGTGATGGTTTACGTCAACTGTAGTGCTGTGTTGCACTACAGCTGTGCACCATTATACAGTAGGTTTCACTGTATTGAATAATTTGAAATTAAATATTAATTTTTAATTATCCCTAAATATCTTATACGTCGTTATCTAGTAAAGATACATATACGATTTTGATGGCCTCAGTTGATGAATTAGTTCATCAATTCATCAATCAAGAATTGAATAAAGTACACAGTTGATGTCAGAGTGATTTTTCTTTGTGATTAATAGTTAATCAAAACTCTGAAAGAATAATCATCGCGTTCTTTTAGAGAATCGTCTCACTAAAATCTTTCTCAGTAAATCTCTAGATCTCATGTGTTGAGTATATCGAGAGACAGAAAAGTGTTTTGTATTATTCTACGTGCCCACACACGTCCTAGTGCGTTGAAAGTTGACTTGGAGGATCTTGATGTGGATCTTGGAGTCTGTTGATCGTTGGAATGATTTCGTGGGACGGAGGATCGATCGGTCTTTCAAAGACGCTTAATATAAACTATAAGAGGTATAACCTTGTATATTGTAGATTTAATGTATAAATATATAATGGATCCTGACTGATTACAAAATACTTTTCAATAAAAAGATTTTATTATCGTGACGTTGCGCAAGTTTCATTTTTATCGAAAAAGATTCATTTTTATTAAATTTTTTTAACGCCTCTGTTGCGCATGCGGCGGATATTTATTAGAAGTTTAATTTTTAAATGGTCACGCGCCACACGCTTCCGTCGCGTGCGTGCTGCAACGACCAACAATTGGTATCAAAACGATCTTTATATATTTATATGTTAAATGATGTGTGAGTTTTCTTCCATTATTCATATAATATGAGATATGTATCAATTAATGGATGATTATGTTTTTTGAATGCATGAAAAATAATGGATTGTTAAATTATATAATGATCATTGAGTTAGGCTTTGTTCTTTTAATTTTTCCTTAGATCTTGTGTAAGCCGTTTTGGGAAGTAAATTTTTTTGTAATTTATTTTGAATATTTACCATAGTTATTCTGATTAAGAGAAGACGAAGAACGCATGAGTAGAATGAGGAAGAATAAAATAGAAATTCAAGGGTATTCCAGCGGCGATAACGCCGCTGAAAATATCAGCTCCGGCGGTGAGCTCGCCAGAAAACTAGCGCCGGAAGCGGCTGGGGTTGGTCGGCGGTGATGAGTGGCGGTAAAAGGACCTATCGTTGGTGGCAACTGTTGTCACAATTGAGGAAGTTTCACAAAAACTCTGATACCAACTTACCCTATCGCTGCAAAGTTTGAAGATAACCCTATCTTTATCTACTATATTTTAAATTTTGAAATTAATATAATTTTAAAGTTCATTATTAATTATTAATTTTATAAAAATTAGAAATTAATAGGTTGATTGGATTTGATTAAACGAAATGAATTGTTTATTTGACTACGTCAAAGTCAACTATTTTTCAAAGGGATAATAATAAAAATTTATTTTAATTAAGAAAAATAGCTTTTCCTAATTATATAGGATTTTGTTCAAAACTTGAAAATTATGAAGATGAACATTCAGAGGAGAATGTAATATTTGGAAAATATGTATTCTTATAGTCCGTTTTGTAATATTATTTTTTTATTTCAAGGGATGCAATTTAGAAATACCTAATAGTCACTCGGTCTATTATTATTTCATTTAATTGTTAAATAATTATTTAATTGTTATGTTTGATAATATGTCCATGCATTAGTCAATCGCATGCCATACATGAAAATTCCACACAGTTTTATTTAATCATGCATCTCATCAGTAAAAACATGATTTTTTAGAATTATCCTAATATGTTTATATGAATTGTTTTAAGAAATCAATCGCATATAAACTGCTGAGTTTTTTAATTAGTTAAAACTTGATAATCACACCACACTAAATTCTATAGTAACCTTTAGGATAACCAATTTTAGTAAAAGAGTTTTATTGAAGTTTGATGAATATAATTAATTAGTTAATCTAAGTTCACCTAATTATAACTTCGGCACTTTAGAATGTTAAATGAACTTAGACCAATGAGATTGTCATGACTGATTATTAAATATTCATAGGGTTATTATTTTAACCAATGATTAATTTGGAATTAATTGATTTGTTAAAATGAAAACACGTGATTCTAAAATAGTGATTATGAGAAGGTTGGCATGTCAATATAACCTATGGTCTCCATCATTAGTACAACACCATGAGGTATAGTAAGGTCCTTAAGATGACTTTGTTTTCATCACCCTATAGAAGGTTTCGAGCTTTACCAATACTAAAGTTGGAATTATTAAGAAGATATGAGGAAGTGATGTAGTTTTGTTTTGACCGATCCTAAGGCGCCATATTCTAAATGAAGTCATGGAATCTGAAATGATGGGTTACACTCATAAAGTCACAATTAAACTTTCAAGTGGATAGTTGTAACTTGACTGAACAAGCGATACATTTTTGTTAAAAGAAGAAATATGAGATATTTTAACTTTTAATTAATAAGGATGAAAATATCTCATAGACAGTTTGGGGTTAATCTGACTGACCCTAAGATAACACATTAATCATTAGGTTGTTTTATCGTGATTAGTAATTATTAAATTTGTGTCTCTATAATATTGCATTCATACATTACGTTTGCTTTTCAAATTCAATATATTTATCAATTATATTGAATCTTGTATGTTTTAAATTACCATTATCATTATTATGTCTACCGTGGGCAACCATGTTACTGCTTTACTTGCTCTTGAAAAATTGAATGGTGATAATTTCATACATTGGAAATCAAATATGAATTTAATGCTGATTTGTGAGAACCATAAGTTCGTTCTTACTAAGGAATATCCTAATGAGCCCGCTGCTAATGCCCCTAAAAATGTCAGGAACAAATATGATGCTTGGATCATATCAAAAACTAAGGCGAAGTGCTACATACTTGTGACCATGAATGAAGTTCTGAGAATCAAGCATGAAAAGCATGGAGACTTCCTATGAGATTATGGAATCTCTACAAGCAAAGTTTGGGCAGTTGTCTGAACAAAGTCGTCATGAAGCCACTAGGAGCTATATGAATACTAAGATGAGAAATGGTACTTCTATACGAGAACATGTTTTGAACATGATCGACATAATACACGAGACAGGAGTACATGGGGCAACCATTGATGAGCGGACTCAAGTTAGCATTATACTTGAGTCGCTCAAACCAGTTTTTTCTACGTTCACGATCAACTATGTTATGAAGAAGTTACAATTCAACATGATCCAATTATTGAATGAACTGCAGACTTTTGAGTCATTCAACCTAAGAATGACCAAAGAGGGCGAGACAAATGTTATTGAGCAAAAGAATTCTTCCAATATTGTTAAGAACAAGAAAACGAGGAAGAACAATGGAAGGACAAAGGTAAGAACAAGAAAGGGAAAGAAGCGAAGACATCGCAGAAATTCAAGAAGAACAAGAACGGCAATAAGCCCGAGGGAAAATATTTTCACTGTGGGGTTGAAGGTCATTGGAAGAGAAACTGTAACAAGTATCCTTCCGAGCTGAAAAAGATATGTAAATATGATTTACTTGTACTTGAAGCTTACTTAGTGGAATATGATTTGTCATCCTAGATACTTGATTCAGGAGCTAGTAACCATGTATGTTCTTCATTGCAGATGCCTGATTCGTCAAGGGAGCTGGCTAATGGCGATGTCGTTTTGAGAGTTGGCAGTGGTGCACTCATGGCAGCTAAAACATTAGGGATAATCCGTTTACTTTTTAGATATAATTATTTGGTTTTGAACAATTGTCATTATATTCTTTGCTTCTCGAGATTTTTGATTTCCCTTTCCTTTTTACAAGAATAGTTATTCAAAGTTTCTTTTATTAATGAAGAGTTTATTATTTCTAAGAATGGATTCGATATTTGTCATGCTAAAGTTATAAATGGACTGTAAATGCTTAAACGGACTTTATATGCGTGATAAATAATTCTAAATTATTTAAAGTAGTAAAGCCTAAAAGTAACAAATGACAACGAGTATCTCATGATGATGATAAAACATATCTTTGCATCTTAGGTTGGGACATATTAATCTAGATAGGTTAAACAGATTAACAAAGCATGGTGCTTTGAGAGAACTAAAAGTTGGAACTCTTCCTGTTTATGAATCCTGTCTAGAGAGTAAAATGACCAAAAGACCTTTCATAGGAAAGGGCCAAAGGGCCAAGAAACCACTTAAGCTAGTACATAATGATGTCTGTTGACCGATCAATGTAAAAACTAGAGGTTGGTGTGAGTATTTTATCACTTTCATTGATGACTACTCAAGATATGATTATAGTTACTTAATACATAGAAAGTCTAAATTTTTTGAAAAGTTTAAAGACTTCAGGCTGAAGCTGAAAAGCAATTAGGTAAATCATTAAAAATCCTTCGATCCAATCGAGGTGGTGAATACTTGGATTTAGAATTCAAGAATTATTTGCTGGAGTGTGGAATCTTATCCCCCTCATAGCACTTGGAACACCACGACGAAATGGTGTTGTAGAAAGCATAAACCGATCCATATTGGATATGGTTAGGTAGCCACTCATCACGGTCACTTACTGTTTGGAGATATGCATTACACACAGCTACATACATGTTGAATGTAGTGCCATCTAAGTCTGTAAGAAAGATGCCTTTAATGTTTTGGAATGGCTCTAAACCTAATTTGTGTCATTTCCATATATGAGGGTGTTCAGATCACGTACTTAAACCCAAGACCAGAAAGTTAGACTCGAGGTCTGAACTATGCTTATTCGTAGGTCATGCTCTAGAGACTAGAGGTGGATACTTTTATAGTTATAACGATCAAAAGGTATTTGTGTTGACAAATGCAACCATCTTTGAACATGACTATATGCAACTAAAAGTATCATAACAAAGTAGTTCTCGAGGAATTAGCGGCTGATGTGATCACATCACCTTCAATTTCTTCTGATAAATGACATACGAGAGAAATCACAGTTCCTATAAAGGAAACTCCGGTGCAACGTCGTAATGGGAGGGTTATGAGACAACCAGTTCAATACGAACTAGAAGCACATGTTCTAGTGATAAGGACGATCCATTATCTGATGAAGAATTAATGGATGATCCTAAAAGGAGAAATGACAAGATGTCATGAACTAGGAAATTGAATCTATGTATTCCAATTTCGTCTGGGAACTTGTATCCACCTGAAGATGTCAGGCCCATTGGATATATGTATCTTTAAGAAGAAAAAAGGTGCAAATGAGAAAATAGAGACTTTTAAAGACACGGTTAGTAGCCAAGGGCTATACACAAAGGGAGGGAGTCGATTATGAAGAGACATTCTCCCATGTGGCCATTCAAATCCTTTTAACATAGCCGCTAGTTTTGACTATGAGATATGAAAAATGAACGTCAATACAACTTTTTTGAATGAAACCCTTAAAGAAAGCATATATATGATGCAACCAAAATAGTTCGTATAAAAGGGGTATGATCAGAAAGTATGCAAGTTGCTTAAATCCATTTATGGATTAAAGCAAACATCTATATCTTAGAATCTTACCTTTGATGAGATTATAAAGTCTTATGGCTTCGAGAAAAATGTTGACGAAGCATGTGTTTATAAATACATCAAAGATAAGATAGTGGTTTTCTTAGTTCTTTATGTTGACGATATTCTACTCATTGAGAATGATGTAGAAACTTTATCAAAGGTAAAGAAGTAGTTAGCTGAGAAATTCTAAATGAAATATTTGAGAGATGCGAGTTTTGTTCCAGGCATTCAAATCTTAAGAGATAGAAAGAACAAGCTCTTGACACTTTTTAGGCATCTTATATTGATAAGGTGCTGAAGAGCTTTTCTATAGAGAATTCTAAAAAATGTCAACTACTGACCAAACATGGAATTGTCTTCTCTAAGGAACAATGTCCTAAGACACCTCAAGAGGACGAAGATATGAGAAAGGTTTCCTATGCTTCAGCAACTGGAAGTCTTATGTATGTCATGTTGTATATGAGATCAGACATCTATTATGCAGTGGGAATTATCAATCGTTATAAATCGAATCCATGTTTGGAATACTAGATTGGAGTAAAGCACATTCTCAAGTATCTTAGGAAAATGAGAAACTATATGCTTGTTTATATATGTGGAGACCTGAACCCCTCTAGATATACTGATTCTAATTTTTAATCAGACAGAGATAGTCGAAAGTCGAAGTCTGGATCAGTATTCATCCTAGGTGGAGGAGCTGTAGTCTAGAGAAGTATTAAACAATCCAGCATTGCAGATTTCACTATGGAAGCCGAATATATAACGGGTTGTGAAGTTGCAAAATAAGTGGTATGGCTAAAAAGATCTATACTAATCTAGAAGTAGTTCCAAATATAGACACGTACATGATCCTGTATTGTGCCAATAGTGGGGTAGTAGAGAATTCCAAGGAACTGAGGAGTCCCAAGAAGGGAAATCACATAGAAAGGAAATATAATTTTGTAAGAGAGATCGTGCATGGAGGGGATGTGACTTTTATGAAGATAGCGTCGAAATAGAACTTGGCTAATGCTTTTACAAATACATATCCTATGAAGTCATTTGAGGGTCATGTGCATAACATGAGATTGAGAGAAATGCCACATTTTCTTTAGAGCAAGTGGGAGATTGTTGGGGGTTATATCCTCAAAGCATGTGTATTGACATTTTGATATAAAATTTAATGCGGATTACATTTTTCTTATAATTGTTCGTTTTAATTATTGTTGAATAATTTATATAAATATCTGAAAATATATTCATTAATGAGACTATGATCTTGTATTGGTACAACCAGATTAAGATAATAGATAATGAATAAAATTGTCAGCAACATATTAAAGTATGAAATCTTTAATGAATGATTGCTAGTACGGTTCACTAAGATTATGAATGCGCGTGATCTAGATCCAGATCATTGATGTGTATAGACATCTTAGTGAATGTATTTTATATAATGAGATTATATATGAATGGACCGATGTGAATTAATAACTTTATCAAAGTGTCGTTTATCATAAAGATTTAATACACATCAATTCAATGATCATATGTAGATAAGTCAAAATTATGAGTAGTCATTAACTCCTATGCATGTCTACTGGATCTTTTGATTCACTTGTTAAGGTTTGTTTGTAAAATAGGCTACTAACTTTTATTTTGGAGATTTAGTGACGTGGATGGCTGGGAACATGATCTTGTAAGATTTGGAAACCAGCTTTCCTAACGGATCGTATATCGATTTCCTTAAGTGTTAATTCTGGAATTGAATGGTTATTGAGCTCAAATTTATAATAAGATTATAATTAGTCATTCACTAGTAGATTAATGGTACTTAAGGATCAAGAGGTATTTAGAGGGGTAAAACGATAATTTTGACCAGCTCTAATTTACGAACTAACAATTGGAGGACAAAATTACATGAAATGATTTTATCAGTGGACTACATGAGAATACTCTGTAAATATATTTTATAATCACTAAGAGTTCAATTTCATATTTATAGTGGAGTAATAATGAAATTACTAAATAAGATTATTTAATTAAAGAGTTTAATTAATAATCTGATTTATCAGAGCTTAGTATGATAGGTTCATGTTCCCCAAGTCGCCTATATACTACGTAGTCTAGGGTGTGAATATTTCAGAACATAAGAAAATGACTGACTTACAAATGAATTTTTATTCTAGGGCAAGTACATAATTATGAGATAATTATATGTGATTATTTAATTAAGAATTAATTAATTGAATTAATATATATATATTATTTTTGAAAAATTATTTATATAAATAATTATCGTTTATTTTTTCAATTATCGATAAGTTATCTAATTTATGAAATTAGATAATTAAAGTATTGTTAGATAATAATTTGAATCAACTAAATATGTTATTTGTGAAATAACAAATAATTTAGTTCATAGATATAATCCGATATGTTACTTTTGAATTAACTGATATTTAGATATTTATCTGATTAAAATAAATACTTAATTTGTAGTAATTGTCATTTGTCGATCAATGATTGCGAATCATAGATCATCACGGATTGCTTAGTGTGACGTGGCACAAAACAATAGGCGTGTAACACTGCAACGCCACACGACATTGCAGTGTAGCATAACACACATTGCTGTGAGGCACTGTGATGGTTTACGCCAATTGTAGTGTTTTGTGGCACTGTAGTTGTGCGCCATTATACAGTGGATCCCACTGTATTGGGAAATTTGAAAGTAAACATTAATTTTTAATTAATCCCTAAATATTTGATACATCATTATCTAGAAAATATACATATATTATTTTGATGGTTTCAGTTAATGAACTAGTTTATCAGTTTATCAATCAAGAATTGAATGAAGAACATAGGTGATGTCAGGGTGATTTTTCTTTATGATTAATAGTTAATCAAAACTCTAAATGAATAATCATTACGTTTTTTAGAGAATCGTCTCTCTAATGTCCCTCTCAATGAATCTCTAGATCTCATGTGTTGAGTACATCTAGAGACAAAATAAGTGTATTGTAATGTTCTACATGCCCACACACATCCTAGTGCGTTAAGGATTGACCTGGAAGATCTTGGTGTGGATCTCCAAGTCTACTGATCGTTGGAATGATTTTGTGGGGCATATGATTGATCGGTTTTGTAAGGACCATTGATATAAACTACAAGAGGTATATGATTCTTAACATTGTACGTTATAGATTTAATGTATAAATATATAATGGATCCTAACTTACTCAAAAAAAATTTAAAAAAGATTTTATTTGGTTATCGTGGCGTTGCGTAAATTTTGTTTTATTTAAAGATTTGATATTTATTAAAAGTTTAATTTGTAAATGGCCACGCGCCACATGCTTCCGTTGTGCGTGCGCCACGACGACCAACAGTCAGTGCTTTTTGAAGGCAGCCACAAGTATTGTTTCATTACATATGATGATTCCAATATTTTTATTGTTGAGCCTTATGATATATTCCCTCTGAGGTCATGTGCCTCTTTAATCATCCACTACTGCTCTCAAATTGTTCTATAAAGAGAGTCGCAAGGTAAGGAACAAAGTGTATGGACTGTGGTTCTAGGCTCCCAAACCATGTGATGATGGCTCCCTGTAAACACAACATGCCTTCTAATTTGTTCTTCACAATGCATGCTCCCGACATCACCTATTTATCAAGTAAAACATGATAAGTAGAATCAGAGGTACCATCGTACATTTCAAATTTCACAGTGGTAAACTTTTTGGTGGTATCATCAATGTGATTCCCACCATAAAGGGCGACTGCGTCAGGCCCCTTACTACCGCCATTGAGGCTTTACTTTTCCCTTTTAGTATCCAAGTGTGTAACCCTCAGATGCAAATCTTTGATCTGTTCAGCAATCTCATCGTTTAGGCGATCCACCTCCTAACGATACTCATGTTCATCATTCCGATGCCTTGACCTTCAGCTTTCAACCTCATCCTGAATCATATCGGTATGACAGGAGTGACACGAGTGGTGTGAATACTAGGAGTCCCTATTGACCTTATCACACGGCTCTCTACTACCATAGGGTACATGAGGTACATTACAACTGTGCTCCCTATCCTCTCAGGTTGAGTCATCTGGTGTCGGGCTATGGCTACGCCTTCCCTCTCTAACGTTGTTGTGCACAGGTGTATGAATGTGTGTTTCCTTCTCCTCCATAATCTCTCTTCATCTCTGCTTCTCGTTTTGTGGTCAACGATCTCCTTGGTGAGGTATTCCACATTTTCCAGCAAGATGAGGAAAGTCGGATCAACCCTGTTGAAAGGTTGTTGAATCGCTGGATTTTCCATCAAAACTATATGCGCTTGGTTTTGCCCTCAGTGGCCTTCACCAGATTTATAGTGAGTTTTCTGACTGACACATCTTCGTGGTAGTCATTTTATCCAGGATTTGCTCTAGTGTTCACCATTGCGACTGTAACAAGCTCGAATTTTACTGAATTTTCAAAGGAAGATCATCATTTCCCTACAGAAGGTGCCAAACTATAGATGCTAAAAATCTATTATCGTTCAAGATTTCACGTGTCACATGATGAACTTAATAATCCTGTATATCGAAAAACAATCGACGAAGGATTATCTCGACACCGGTGTAGTGCCCAGCCTAATTCACTCAATCAATCAAGTTCGTGGAATGTTTTTAGAGGTTGTATTTGATTCAAAGAAAATGCATACCGTTTAAATGAAGGTCACTAGCTATTTATAAAAATCTTGTACCAATTAGTTGTTCAGGTTCAATGTATCTTCCCTTTTATCATATAAGGAAGGAATATATTGGGATTGTGTTTTTTTTATAACCTTATACTCTTTAACAACCTTGAGATTGCTTTATAGAGATGTTGGGATCACGTTTTTGTTACGTCAGAGAGAATGAGCCTTCGATCATCATAGTGACCTCTGTCATTGATGAGCTCTCGATCATCATGATGACCTCAGTCATGGATGAGGACTCGATTATCATGGTGACCTCGATCGTGGATGAGCCTTTGGCCATCAAGGTGGACTTGAGCGTGATAGAGTTGATCCATGTTATAGTGTCTGTGGGCCCCTCATTAGATTATGATTATTGGGCCTTGTCTACAAATCTCATTGAAAGTGGGTCTCAACTCATGTGTTTTTAATCCTCAAAATTACGATCTCTTAAATGAATTTTAATGTTACCTTATGATTGAGAATGTGGCTGTGTCTGGAAGTCACATCTCCACGGACTGATTCATCAAGCTCAGAAAACAACTTATTTTATTTTCCGACACATGTGATTGATATACCTTGTATCAAGAAATTACGAGGTACCCATTTGATTTGTCATGGTTATTGATGAATTGCATGCTAGCATCATGTTCGCATCTACCTCAGTTGTTTGAGCATGTTCTTTCATATTCTAAATACGCTACTGATAAATACGACACTCAGACTTATAACTATCGTATCATTTGTTATTGAAGCACTAGATCTGAGACCTATCCTTGGATACGGCATTTCTCATGCCTCTAGCACCGTCTATAGCATGTATTGTTGGGACCATTAGAACCACCTCTACCTCGTCCACACGGCCACGTTCTCTACCACATTGGCCACCACGGCCTCCTATGAAGACCCTGGTTTGGAAGGCTTGCTCTAGATTGGATGAGCCGCTTTTCTGGTTCATCCTCTACTCATGGGAACATAGAGCAGTACTCATCAAACTTTCAATTGAAATAGTAGTTTTATCTCTACCTTCTGTTATGGTAGCAACTATATAGCGAAAATTTGCTATCAACAACCGCATATAATCTTCTCCACCACTCTCTGATCATCTAACTTCTCACCATTCTAATGCATCTGGGTCAAACGGCTTGGACACTATCAAAGTATTTTGATATGGATTCTATCTCGTTCATCTAGAGAGACTCAAAAAATCAACTCTGCCAGTTTGCAACTTCACCCACGCTGGCATGGCATAAGAGATTTTCACAAAAATAGTTTCTCCTCCGTATGAGTTGACTAGCTAGAATACAACTCGTTGGAATCAAGACTGGGCTCCAAATAATGTGCTACAGCAACACAGTAATACAACGAAATTTTCTAGGTATATAAAATTACTGCGAAGAAACGTTAAAGAACTCGACGTTGAATCCAAATATCAGAAGCTTAAGAAATGAACAATGAGAGAATTAACACCTTTGATGATACGACTACTGATAACTACTTCCTTATTGTTTGACGGAAAGTCATAAACACATATTTATACTACTCTCTGTAGCGTCCAAACTTCTTAATAATGTCTATGGTTGAGACTTTGCTACTGGATTTTATCATCATTAACAATTAGATGGTTTAACAACATGAGAGATGAGGAAGTAGTAGATGTGAGTGTTTTTTATAACTCTAGGAATTGGATTTTTTTGAACTTTAGTAAACTTTTTTAACTATGGGCACGTGCACCTCGTATGACAAAAAAATCTTTAGATATATAATATCAATTCTAAATTTGAACAACAGTTTCAATATTTCAAGTAGTTTGGATGGTATGACAAAAAAACCATTAGATATAGAATATTAGTTCTCAATTTGAACAACAGTTTCGGTATTTCAAGAAGTAGTTTGGATGATAATGTGTAAAAGGTCCTTAAAGTATTTCAAGAAGTAGATTGGATGATAATGTCTTTTACAAGTAGAATTTATAATCGTTCGACTCATTATAAAAGCTCGCTGCTAAACAATTAACAGTTAGCATCTTTCAACAAGAATACTTCGTCAGGCCTTCCCTTCAGTAAAGATGACATGCGCTCTACTTCTATTAAAGAAACAATATATTCCTAAAAAATAATAAAGATTATTCAATTGCTTTCCTCTCTAAGAAGAATTTCAAATCCAACATGTAACTCACAGACTCCTATGTTTGAGATCTAATATCAAGGCAAAGATTTGCAGGACTCACCATGTGTTCACGGTAGAAGAAGACATGTATGAAATGGACTGCAGGTTATTTACAGTTTATGAATCTAGGAAGTTTAAAATTGAGATAGAAAAGGGGAAGAGAAGAAAAGAAGCACATCAACAGGAACATTGAGATCAATTTTTAATTACCATATCCAGGACTATTGGATGTTCAATTATTTGCCCAATAAGTTCAAGCTTACTTGCATAACTGCACAGGGACAATCTTCAAAGAGTTACAAATTCTCGTAATCTAATCAAACTTCAAAGACTTGAGCCAATTGTCAAATTAAAACATCGTCCTCTCTCGACACAAGGAAATTTATACGATTTTTTCGTCATTATTCTTTTGCAGAAGCAACCTCTGCCTCCGGAAAATAATCATGCCTGAAAGTTACGAAAGGAAAATAAAGATCACCTTAATGCATTTTGTCGAAAGAATAATGGCGAAAGCAACAAATTATTCTAACAGTCTTACTGTATTTTCCGTTTCAATTGATAGATTCCTGTCCCTGCCATTGCAACGTTAACACTAAAAAGGTTCCAGTTTTTCTGCGTTTNGGGGAGGGGGGGGGGTTAACACATCAACGGTAATATAAGTTAGAATTTAAAAGAATGAGATTAGACTGAATAAATGAACAATCTCAAGGATATCCTCAGTTTTATATGAAATTCCAGGATTATAGAGAATGAGAAACCAAAAATGCATAATCTTAACTATGTGAAAAGCCAAAAGAAATTTTGAAGTGATAATGTCATACATTACAATACCGTCAGTTGTATTGTATCATTTGATCATCACTCTCTTATTCTAAAACCATAGTGTCATTAGCCAAACTTACCGGCGTGATTACAGTGCTGTACCGTGACCAGATAATTCCAGTGCAAGTAACAGCTGGATATCATGCAGCAAGAGTGTCAAGAAAAAAATAGAATTAATAGATGGAAACTAGGAAGCTGAACATTAAAAAACGATTCAATTCTACAATTCTATGCACAGAGATAAAGAAGAGAGTCTGTGTTCTTATAGAACGTCAAACATACCTATCTGCTGAGGATAAGAAAGTTTTTCAGGCGGTTTGGAGAAGTCAACAATGTTGGCGATACTGATGCCCCATTTAAAGGTTGGTGCCCAGAAATGAACTGTAGTGACAGAGAACTGATTTATGCAAAAAGCAACAGCAGATCCATTCCAACATTAAGTGGTGTTTGGTTTAAGAGAAGGAAATGGAATGGAAATACAATGCGTAGTTCCTTATAAATACTCATTCTTGTATTTGGTCACTCATTTGTGTTTCTTGGAACTAAAACAGTTTTTGCATGGGTGCAAGAATCCTCATTCATTTATCTCATTCATGTAATCTTCATTCCATTCTTAATTCACATTTTCTCAATCTTTCATTCTCTGTATAGATCATCTCCTCCCCCTCCTATACTTCATTTCTTCCATTTTCATTACATTCATTTGAACCAAAAACCAACTAGTGTTATGTATTTATGTCACTGATTGATATAGAGGTCATAGAAAAAGCTAAAAGTTAGGATGTCCTCAGCATCTGATGTTGTGAGGTCAAATTGAGTTGCTGGTGATCTACGAAATAGACCATGACTAAATCACTGATCAAGTTGAGCCGGAATTATGTCAGTGATGCTACGTTATAGTAGAATTTATGTTTCATCATTCTTTGTCACTAAACTTCAATTCAATTTTGGGTTACCATACCAATCCCTCAGTCTTAACCACCTTCGCCACTTACAAGTTACAACCAGAAGTAGGGCAAACATGAATCTCCGATCACTAGTTTCTCGCAGACCAGCAGTTATTTGCTGCCAACGAGCTCGGTGACAACTACTATTTATTGAAACCTGGAAAACAAAATTAACCACCCACCTACCCCAGGCTACCAGAAAACCCTTAATTCTCAAATTGCCATCAGAAGCTCCAAAACAAAAAAAAAACCACGTAGATGACAATATATGCATTATCGGAAAATGTAAAAATCCTCTACAGAATTGGATCTTAGCCAGATTGTTTTTAAAGATCTTACCCAGTTCAAAACAATTCATATCAAAACAAAACGATCCATATACGAAATTATTCGATAAAAAAGTCATCTGAATCACGAGAAGAGGAAAGTAAAAGCATTTGAATGATTACGAGAGAAACGTCAAGATCATATAAATCATGGATTCAATTCGATTTGGATTATGAGTAAGATACTGACTGGTTTTAGGGCCTGCCGGATGGTTCCAGAGCCCTTGAAGCTTCGAAGCCGCCATCAAATATCACCTCCGCTCTCCTCCGAGACAATGGATGAGCCAAAATGGTCGGTGGTGTTGAGCCTATGGTTCAATATCTATCCTGACTCGTCCAACTGTGGACCTTATGGTCAACGGCCGCTCTTTTCTTTTCTGTTCTGAAACGCTATTAAAACCTGCGTTTTTGTGACTTGATATTTGATGTACCATAATTTTTTTTTTCAAAAATTCATCCTTTAATAAGCTTAAATGGTTTAATCTAGGGATGTCAAAATCATATGTGAGTCTCTGAATTCATGAGGATCCAACCCTAATAAATTGACATTTTGGTGAAAAATAATTGATGGGCCAGGTATGGGACAATCATAATAAACTCGTGCTAGTATGGGGTGCGGATAGATATAATAGTCCTTACCCTGTTACCCGTCTCATCCACACCCCATTTATTTTTTATATATATATTTTTAATTACAGTATATTAAAATAATAACTCTATTTCACAACTCATTCTAACACTATTTTTATCAATCCCTCACAGCTCTAACTATTTTAACCGTTAAATAAGACGATTCATATATTATTTTTTTAAAAAATTATCTTTATTGCTTTTATCATCACCATTATTCATTGTCGTCCTCTTTGCGTGTGTCACTGTCTCATGCCATCAATGAAAATTTCCACACATAATCAAACCTAAAGAGAGATTCCATTGGTAACCCAATCATAATAGGGATTCTCCATCCCCACCCCGTATCTCCGTAATGAGGAATGGGTGGGGATGAGGTTAACATATGGGTGGCGATGAGAGAAGCTCCCCTGCCCCTCCCCATTAACATCCCTAGTTTAATTAAAAGAAATCTACCTGGTTATAGTCCAAAAAATTTCCTTATTACGTGTAATGACCTTAACTATTATTATTTCGAAAAGCCTTAAATACTAATTGTTATGTAACATACCCCCATTCTAGGAGTAAAGAAGCTTGTCTCTACGCGCTTCACCATTGAGCTAAAGACTGAGGATGTCGATTTGCTTGAAGATAGTGCTCAAGGACACAATGAGCATTTTGAGAGTATATGTTGTGCTTGATCCTCGACAAGGTTACAAGGATCGAGACAGAAAATAGCCTTCAACATGCAGAAATTGTAAGTATGAAAGGTTAAACAGGAGAGGTAGTTATTGGGATGAGGACTAATTTGAATGAGATGTTTTTTACGCTCAAACAAACAAGGGAATGTTAAGGGTATTTCCTAACAGTTCGTAGATACATACGCCTAGAAGGAGCTCACTTAGGAAGGAGACAGAGTCATTCTGACCTTCCAAGTCATCTCTCTCTTCTTACACCATTGATGGCCCAAGCCCGATTGGGCGTGCTATAATAGCATGATGAATTCAGAGATGAGAGGTTTGCATCACCGCACATAGAGACCACGCAGCTCGGGCCTCACACCTCAGGATAATGTAGCATGTGGCTTCTCAACATTGGACCTGCATCCATCATGTCCCAATCATCGCCTTCCATGTAACAAGCATATCTTCAAGTCCTTTCATGACACCTTGGGGAAGAAGGGCATTAAATGCCACCACCCCTCCGACGAATAGGAACAATTCAAAATATTCTATGAACTTCTCCAACAAGCCTTGGCATGATATTCCTTCCCTATAAATACCCCCTCCAATTCTTTAGAGATGTAAGTCAAACTCAGTTTTGGAGTTATTATACACAATTTTATACAATATATTTACTTAGGCATTGGAGGTTCTTTTATAAGACAACCAACCCATTGGTATTGCTCTGTCTTAGAATTTCCTGTATGCTTTATGTTCAGGTTCATAAAGACACTTTGCACAGGAGACACATGCTCTCCATTTTTGGCAACAACTGTTGGTGTCGCTTGTGGAAAATCGACTTTTAAGCCATTCTCGTTATTGAGTTTCCTAAGATTTCTATTAGTGTGTCTATTGAAGATACATAAAGGACTAAAGCCCTTGTTCAAGTCGATGAGTTTTAGCTCCCATAGAAGAAAAATCTATTAGATTCAAAATTTCTTTCGGTATAAACTGTATCTCAATAAAACCCTAATATATCATGTTGAACACACCAATAATCAAATCGATATAGAGCGGAAGCGTACCTGAATCTATAACGATAGATCGCTATTTAGAATCAAAAGGTTGGCCTTCCAGATCTATACAATTCTCTAGCCGAGAGTCTCCTTTGATCAAGCCTCTCAGTTTTCTCTCTAACGATGGAATATTAGGAAGAATATAATGATTTTCCGTTATCGTGTGACATGTGGACTATAACCACTTATAGATAATTCATCTTTTGGTATTTATATTTTAATCCATCATAAAAATAAAAATTACCTTAAAATCTCTATACATTAAAGGGCCCACAACTTTTTAGATACATTAAAACCCCAATTATCTAAAATTTTATTTGATCACTTTTAATTCGTTTTAATTTTATTTGACAGTCTGGAACACATAATTATTTACATATAAGTTCAATGTTAGATTAAGGATTCAACAATCTCCAACTTGGACTATATGTGAAACTTTATAATTATGTTTTACAAAAATAATTGAACGCGTTCAACTTTGCTGCATTACCTCAATGTATCTATAACCAATCTTGTCCATCAATCACACCAACATAGGATCAAAGCGGCCTTCATTACACCAATCGTAACTCAACCCATCAATGGTCATGTATATCAATGCAACTGAATGACATGGAATATGTTATGGTTATGTAGCATGGAAATTTCATGTGATGTGATCTTAACATGCCTATTTCCAACTGGTTCTCCTTAAACCTTAGTGAGATCAAACCATATCAGAATCAGAGTGTGAATTATTCAAAACTTTATTTCTACAAAAACTACCTTAAAATATCCATAAACCGAAATAACTAAAAATTTATCTACAAAGAAGAGCATCCAAAATCACAAACTCCCACTATAACCGAATATCATTAATCGATATGACACCCATAAGAGTAATGTGCTCATGAAACTGTTTAGGTGGCAATCCCTTAGTAAGCGGATTGGCAATCATGGAGTTTATTTCGACGTGCTCTATAGACAATTGTCCGCTCTAAACTTTTTCCTTAACAACCAGGAACTTGAAGTCTATGTACCTCGACTTTGTCAAGCTCCTGTTGTTATTAGAATAAAGGACTGCAGAATCATTGTCACAAAATAACTTGAGTGTCTCTCAATACCATCCACTATTCACAGCCTTGTGACAATATTCAACAATCATATCCATGATTGGATGCCTCATAACATGCTATCTTGGCATCCAACAAAATCAGAGTCATTATATCCAACGATCTCAATCTGATCTAACCTCTGATACATAAGCATGTAGTCTTTTGCTCTCTGTAAATACCGCAAGACCTGTTAAGCTGCTTTCCGATTGTCTATGCCTGAATTTCTTAAATACCTGCCTAGTATCTCAGTCACGTACGCAATATCCAGACGTGTATAAACTTGAGCATACATCAAACTCCCTACTACTGAGGCATAGAGAATCTTCTACATTTTTTTCCTTAAAATCATTCTTAGAACACTGATTGAAACTAAACATGTCTTCTATAGCCATGGAGGTATCACCTAGTTTACAGTCTAGCATGCCTTACCTTTTGAGAACCTTTTCAATATAGCTCTTTTCTGATAAGCCAAGAATACCCTGAGGATGATCGCGATGTATTTAGATCCCCAATACAAAAGAGGCACGCCATCTTTCATCTTAAAATTCTTAGCTAGAAATCTATTAGTGTCGTGCAATAAGCCTATACCATTGCTGGCAAGCAAAATATCATCCACATATAAAACCAGAAAAATGTGCTTGCTCCCTCAGAACTTATGGTAGTTATAATCATCAACCAAATTCATCTTAAAGCCGAACGAGATGATCACTGGACGAAACTTGAAATGCCCTTGCCGAGATGCGTGCTTGAGTCCATAGATGGATTTCCTAAGTTTGCAACCATATTCTTTAAGTCTCCCGACAAAGTTTTCTAGTTATACCATATAAACCATCTCTTCAGTGTCACTATTGACAAATGTCATCTTTACAGCAATCTGATACAACTCAAGATTAAAATGTGTCACAAATACCATTATAATCTTAAAAGAGTCCTTTGTAGAAGCCAGAGAGAAAGACTCTTTATAGTCGATGCCTTCTTTCTGTGTAAAGCTTTTTGCGATAAGACGAGTCTTGTATCTTTCCACATTACCTTTTGAATCTCTTTTGATCTTAAAAATCAATTCGCAACCAATGAGTTTCGCACATTCTAGTAATGGGACAAGATATCACACGTCATTATCGTTCATGGACTTTGTCTCCTCATTCATGCCATCGATCCACTTCTGAGACTCAAAACTTTCAATGGCTTGAGGGAAGTTGATCAGGACATCTTCCATCACTCCAATGTCTACCTTATATTCTTGAAGAAATACAATGTAATCATCTGGCACTACACTTCTTCACTCTCTAATGGATCTTCTTAATAGCATAGGTTCTTGAGGTGTTAGAGTTTGTTCTTGACAAACCTCTTTTCATGTGAGCTTGACAGAATTACATGTGCTTCTATGGTAATAAATACTTTATGATCACCATATACATGCAATTTGATCTCTCACACCTCTCCATCTCCCTCTTATCATCAGAGGTACTGTTATTCGTAAGAGGAGCAGGATACTAAGTCATTTACGGAAAATCGAGATCCATGACTCCAAGAACTATAAAGAGATTATCATTCTAGGATTTGAAGTTTAAGTCATTTAATACTTTTATTTTTACTTGATGTTGGCATTAGCTTAAGTAATAACTTAATAGAGAATAATTAACCAACCTACAAGCTCACATGAATCTCAAATAACAATAGTAAATTCAAACAAAAGTAAACCCCGTCTCAATACACCAGACACTTCATTAATATTTTGACTTTGGCCAAAGTTATTAACTTGTAAGTGATTTCTTGATGCAGGAATCAAACACCGATGATAAAGAACATATAAAACAAGAAATCTTCTTTTGAGCGATTTATTGTTCACATGTAAAACTGAATAATCAGCAAGTATTTATTACCATAGAAGCATATACAATTATGTCAAATATTTCTTTCCTTTGGGCCGGTAAATATTCGCATACCACACATAACCTTTTATATTTCAAGATAAATTAATTTCCACAACAAATGTCACTTTGGCAACATGTTGTTTCAACTAATTCATCTTAAAATATATAACATACTAATGTTCGAATTAAAAATTATACCGAATATAAACCTTAAATTAATTAATAAACAATTAACTTTTTACCAAAAAATCCGTAAAAAATTCAAAATAATTTATTTGTTCATTCTTAAAAAATTATTTTGAAATTATTTAAATCAAACAATCCGTAAAATCAAAATATTTTACAAAGTAATCCTTAAAATTAATTTCAAAATATTTTTATTATATATATAAAACTATGAGGGTTGGGATTCCCTAGCCCTTCCAAAAAATGGTTGTGGGCGAAGACCACAACCCACATCCCCTAATTTTTTAAGGCTTTCAGCTGTGGGTCGACATACAGCTTAACTCAGGTTCACTAGTAACCCGTGAGCGTGTCAACCTTATGGATCTCTTAGCCGCCAGTCCTTATTGCCAAGGCCTATGGCCGCGACTTCCTCAGACAACCGCGACCAAGGCCACGACTTTCTCCTTCAGCCGTGGCTTCCCTTAGCCGCTGCACCGGTGACCTGAACATGGTTGGCCGGCGGTCTGAAACCTTAATATATATATATATATATTAAAAAGTACTGGAAAAATTAAACGTTCTTAAATCTAATAATTCTATCAAATAATTATTAAATTGAAGAATACTGAAACATAAACCTATAAACACATATAATCATGGATCTAGAACTTAATTTCGATTCTCAATGATTCAATATGAGTTGACTTTGATACCACTTGTTAGATTCAAAATCACTTTCGGTATAAACTCTATCTCAATAAAACTCCAAGATCTCATGTTGAACACACCGAGAATCAAATCAATATAGAGCGGAAGCGTACCTGAATCCATGACGATAGATCATTGTTTAGAACTGAGCGGTTGGCCTTTCAGATCTACACAATTATCTAGCCGAGAGTCTCATTTGATCAAGCCTCTCAGTTTTCTCTCTAACGATGAGATATTATGGAGAATATAATGGTTTCTCGTTATCATGTGACCTGAAAACTATAACCACTTACAGATAATTCATTTTTTGGTATTTTTATTTTAGCTATATAAAAATAGAAATTACCTTAAAATCTCTACACATTACTTTCAGATACATTAAAAGTCTAATTATCCAAAACCTTATTTGATCACTTTTAATTGAGTTTAACTTTATTTAACGGTCTGCAACACATAATTATTTATATATAAGTCCAATATTAGATTAAGAATCTAACAAACTCATGTTAACCTAGATGAGAAAAAAAGGCCGAAGTTGAGTTCTCGCTCTAGAAAAAGTAATTAAGAAGATGAGTAAGACATGACCCACATGTTCCGAACCGTAGCAGCAAACTTAGCTCAGATAGCCCTTCCACCCCCTCGGGAACCATTCCTTCCCAACCAACCTTAACCCATGCACCCCGCGCGTATGAGAGAGTAGGAGTTCAGAACGCGAACAATCACAAAAAAGGAAAAAGAGAAGGAGATAGAGGGGGAGGGAGTTGTGGAGGACCATATACGGTTTAGAGAGGCCATCTCTACATGACCTAGTGCTCAGTACGACCATGTTGATAGTACAGCGAGTTCAGACCCTTGGTTATAGATCCAACGACTTCAGGAACAGAAAAAAACTCAAGCAAGAGCGTAAGATAACTGGAGGAGTCTCCGTGGCGACATTGCTAGAGCAGACAGAATCCCTATTTACTCCAAAATTATGCGGGCAAGGCTCTCCCCAAAATCTAAAATGGCTTCCATTGCATCGTACAAGGGCCCATTCGAACATCTGGATATCTATTGCACGTGAATGGAGCTACAACACACCTTTGATGAAGTCATGTGCAACACGTTTCCCCTAACACTCAATGGACCAAAAGGAAATGGATGCAGCTGCTTAAATTGAGCTTCGTCCATCCCTTTGCAGAGCTCTCAAAGATGTTTAAAACAGTTTATATGAGGGAGAGATCATAGGAGACCAAGTTTGTACCCGATGACTATTAAATAGAGGCCAATCGAGAGTCTGAAAGACTACATGATATGATTTAATGTTGAGGTGCTATAAGTGGACCACTGCATAATGAAATAATGTCAAATGCCCTTAGATAAAATGTCACTCACTAAAGGATGGAAATGTCTATGGCGAAATCGAACTTGTGTCTTTGGTCGAACTCCAGACCAAGATTCAAAGGTAATAAATGTAGAGGAAGTGATTAAGTGTAAAACGAAGCAGGCAGATGGTCGTAGCATTGACCAATAGAGAAAGAGGGATCATCCAAATGAGAAGAAGATTGATATTATCAAAATCGCGGTCCTAGATCAGAAGGCCTCTAACACAGAGTTGAGGTAAGTTCAACGCCAGCAAAGAAGGAAGGGGTGTTACAAAGCAGACATGGTAGTTACACTCCGCTGGCCATCCCTAAAGATGAGATTTTCAACATGATTAAGGATAAGAATGAGCTCCTTGAGTAATCAAAACTCTGACAGATAAGGACACATCAAAGTACTGCGCATATCACTAAGACACAGGACACGACACTAAGGGATGTTTTTACCTCAGAGAGGGAATTGAATGCTTGATTATAAAAGGTTAACTAAAGGAGTTTATAGAACATAGGAGGAACATAGGTGAAAGGAGTCCATTAAGGAAAGAGAGAAGGATTGACGGGCCAATGGAGCCGAGACAGAGAAATAGCATAGTCTCGTCCACGAAGTAAAAATGATCTTTGAGGGCCAAAGTGAATTCAACTCAAATAGAAAAGGTAAGGTAGTAGCTCAGAAGTAGGGCGCCCGAGTATCTTTAATGTCTTGCCCCAGCCCAATAAGAAAGGAGAAGAGCTCATAGGGTTCTCAGAAGAAGACGCAAACTAGATCCACCAACCGAACTGTGACACCTTAGTAATCTCCCCTATGATCTCTAAAGTCAAAATCTGGAGGACCTAGTTGGCAACGGCAATGACGCAGACATGACGAGAAACAATTATGTCCTTGCATAAAACCCTTGATAGGTTTTGAGGGGCTCAAAATTATTCCCGAAGGAACGATTGACTTACTTGTAACAATCAGAGAGGCCCCTAAGTACGTCACACGATTGATTGAGTTCAGTGTGGTCAATAGCAGCTCTGTATCCAACGCGATCCTAGGCTGACCTGCCATTCTTAGGTTTAAGGTTGTCCCTCCAGGGAATGTTATGTAGCAACTCAAAGGGAAAGAGAACAATGGGTTGCTTATCATCTTAATAGATGGAGTCTAGCGAATAGTTATGGGGAGAATTAGTAGAAACCCTGGAGCTCGTATTACTAGAAGGAGTGCCGACCATGTGGTACAAATAGGATCATTGCTCAGTGAAGGTCAAAACGAAGAACTGTCCAGTTTCCTTATAAATAACTAAGACATGTTCTCCTGGACTCTCGAAAACATATTTGGGATAAATCTCGAGGCAATGGTTCAAAGCTTGAAATGTAGACCCCCATTCAAACCTATTAGGAAAAAATAGAGAAGCTTTAAGAGTGCCGGAGATGAGGTCATCAACAAAGAATTTGAAAAATGTTCAAAGCAGGATTCATTAGGGAGGTAAAATACCCTGACTGAGTGTCCAATATGGTGTAAGTGAACAACGCCAATCGGAGATGAAGGATCTAGATAGACTTTACATACCTCAACAAGGTATGCCGCAAGGTCAACTTCCTCCTCCCTCGGATAGATAAAGTCGTAGATGTACTACGGTCATGACTTTCTTAGCTTCTTTTGTTAGAAGATATTGATGCATAAACTTGATCGAGAGAAGAGCTCTTTCGTCATTGTAGAGGAACCTACTGTTACACAGTTATGCCATTTGGGCTCAAGAACCTACTGTTACACACGAAATGTGCATTTATGGCTAGCTTTGGAAAATTTCTTAGTTTTATGGACAACCAGAAGGGCATATTAGCGAACCTAGACAAAGTCCAGGCTTTACTTGAGATGAAACTGCCCAAGTCAGTAAAGGAGATAAAATGTCTCACACATAGGGCAGGAGCCTGAACATGTTCATCTCTAAGTCAACAGAAAAGTGCCTTTCCTTCTTCAAAGTACTTAGAAGAAACTCAACCTTTGAATGGTCAGAGGAATGTCAGCAGGTCTTCCAAGAACTTAAGCAGTACACGTGAAATGCACCGTTACTGTTCACACCAGTGCCCTGAGGGAACTTTGTTCTTACATTTGGCCATTTCAGATACGATAGTAAGCTCTACTCTCATAAGGGAAGGTGAAGTGAAAGTACAACAACCAGTGTACTATGTAAGTAAGGTTATGTTGGGGGTATAAATGCGATATCTAGAGCTCGAGAAGCTACCTCTTGCACTGGTAACCACAACTAGGCGTCTAAGGCCTTATTTTCAAGCGTACCATGTAAGTGTAGAAATTTAACTAGGTACACTCTGTAATCATCCAACATTCCATACACACATCTTCACAATGCTTCTTCTTTATAATCCTCTTAGAAATCGATTGCATGAACTGTACCGAAAGCGTTGAACATACCCTACAAGCTCCTCATTGTACCGCTGTCTCTCTCATTCTGAGTCTATGATGCTAGGAACTCTTCAACCATAATGAATTTAGCACAAAAGTCGAAACCATCTCCCTAGGATACCACTAATCTAAAGCGCCAGATTGGCATAAAATATGTAGGCACAATCTGTAAGCAATTTGGAAACCTCATGAAGGCGCATTGAGTTATCGCACTTGTACGACCCTAAAATGATCAAGAAGCATACAACATGCTCGTCTGGATGCTTATTTGGTAAATAATTTAGGAAATTTTACTTTTATATCTTATTCCTTTTCCCTTGTAGCTTCTTCTACTTAATGGTTTCTCCATAGGAACTTCTGGAATTCTCTTATTTCTCAATTCTTCTTTTCTCTAAAATGTGAATTGGATTCTCCGCATATGTTAAATTTGGTAGTACTTGTAATGGCACGCTACTTAATTGGTGTTGTGGATCTACCACATATTCTTTCAGCATGTAAATATGGAATTCGTTTTGTACAACTAATATGAAGACAGCAAGTCTAATTTATTAGCACGATGGTAAATGAATGTATATATCTTGGACTTAATTAGACCTCTGTATCCAAATCTTATAATAGCTTTAAATGGGGCGACGTTCAAGAAAACTTATCCCTTAATACAAACTCCAAATATTTTCTCAATTTATTAGCGTAGCTTTTCTGTCCGCGCTATGTAGTATGTAATGATCTCTTACGAATCCTTACTACCTTTTCAACTATTTCTTGCACAATGTCAGGACCCAAACGTTTTCTTTCACTAAAATCATCCCAGTGGATGAGAGATCTACACGTTCTACCATATAAAGCGTCATAGGGTGTCATGTCATTTGTTTCCTGATAACTGTTATTATAAAGACTCCATCAATGATAAATACTTGCTCCAACTTTGCTAAAAATCAAGTATATATATTCGAAGTATATCTTCCAAGATCTTTGTTGTCCTTTCTATTTGACCATCTGACCTAGAATGACAAGTACTGTAGACTAAATGATAAAATTGTGTACTCATGGCTTTATGAAGACTCTTCCAAAACATAGAAGTAATCTAGAATCTGTGTCTGAAACTACAGAAATTGGATCACCACGCAATCTCACTTTCTCTTTATACATACGGATGATAAAGACCTGATGGGCGAATTTTGTAAAGCAACTTTCCTTTTGAGCATGTAAAAAGGAGAAATGGAATTATTAACCTATTTATAAAAAAATTGTTAATTATGTTAATACTGTAAATATGAAAGGTTTCCTTGTAACTATTTCCTAATTAAGGGGGTGTTACAATTTCCCCCTTAATTTTTTAACGAAATAAAACTAAGCAACGAAAATATGAAATTAAATGCACCACCCCAAAACCTAAAACGTCATTGCCCTCGATGAAAAATATGTTAAAGAAGTAAGTAAAGGGAACTACCCTCAATTAAGATTAGATTTTCTTGTCGTTCTTCTTTGCATTGTTCGTGTTGTCTCCAAATGAGGACAGGAACAGGAAAAACTGGCGCCTGAGGAGAGATGAGCGGAGGATATAAAATATTTGAGATCTAATAAAAGAGATAAAATGGAAAAAAGTGAAGTTTTTAATAACAAATAAATAAAAATAATATAAATAAAATCGGATTGACTTTCAGTAGCACTTGCTTTAATGTCTTCAACCAGACATAATGTAGATGATCAAAGCAAAACCAACACGATTGTGGTCTTTTCTTGATCAATTTGATCATCCAAATACAGCTTCACCCATTATCCATTGACTTTAAAATTTCCTATATGTCAGAAATTGACCATCGTAGGGCCGTTTTATGTTCTCTCAACACCCTCAAAAGTTTATCTTCTTGCTCACCACTTAATAAAGTGGAAATAATGACAGAAAGAGTACAGGTTTCTTCCAGATAAGCATACCAAATGTGAGTTGGCAATTGCTTGAGTTCTAGCCCTGGTAGTTTTTCAATGGATGGTAATTGTCTAGGCTTTCCTACTCCCAGTTCTTCAAAAGGCCTCTTAATAAATATCAGTGGGGTTGCTTCCAACCGATTCACACGCTCCAAAATTTCCAGATCTTCTTTGTCAATAGCTCCAACTAGACATGCTTTTTATGGTTCAATCAGATAACTTTCCTGAATTTCTTCCTTAATACATCTTTATGCACTATGAACCCGTAAACAACTATCCACATCATTGGGATATTTATTACTTTGAAGACATTGAAAGTTATCTGATCTTCTTGCACTCTCAGAATAAGCTGCCCTTTCTACACATCAATAAGAGTTCTCCCTGTAACTAAGAATGGTCTATCAAGCATAATTGAAATTTCTCGATCTTCCTCCATATCAAGAACAATAAAATCAGCTGGGAAGATAAATTTATCCACATTTACCAAAACATCCGCAATATCCTCAATGGATATTTAATGGAACGATAAGCTAATTGTAAAGAGACCATTGTGGGCTTAATTTCTCCAAGACCTATTTTCTTGTAAACCGAGAAAGGTATCAAATTAATACTAGCTTCAAGATCACATATAGCCTTTTCAAAATAAGAATTGTCAATGGTGCATGGAATATAAAAACTTTTAGGATCCTTTACTTCGGGGGTAATTTATTTTGTAAGATAATATTGTACTCCTCAGTAAGTGCAACTATCTCATAATTCTTTAGCTTTCTCTTATTCGAGAGAATTTCATTTATGATTTTGACATAGCTCGGCTTTTATTTCAAAGCATCGGCAAAAGGAATGTTCATATGTAGTTTTTTAAACACATTAAGAAACTTAAAAGCTGCTTGTTCAAAATCTGCTTCTGGAACCGCTGAGGATATGAAATAGGTGGGACATAAGGTGGAAGATTATCAGGATAGAGCTTTGACTTAGGCTTGTCTTCCTTATTTTCAGAATTTTCGATAAAATTACCACTTATAACCTCAGTTTGTGCTTCAATTGGCTGAGAGCTTTCAACTGTTATTTTCTTCAACTCTGCTAACTCCTTGCCACTATGAAGGATAATGGCATTTACTTGGTATTTTGGATTCCTCTCATTGTTACTCATTAGAGAACCTTGTGATCTTTGAGGGTTTATACTGACATTTGATCCATTTGAAGCTCCAAATTTTGAATAAATGCAGCTTGGCTCTGAATACTAGTTTCTTGCCTCTACAGTTTAGAATCTCATCTTGCCATAAATTGATTAGTATTGACTGTGAGCTGGACAAGAGCATATTCTAAAGAAATTTTAGGTTGTTGAGGCTGAAATTGAGACTAAGTAGCAACTAATAGATTAATCACATATGAACTATTCTTCCAAGAGAAATTATGGTGATTTCTCCATCCTTGGTTGTAGGTGTTGGAGAATGAGCTATTCTGTCTATTGTAATTCTAAAAAAACTTAATATGTTCTGACTAAGAAGTAGCAAAGGGATTACCAACTTGGCATTCAGTACTAGAATAAGGTCCATTGTATAAGTTACACTTCATGTGTAGCGCGAATAACATTAACATTGGCGGTGAAAGATTTCAATTGCTTGGATAGTGTAGCTACTTGAGCTGTGAGAGCGGTAAGAGCATCGACCTCATAAACTCCATGAATCTTTCTTGGTAGTTGCACTCAGTTGGCCATTGATAGGCATTAACAACCATTTCTTATAGTAAAGCATAGTCCTCCTCATGTGTTTTACTTATCAAAGCACCTCCTGCTGCTACATGCACTAATGTCCTTATTGAATTCCCCAATCCATCATAGAAAGTTCAGAATTGTAGCCATTCAGAGGGTCCATGATGTTGGGATCCTCTCAACATATCTTTAATCTCTCCCAAGCTTCATAAAGAGACTCCGTATCATATTGGGCAAAGGTAGTGATCTTATTCCTCATCTTGGCTGCTTTAGTTGGTTGAAAGAACTTGGCCAAAAACTTTTCAAAAAGGTCATTCCAAGTAGTGAGTGATTGAGCCAACAAAGAGTTCAACCAACTCTTAGTCCTATCTCGAAGTGAAAATGAAAATAATCCCAGCCTAATTGCATCATTTGAGGCATTGTTGTCTTGAATGTCTCAAAAATTTTGAGAAAAGTGACTAAGTGGACATTGAGTCATCATTAGGCAAACTACTGAGCTGATTAACTTGCACCATTTAAATGATAGTTGGCTTAATCTCAAAATTGTTGGCATTAATAACGGCGCATTGAATAGCAGACGCAGCCTTATTGACTATTGGCATGGCATAGTCTTGAATTGCCAGGTTATTTTGGTTGTTCACAATTTTGAAATTTTCTTTAACGTCACCATGGTTTCTTGATGTTCTTTAGAAGCTTGTCTCCTTACTTTTCTATTATGATGACAAGTTTGCTCAGTTTCTGAATTATGAGGAGTCAAATTTTTACTTTCAAATCGTTTTATACACTTAAGAAATTGTCTGAAAATTCAAAACAAGAAACAATCATTAATAAAAGAAAATCAAAACTCAAAGTAAAATTACGAATATATAATTATAATATTAATAAACAAAATCAATTCCCCGCAACGACGCCAAAAACTTGTTACGATTTTTTAAAAGTGCAAGTGTACACTATCTTTATCAAGTAATAAAATTCTATGAATATAGAGTATTGTCCATAAAGATTGATTGATATTAATTATTGAAATCAAATAGACCATAATTTTAATGGAGAATGTCAAAAAGTGAGATTTTTATGTAATATTAAACTAAAACAATTAAGATTATTAAGTAAAAATAATAAAAATTTCAATGATTAAAAGTTTTAGGGATTCTAATTTCACGAAATCAATCATGCTCAAAATTTCAAATCTCAATCAATCAATATTTATTATAATCCTGACAACGTATTTCTCTAATGTAATTATCAATCTTTCTCAAATATCGATGATAATGATTCAATTATATAAATCTCACATCTCTTTGAAGTTTAAATATATTGAAACTCAGTAAGCACAAGAAATTATAATTGCTACACCAGATTCATAATTATCTCTAACTTATGAAATTCTAATGGTATCATGAACAACGAACAAATTTCGTCATCATTTCCCAGTCTCAAAATTAAATCTCAAATCATGCAATAGTTGGACAGACAATCACACGCATTAAGAATAGTTCATAACACTCAGCAATAATGAATAAACATCGATGAAATTGAAAATAAAAATTAAGAAACAATCATGGTTTGGCTACATCATAACCCTAGATAGGAAAACTAAAACATACTAAAATAATAAAACAACTTAACAATATTTATGAACATTGAGAAAAGAGAGAAGACATATTGGATTTCAAGAAGAAATTGAGTTTGAAATCCGTTTCCAGGTTAGATCTTGTTCTTATCCTCTGCAAGAGCTTTTTCTCTACCTCCCACGTCCCGAAAACTCCAAAAAAATTTCTAAAATATTCTATTTATACACTAGGGTTCGTTAAGATATTGAGTTTGAAATCCGTTTCCGGGTTGGATCTTGTTCTTATCCTCCCCAATAGCTTTTTCTCTACCTCCCACGTCCCGAAAACTCCAAAAAAAATTCTAAAGTATTCTATTTATACATTAGGATTCGTTAAGGATAAAATTGAAGTAAAAATCACACAAAAAATCTTCTTCAAATCCCCAAAAACCCAATAAACCCTCAAATATTTTATTTATACACTGGCTAATTTGTTTCTCTTGGTCGTCTGCCATCGTCGCGACGCTGGCCAATTTGTTTCTGAATTTCGAGATAGCGTCGTGACGCTAGTCATTCTGCCCAAATCTGGCATTTTATCACTTTTTATTCCACGTTTTGCCTTCCTAATCTTCCAAAAATACCCAAAGTGCAATAGAATTTCTTGCCTACAAAATAAAAACAAAAATAAATATAAATCAAGAATAAAATCTGAACCAATAAAATCAAAACTAAGAGTGTCTAAAACATGACTATGAAACACACTCATCAAGTTTTGTTCCACCATTGATTTATATCTTCATGAGTAGTTCAAGAGACATAGCCATACGACGAGTGGTTGTTGTTTCTCTCTTTAGGGACTCTACGTCAAAGTGAGATTGATCCATCTACGAACGGAGAAGAATCCAGACGACTAGCATTTACAACTACTTTCTTTGCACGGACAACCCAAGCTACTCTTGGGATCTTGAGGTAATATCTAACTTATGAAAATATTGAGAAGACAATCTTTTGCTAAACTTATGGACGTTGGCTTCTTTTTTAATCCCGTTGGGTTTCCAGATTGATTTTCTATCTTGCTCTGCCATTGTTGGATTTATGGGTGGAACTGCTATTACCATTGCCGACCCAGAAAGAAAAAAAGAAAAGTAAGAGAGAATAATTTCCGTTAACCCAAATTCAGAAGAAGAAAGGAAAAGAGAGAATAATTTCACGTTGTTATCTTCTAGAAAATGATTAAATAGAAGAAGAAGATAGAAGTGAAAATTTTGAAGAATGAGGAGAAGAGAAGATAGAATGGGCATGTGTTTATGTGTATTAGAAATAAAACATGTGGGTTGCACATATTATTGAAATAAATTAATAATGCAGTCAGAAATATAAATTTAATTATATTATGCTTGCATAATATCATGTAAAAAATTGATGATTTTTCATGAAATATTTAACACTCATTCACATTAAGCTGTGTTGAAGAAACTTGTACTTTAGTTATTCTTTTAACTTATTTTTGAATATACCATTAACAAATATCAAAAGTCAACAAAATATTAATATTCAAAGAATTAAGGACATACAATACGTTGAAATTAGACAGAATATAACGGTGAACCGAACTTGATTAAGGGAACACACTTGTGTAGAAAAAACTAAATTTCATGTAGAGACAAAAAATAAATGTCCAAAATTAAGAATATGAAACAAACAACTTTAACTATTTATCCTATCTTCAGTATAACTTTTGACATGCATGTACTTCAGTTATTTTGGGTCGAGATAAATTTTTTATTATAAAATGGATCATAAATATACTTTATTTTTAGCGTTTGTAAAACACAATAAAAAAGAAAATTAGATGGGAAATAATTAACAATATTTGTAAGACTTTTCTTCATTCATTTGAATCTTTTCCATATAATATCAATATGAACAACATCCTCTAAAACTTTTCTCCTTGGATCTTGTCTCTCGTCTAACTTGGATGAAGATCAACACAGAGGCCAAATTGCTTAAAATTTGTTGGGCATGTGGCCTCCCTTGTATTTCTCAGCACATATTAAAACCATATATTTTTTCTTTCTCCTACGTACCTCGCTCCTCGCTCCACTTCAACTTTTCTTTTTTTCATTGTCAAAAGTATTTTAGGTATTATTGCTGCTCAATGAGATAGATTGAGAACTCAACTATATATAGTAGCAAGGTGGAGTAGCAATGATGAAGAATCTATCTACCATTAGTATAGGTTCATGCATCAATATATGAAAATGGACGCACGTATACTTCATTATCATAAATCTTTTGTAAATCTAATTAAGAAGACTCATTGCTTCCTCTGAAATTTTCAACCTATTAATTATTAAACTTAGTCTATCAAAGTGGTAAATGCCTATGCTCCTTATTCACCTAAAAAACGGAAGGCGCCAATAACATAATTATATTATTGCTTAACTGCTCTTAATCTAATTATAGTAAAGAAATTCTAAAAGTTTATGTTTCTCTACCTATACCCATCTTGTATAAGTTTAGTATTAAGAGGGGTATTTTACTATTAAACGAATTAATTTTAGCGACATTCAAAAGTCAGTAAATCTAAATTAAGAGGGATTTTCAAATTTAAAAATGTTTCTCCAAAATAAGGTACTTTTTAAAATGATATGGATTTGTGGGGTTTTTATTAAAAAAAATTAAAAAATTATAAGAGGAAACTTGAAGAAATCAAAGGTATTTTTTAAAAAATGACCATTTGAAAGGTCAAATTACTTTTCTATCTTTTTTTCATTGAAGACTACTTGGTCTAACCAATTAGCTTTGCCTTTTTTATTTTTTTTGTTAAGAATCATAAAAAACTTCCTACTAATAGCAAGTAGTTTTTCATTATTTATTTTTATTTTTTCAGATTCATAAAAACTAATTGGTATGAGCAAGTTGTTTAAAAAAACTATTTGTTCAGACATTTTCTGAAATGCATTTTCATAAGATATTTTTATCCAAAAATCCAAAATAAAATTGTGTGCCGCCACTACTTTTTACTGACGTGGCAAGCATGTAAAATCACGTGCCACATAACCAAAACGTTAAACTTTTTAATTGAATGTGGATGGATGATGAGATTGAAATCTTTCAGAAACTCTGAGATGTAATTGAAAAAAAGTAAACCAACAGGGTGATGAAATGAAAAATCGGTTCAAGCTATAGTGACTATATATATATACTTTTCCTTTGATAGTTTATGAATATCATGAAAATTTCATGATTATAAGATGTGACCTTAAATTTTGTATATAAGATTTAGGAAAAATTACATATTTGGTCACTAAAGTTTATATTAAGTTTTAATTTGATCATTATAGTATAAAAATTCTCAATTACATCATTCAAGTTTATACATTGTTTTATGTCATCACTCTACTCTCCGGTAGCATTTTTAATGTTTTTGTTGGCGCCGCAAATATTTTATACACCTTTCATCCACATCAGTAAAATTATTGTCCATCAAACTCATCCTTCTTCGATATTCTTCTCATCTTCTCCTTCTACTTCTTAATTTCAGCAGTTGTACCAGTAGAGGAATATTCTTCTTCTTCCTAAATTTTCCATGTCGCCAACAAATTTCAACTGTATCTTGCCATCAAAAGCCTATTGAACTCGCTACAATCACATGTCAATCAATGCATACCTGATTTGTTGAATTAATTCAGTAACAGATTAACTCAATCAATTCACCAAATAAGCAAGTTATGGAATTGAAGGAATGAAACAAATTAAACTCACTAAATTAGAGAAACTCCAAATCAGCAAGTTATATTGAAAAAACTTTCAGCATATAGATAGATGAATTTAAAGGAGTTAAAACCACGCTCCGCAGTCAAATTGCATGTGTCAAGACATCCCCCTCAACTAATTCCATAACGCACACATGAAGTTAAGTTACAGACCTCCATGTAGTTGTCGGTTATCCGATAGACTCTCTTTGTCAAGTTGTCTACTACATTAGTCATGAAAAATATAAAGACTTACTATAATTCAATATCGGCAAGAGATGATATAACAGTAATATAACCACTATTTGTAAGATCTAAGAAAGGACTTTCATCTCAAGCAACTACCAGATGATATCATATACTTTTCTGACTTAATAATAACATGATTCACAAACATCGCCTTTCTTTCACAAGAAGTTGATTTCAATAATTATAAAATAGAAGCAATTTAGTATATGTGAACATGATAGAAAGTGAGATGTTTTCATCAAATATTTATTTGAAGTCATTACTTCAAAAGTTTTTACAAATGTAGGAGAACACTAATTTTGCTCACCTTTGGAAGACACTGCCATGAACAATTAAGTTCGATCTACTGAGAAAATGATCATTACTAAACTAACTAAACAACTTTATAAATATCCTCATACTCAATTGCTTTAAGCACCCTACCATTATAGATACCCTTCTCAATCTGTACTTTAGCGTAAAACTTATCCATATCCATGCCAACAGCCTTACATTAGATCCACAATATACTCTATTTACTATTCTCACGAGGTCGCCAATTTATGGAATCACAGTCTCAAGCTCTTTTTGATCAACTCTAAGCACATGCTTGCTATGGAGCATTTCAATCTCCCCAACATATCTATCAATCAAATTCTCACAACCCCATTTTTATTATAGTATCCCTTATCAGCCAAGGCTTTGCTCATGACCTTAATAACGATTCCCTCACATAGCTAATAATCTTTTCAATTAAGCTTCCCCTTCTTCTTTTCTTCCTCTCTCATCAACTCCTCCAAAGCCAACAATCAACCGCCACCACCATTTTCCAGTGAAGGCCAGATCCATGATGCAAGTAGGAGAACACAAATAGACCAGACCCGTACAGACTCTCGACCTCCAAACTCCTTCACAGACCTTCAAACACGATCAAACCATCATCATTTCAGATCCACGATGCAAGTATAGATCCACGACGCAACTGACTTCCTTGAAGCTTTAGTGTAGAACGTGAAGTCATGAAGGACAGAAGAAGGAGAATGAGGGATTGCTCGGATCTGAGAAGCTTCGAGAACGTCTCAGATCTGAGATGAGGGAGATAGAGGAGAGATGGAACGTCTCAGATTTGAGGCAGAACTTGAAGGAGAACGTCTCATATCTTAAGGAGAGTGCTTTGGAAGAGAGATCTATGAGAGAGATTTGAGAGACAGTGCTTCGAGGGCCAGGCGTGAGAGAGAGAGAGAGAGATTTACCAAAAAGAGAGAGAGAGGGGTTTTGGTTGGAGGCGTACAGGACTGGAGAAGTGAGGTAGGGTTAAAAATTATATATATATATATTTCGGTTCAGTCTAAAATTTCAGCTAATTCTGGACCATACTCACTGAACCGTCCAAAACTGTTCAAATAGAAGGGAAAAGTCGTCCAGAACGATCAACTTCGGTTCGGTCCGGATCGGATTATACGGTCTGGACGGTTTCTGAACACCCCTAATTAAAAGAGCAAGCACCTCTGCTAAAAGAATTTTATTTACAAGTGTAGTGCAAGTAAATATTTACACGATGCAAACAATTTGTTGACAAAATGCAATAGTTTACTTGTCACTTTATACTTCCTAAGTTGCATGATACCACCAAAACCGTAGACGATGCTGAAATGAAAACTTATGTCCCTATCACATTCGGCTTCATCACCCATCTAGACCCCAAGTTAAGAAAACAAAAGGAACGAAAATTATAATTGCCCAATTCATATCCGAAAACAGAGATTACATATGATGGTCTTGACGGGGTTGAATTTATAAGTAACAGGGGAAGCAGGGCATGCCATGTGGTATATCTGCTCAACCTCCAGTAGCAGCGGCTCAACCATGCCATTAAGAAATCGTCCACCACTCTTAACGGTTATTCCCTCTCTCAATGACACGGTCCACAGGTGTGGCCACAAAAACGGTTCCACCTGTCACCATGATTCCAAACCCCTTCCGCTTCAGCCACAACAGCGCTTCCCACCCACATTCATCATGTTGAACCCCGTCCTATACTTGTAGACATGTTTTCAGACCACCAAACCGACTCGTGGGAGAGGAAGGAGATGAGGATCGCGTACCCTCTCTAGCATTCTTGTGCACTTTCTTTCTGCAGTCTATACTGTTAAGATATGAAAGCACGAAAATAAAGGTAAAACGTAAAAAGTTTTAAATTGAATTTCTTAAAGCAGGAATAATTCGTCCATTCTCGTAATAAATCAAACGATTATACCATTGATTTTTTGGTGAGCAACTGGATTTTAGACTCATTTATAATATTAAATAATTTTATTTATTTTTAGAATGTAAAAATTTATTAAATATAAATACCAAACTACAGTACTCAAACTTCTTAGAACCAAAACCAAAACACAATAGAAATAGAAAATGAAAACGGAATGATCAAATTCCTAAAATTTCACAAACTGAACTTCTAAATAATTGAATTACTAAATGCCAAAAAACTCGAACTACGAAATAACAGTGTTGAAAACTGAAATGCATGTTTAAAAATAACATAAACTGAACTACTAAATCCAATGCTTACAGAGATTTACCATCTTAGGTATTCAAATATAACGGGAAGGAAGTTTTCGATCCTCGTATATATCGTTGATTCGCAATGAAAACTCAAGGTGATTGACAAATTGAAATTTTCGTCTAAGATTCGCAACAGTTGCGATGGTTGATGAAGATGCAATTTTCATCTAAGATTCGCAACGGTTGCGATGGTTGATGAAGATGCATGTTGGCGTGTTGCTCCATCGGTTTTCTGCGTTGAGGATTCTAGGGTTTCTTTTGGTGTTTTTGGGGTTTTATGCTTGTGCGAGAGGAATAGTGGATGGAGTGTTTTTGTCTAATACGTGTGTAATGGTTGGGTTTCTTATTGGGCAATTCATATTTCAGCCATATTTTCAAAAGACTGAAGTTTCAGCTATTCTATTTTTTTAATAATAAACTGGGTTTAACTCCTAATTTTGACTAAAATTTTTGGAAATCAAACTTTAGATAATTAATATTTCGTGTAAACACTAGTAAACACGAGCTTTTTCTTTTTCACATACAGTTTTGCGTCTGCTGGAATTTGAAACAAAGCCAACATAGTTTCACCTCGTGCCAGTGAAAAATGGACATGATCTAAAACCATGTTATCTACCAACCAATTATCAGAAACAGAAATAACCACCAGAAACCAATCTCAACATTCATTTTGTTTAACCATTCATCAATCCAATGGGTGTAGTTTGGGAGCTAAGTTGTTAGCATTCAGAAACAGAATCAACGCTCTCAGTCTGTTTTTGGCTGCCTTAAATGGGAATAAATTCAGCTTAGTTACCCACCCCATTGTACTTGCACTGCAACTCATCGAAGTGAACAAAAAAGAGACCCAAAATCTCTCTTGAAGACATGGCTGCATTAAAAGGATTGGCTACGTTCCTTGCTGCTCTTGGTATTTTTCGACCGTCACCGAGATGACAAATGCAAATCCTCCAATTAATTATCCGCCCATATCGGGAGGAAATGGGATAACATGCAAGGGTGCGAAGTGTCTGCCTCCTCCAAGTTCTTATCAAAGGGGTTGTGAAAAGGAAGCCAGTGCAGGGGCGTACCGGGTAATTCAAGGAGTTAGTAATTGAAAGAACAACTATATATTTCAGACCGGGTAATCCAAGGAGTTAGTAATTGAAACAACTATATATTTCAGCTCAAAACTTAACAGTAAATACTCCTATATCTATTGGTAAATCATTGTTCTTTTGTTTACATGTACTCATTAACAATCAGTAAATATATAATAAATTTCCTCTTTCCTCCACAATGTGAAGAACGAACTGCCAGGAAAAGCATGATGACAAGACTTTTTTATGGTCCTAGAACAATGAAGTTCCATATTTTACATCACTAAGAAATATGAGGCTAATTGAGACAAAGTGATCAAATGAACTAGATTCCAAAAACAAAGAACAAATTCTTAGAACCCTGAGCAATGCACACTGATGCTCATCTATGAATCTGAAAACCATATTCAGTCATGCAAATTTTACTTTTGTGGTTAGTATGAGAAAAACAGTAAAACTTGTCAAAAAAATGAGAAAAACAGTAAAAGAAAAGCATTTCAATATGCATGTATTAATTATGATCTATAAATTTAAACTGACAAAGCTCTATGAAAGAAAAGGCCAAAATTCTCTGAGTTATGCTATTGGATAGAAAGGACACAAGTAGATCCAGAAATTAACCTGCCTCCAGATACAATAGTTCCATGAAGATCAAAAGATTTCCATTGTCGTCACTGATCCACAACCAGCCCCATCTCCAAAAACAGAGAAATATAGAATCAAAGAAATGATAATATGCTCATATTCAAAAAGATTTTGAAACCACCAAACTCAAGTCCATCCAGTTCTTTCTTCTTCTTAATGACCGTCGGACCTGTAAAAGTAAACACTAACAAGAATTGCATAAATTGTGTAGTCAATCTTTAAAATGCATCTAACAACAAAAGACTAGGAATGTCGTATTGCTTAGAATTTATTAGAAGATGGAAAATATAATTACACGTTTACCTACAAATGCTCATTACGCATCTTCAATCTCTACTTGATATTCATCAATAGTTTGCTTCATTCCATCCAACTGTGAAATCACATATTCCACTTTCTTGCGACAAATTTCATTAGTTATTCTTGAACTGTAATCACACTTCTCAAATGGACGGTATTCACAAGCACTTTTGATTTCGTCCCGCAGTGTGACTTGGATGTCCTGCTTTGCATTAGGTATATTAAGAAAATGCAAACAATGAAGTGGCTGATGAAATAGAGATCTCATAATTTAGAAAGACCACGATGAGTACATAAAACTTTGCGAACCAGACTAACCATCACCCTCAAGGGAGTGAAAAAGACAAAGGAAAGGAAAAATCAAGCACCTGCAAAATCCATATCACATTGTGTCCGAATTGTAATAACTTTCTAATTAAGTAAGCTAGACTGCTGGATTCAGATTCACAGTTTATTTCTTTTTCCTCGCACTTGCCAAAATTGAACCATTAACCTAATAATCCAGCTGAATCGATACTTAATTACCAGTTCTCCTCAAATTAGCAGAACAATCTGACTGTTAAAGCCAAATTACTTTTCCATTATGAATATAACTAGACCGATTTCAGGTTCTGAATCCAAACTAGAGACCTTGATCAATTGCATGAACTCGCTACAGTGGTTGTTAACGTATTCCTTTCTGGGACCAGTTGGGTTGGCAAGTTCATCCATAACTCCTCCTGCTAGCTCCAAAACCCTAACGATTCTCTATAAGATACAGTAGTCGAATCAAACAGAAAGAAAATCAATGCGATCAGTAATTCGTCAAATAAACTGACTAAATAAACTACAAACTCGAGATTCTGCTAACCTTTTCCACATTTTGAAGCCGTTGCAACGAAGTGTTCTGGGACTGCGGATCCATCAATGTGTCGCCCTTTGTGAGCTCGACTACTATTTTGGTTCTTTAACGATACAGGTCCTAACTAGACCATGGTTTGCGTCGCATTACCTGTCGGGTGGTGATTATAGTATCACGAAATTCAGATATTGCGGGTATTCACGAGTCAAATTTTTTTAGGGAAAAATTAAATCTTTCAATATCATTTGACTTTTGACAAGTCAAGCAACCTGTATGGACATATTAATATGAGTCGATGCATAAAAATTTATCTATCACGTGTGTCCAGTAATCGAACTTATATTAACCTCAGAGCAAATTAAATTAAGAAGCCCACATTTCTTAGCAAGCCAAGCGTGACGATTGGTGTATTACTTCTTCCTATGCCCTTCAGCTCAACAGAAGTAGCAACTATTATCTTCCAAGTCAACCGCTTTTTTTTGTTATTTCTTGTGTGGTGTTGTATCCGCAACTATTTTATCTTTTTTTCATTTTCTTTCCCTTGCCCTTATCCTTAGAGGTAGAGGCCAAGTAAATACTCTTCTATCTTTTCATGTTTCACTCTTCCCTCTTCCTGAACACAATGTGAGATGAGCTCATTCAAAGACCAAATCTCTTTCTGACAATTGTAGTTCACCTTAAACTAGTTGAACTATGCTGGAAGGGATATCAGAACTAGAAGCGCAAATACGTCCTCAGAGATTTTGAGCCTAAGCAAGTCCTCAGAAGCACAAGTGAGACATTTTTATGATGTACTCCCAGATGTTGCATTTACCCTTATACGCCATCGAAATTAGATCTGCCAAGAGCGTACCATTTTTAGCTTTTTCGTTCTTGACAAATCTCTTTTCAATATCCATAAGGAAATCCTTAACCGTAGTAATCTTTTCAAATATAGTGCTTCTGAATGTTTTTGGAATGACCTTCTTCATGATCAACATACACATGCGATTTGAGTTTTCTCACATTTTCATATACCTCTTTTCATCAGAGGAACTTTTATCCGTAAGAGGTGAATGATAATCAATCGTTAATGCAAGATTAAGACCTATAACTCCAAGAACTATCAAGAGATTATTTTTCTAGGACTTGAAGTTTGAGCCATTTAATATTTTATTTACTTGATGATGACATTAACTTGAGTAATAACTTAATAGAGAATAATTAACAAATCTACAAACTCACATAAATCTCAAATAACAATAATAAATTCAAACAAAAGTAAACCACATCTCAAGACACCAGACACTGCATTAATATTTTGACTTTGGCCAAAATTATTAACTTGTAAGTGATGTTTTGGTATAGTAATCAAACACTGATGATAAAGAACATATCGAAGAGGAAACCTTCATTTGGACCGATTTATTGTTCACATCTAAAGCTGAATAATCATCACGTATTTATCACCATAGAAATATATGTAATTCTATCAAATATTTTACTTCTTTTGGGTCGGTAAATATTCACATAAGTTACACATACACATAACCTTTTATATTTTAAGATAAAATTAATTTCCACAAGAGATGTACTTTGGCGACATGTTGATTCAACGAATTCATTTTAAAATATATAACATACTAATGTTCGAATTTAAAATTGTACCGAATTTAAACTTTAAATTAATTAATAATTAATTAATTGTACGATCCTTACAAAAATTATTTTAATCAAAAAACTAAAAATAATCAAAACAATTTATTTAAAAATATTTAAATTAAAATTAATTTTATCATCCCTAAAATTAATTTAGATTTTTTAATTAAATTAATGATGCATAAAATTAATCTTAAATTAATTTAATGAAAACAATAAAACAAATTTTTTATTTAAAAAAAAGACTGGGAAAACCCCAGTCTTTCGTTCTCCCATAGCCTTCCTTAATTTTTTTTTTAATTCTTTCAATTAAGTGGCTCTTCTTTATCGTCGCGGCTAGGCCACGACTTCTTGATAGCGCGGCTAAGGTCACGGCTTTTTTAGCTGTCGCGGTTTTTCTTTATCACCATGGCCAGATGGTCACGGCTTTGCCTTGTCGGCGCTGTCACACCGCCGCGCTAGTCCCTGCCACCATCGGCTACCATCGTAGGCCGGCGATCTGAATTTAACTAAAAAAATATACCGAAAAATATATCATTCTCAAATCAAATAAATTATCAAATTCAGAAACTCCAAAGAATAAATAAACAATACGAATAATCATGGATAAAAAACAAATCTGATTCTCAATGACTCAACATGAATAGTTATGATACCACTTATTAGATAAAATCACTTTCGGTATAATCTGAATGTTAACAAATCCCAAGAACTCATGTTGAACACATCAAGAATAAATTAATTGTAAAATGAATACATCAAGAATAAATTAATTGTAAAGTGGAAGAGTACATGAATCGATAACAGTAGATTACAATATAGAGCCGAGCAGATGACTGTCCAGATCTATACGATTCTCTATTAGAGTGTCTACTTTGATTAAGACTTTCTGTTTTCTCTCAAATGATGAGATATTTGTGAAAATATAATGGTTTTCATTTATCGTGTGACATGTGGACCATAACCACTTATAAATAATTTATCATTTGGTATTTCTGTTTTACCTCATCATAAACATAGAAATTACCCTGAAGTCTCTACACATTAAAGGGTCCACATCGGATACTCTAAAACTCCAACTATCCAAAACCTTAGTTGATCACTTTTAATTGAGTTTATATTTATTTGACACTCAGTAATACATAATTATTCACGTATAAGTCCAACGTTAGATTAATGATTCAATACTCAAACCCATAAGATTTTCGGGAAGAAGGAGAAAGGAGAAGGAAAAATGAAGAACTTAGAAGAAGGAGAAAGAAGGACGAACCAGAAGTAAGGGATAAGGCAGAAGACTATCACCGTTTTGGTCCTTTGGAGTTTGGAGGAGACAGTTACAATTTTGGAGGAGACAAAGAAGCCTCATGCCTCTTCGACGCTTCACGATGTTAAAGAAAGCCTTTACCTTTTCCAGACAAAGAACCTGAAGCCTCTGGCCTATTTCTTCTATTTCAACCCATGGAGAGTTGAATTGATTTTTGAAAATGAGGTGATTGCCAGAAAGAAAGAGCCAAGATAAAGAAAAAGAGAGAGAGGTGGGGGGAATGGTTCTGGCATGTTCTGCGGCGCTAATATGTTTAGGGTTTTCTAAAAATTTAGGTGTAAATATATAGTCGGTTTGGTTCGGTTTAAATTGGCTAAACTTTGAAATTGAGCTGAAATTTTGGTTCATCATTAAATATTAACCGAATCGAACCGTAGATCTCTGTAGAACCGAGAAAATTGATCATCTTCGGTTCAACTCGGTTTAATTTGACCGGTTCAAAACAACTTTGATCATCCCTAGATATTACATCACTTAATGAGTTGAGAGTGTCGCCGTAAATTTTTGTTTTTTAATAATTTATAGTTTTTTCATTTATAAAAGCCTCTATAGCAATTAGTTACATCTTAATTTTCTTTGGACTACATATTATTATTAACAAAAAATTCATAGTCAGTAATTTTAATCCCTTACCATTAAAATGCGAAAATATGTTAACAAAGACAAAAAAAAATCATCTGTCATATATACGGGAAATTCTATTAACAATATCTCTATACATCACTATTGTTTTAATAGCTTTCTCATTCCTAATTTATCCTATAATGAAATTACAAGTGCACCTTAGTGTCTAGGTACACAACTTAAAAGCGCAACATATTGCTTGGTGTTACTCCAGCTTGAGATAAATATTTAAATTTAATCTACCAGATGAATTTTGTTATCACTCACAATTATCAGAAGGGTAATCGAGTTGCAGATTGCTTGTCGTTCAGAACCTCTAATATTGTCATTCAACTTATTGGTGGAATACTCTGAATTTTTGATTCTTTGTTTATCTGTGATGATATATATAACATACATTCTTTTAGATTCTGCTGACTTTTTTTTATATTTTCTTTTGTAGACTATTTTATTTTAAAAATTAGTAATATGTTCAGTTATGTTAAATGATAAATGTATTACGACTCGATGTCTTGGTGCACTTATTAATTTTTATCACCAATGACTTTTTATAAAAAAAATGACAACGTATCTACGTAACCATTTCCTTCTCTTTGGAAGGCCTGATCTTGTTTTCAATCCTCTTCGGCTCCACTCTTCCCCTCCCCATTTCCCTCTTTTTCTCAATTTTATATCTCACACACAGTAAGCTATCATAATCAATGTATATGTGTATGGTTAACTTTGTTGATTCTAGGTGGAAAGTAAAAAGGGTTGGTTCATGTACCAAACCCAAGAAACCCAGATTCAGAGCCCAAATCGAAGCCATTGTCCAAAGGGTTGGTTCATGTACCAGTCACCTACGAGAATTGACTTGAAGGAAGAGAGAGAGCCAGCTGCCATGGCGGCCATGTCATCCTCCTTATGGAGACCGCTATGTGCTTATCTATGTTTTTTATGCAAGCATTTTACTTTCTGTTCTTCGCCAGCATTCTCCTTCAAATTCTGATCCAACGATTTGTTCACAAAAACACAGAACCCCATTTTCCCCTCTTTCCCTTCTCCCCCTCTCCACGAAGACTGTCATCTCTCGGTATTTTTTTTAGTTTTTTGTTCTGTTTTGGAGTAACTTGGTAAACAGTTCAAATAAAAAGTTAAAAAATCCAATTTTTGAACAGACGCTAATTTCCATCAATTTGCTGTTATATTGAACAAAATAATCGTCATATTTTTTTACAGTTTCTCAGATTAGAGAGACATAAAAATATAAAAAAAAAAATTAAGGGTATTGTTTACATTTTAGATAAATTATAGGAGTACATTTTATATGTTAACCATTTTTTATTTGCATTGTAATGCTTAAATATATGAGTGCATATACCCAATTCCTATGTCTCTAAACCCCATATTTTATTCGGTACCTCAAACTCCTCCTCTCTACGTCGTCACTCTCTTGCACACATCTCCACCATTTTTTTTTCTTGCTCTTTGCCACTGTGAGTTGCCGTTGACCGCTGCTCTTCTCTATTCCAGAACCTGTGCTCTCTCTCATGTCACGTTGAGGTATTGCAGAAGAAAAAATTACAAAGTGAGATCCAACTTATCGATTAGTTAACATGTTTGTTAACAGTATTCTAAAACAAGAAAAAAAAATCATTGACTTATCAAATTATCTATCGAGCCATGAAAAAGATTCAACAAAATATAGAAACAAATCCACTATCTGTTTTAGTCAAACAATATGTGGAATAACTCTCGATATAGTAGTAAAGACAATTCGTGTATACTGTCCAACTCATCAATTTTCCATTGAATTAGGATCCACACAAGGAAAAAGCATTTTCCATTCATTGGTTATTAGGGGCATCCCGAAAACGTCCGGTTGAAATATGCCTTTCAAATTAGTGGATGCTGTCAAAGAGAGTCATCCGTAAAAAGGAAGAGACACGAACAAAAATAACATCGAGAAAGGTCATGCATATATGTTTTATGAAATGCTCAGCGGTCTCATTTGTGCTATGCCCTATCTAAGTAAAGCGAGAGAACTTTCTCTAAGGAACTCCACAAAATAGCCTTATAACTACGGGAGAATGGGTGCCTCCTCATAAAGGGGGTTGCAGTGACCAGGCATGGGCGATTGTTTACCAGAAACATAGGTCTCCGTAAAGTCATAAGACCATGTATGCGGCTGATGCTTGCCCAATGCCGGAAGGCCACAGAAGTTGGTGACCTGATGACAGGGGAGTCGATGACTGAAGCCCCAGTGAATGGCAGCCGTAACTATAACGGTCCTAAGGTAGCAAAATTCCTTGTCGGGTAAGTTCTGACCCACACAAAAGGCGTAATGATCTGGGTGCTCAAGTAGCTCTGAATAATACTATTATTGTACCTATCAAAGCGATTATATTCATTATGTAAGGTAAGACTATGAAAAGAGGAAGAAGTCGAGCGACAAGAAAAATTCCCAATGCTACCATCATAGTAGCCTGTATAAGAGCTGAAATGGGGGTAGTCCCTCCATGGCATCATGTAATTATACATGAAGGGGAAATTCAGTAGATTTAGCAATTGCGCCGACAAATAATAGTAAGGGACACAAAGTAACAAATATCAATTTAACATCATTATTATAAATTAAGTTATTGAATATTTTTAATAAATCATGGAATTCAAAACTACATATTGTCGAATAAAGACCTAAAATCCCTAATAATAAACCAAAATTCCCCACATGATTAGTTACAAAGGCCTTTTGACAAGAATCTGCCGAACCAAAAACCTATTAATAGATAAGATTACATTCCAACCAATTCCCAAAAAAATATAAATTTATATCAAATTAGAACTAGTAACTAATCTTCATCTCTCCCTCCCTCTCTCCCTCATTCTCTCTCACTCTCTCCCACACTCTCTCTCTCTCTCAAACTCTTCAATCGCCCCTTAGTGTTTTCCAATGGCTAAACCCTAGCTCCTTTTCTTCTTCTTTTCCCTTTTCTTCCTCTCAATTTTGAAACACCAGGTTGGGTTTTCACCCGACCTGACCATACTGAAATCTGAGCCAATTGTGCCGAAGTAAACCGGTCCAGCCAAATCTAACATGTCCAATCGAACTGAACTGGTCGAGCCAAACTAAATCGATCTAGCCAATCAGTCAGAAATTCTTTTACCATATTGATGCCCAATTAATTTTTTATACAATTTTTCTAGAGTGCAAGTGTACACTATTATTGTCAAGTAACAAACTTCTATGAAAATAAAGTATCGTCTACATGATTGAGTGATATTAATTATTAAAATTAACTAGATCTTAATTTTAATTGAGAATATCAAAAACTTAGAAGTTTTAATTAAACTAAAATTTTAATTAAACTAAAACTATTATTATTTGATGAAGATAAAAAATTTGAATTTGAATAGATAAAAGATCTAGAGATTCTAATTTTACCAAACTAAACATGCTCTAAATTCTGAATATCAAATAATCAATGTTTATTATATTATCGACAACAAATTTCTCTAATGTAATTATCAATATTTCTCAATCATCGATAATAATGAATAAAAAATACTAATATCATATCTCTGTTAAGATTCAATAGGTCGAAACTCATTTAGCATGAGGAATTATAATTGCTACACTAGTTTTATAATTATCAACTTATGAAATTTTAATGGCGTTATAAAAAAAAGAGCAAATATAATATCACTTTTCAGTCTCAGAATTAAATTCAAAATCATGCAAAAATTAGCTAAACAATAACAAACATTAATGACATATTACAACACTCAACAATAATGAATAAAACATCATTTAAATTGAGAATCAAAATTAAAGAACAATCATAGTTTGACTACGTCGTAGCCTAGATAGAAAAATTAAAACGTACTAAAATAAGAAAATATCCTAATAATATTCATGAACATAAAAAACGAGAAGAAATACTAGATTTAAGGAGGAAATTGAATGTGAGATCCGTCTTCCGGTTGAATCTGTCATCGTCTTCTTTCCAAAAAGCTATTTTCTCTACCTCTCTCATGTCCAAAGGTTCCCCTAATAACCCTAAACAATCTATTCATACACTAGAGTTTGATAATGATAAAATTGGAGTGAAAATCGAAAAGAAAAAAAATCTTTATCGCACTGGCGACGCGACGCTGGCTTTCAGCGTCACATTGCTGGCTTCAAGCATCACGTTGCTGGCTTGCTATTTCATGACAAGTTCGCTCAATTTCTAAATTCAGAGTAATCAAAATTTTGATTCCAAACCGTCTCATACACCAAAGAGAACGCCTGAAAATTCAAAACAGTAAACAACCGTAAATAAAAAATTGAGACAAAGTAAATGTAAGGATATGTAATTCTAATATTAATAAAATAAATCAATCCTCGGCAACGACGCCAAAAATTTGTTATGATTTTTTAGAGTGCAAGTGTACATTAACGTTGTCAAGTAATAAATTTCTATGAAAATAAAGTATCGTTCACATAATTGATTGATATTAATTATCGGAATCAACTAAACCTTAATTCTAAATGATAATATCAAAAAGTTGGGATTCTGATTAATATTTGATAAATATAAATAATTTACATTTGAATAGATAAAAGATCTGGGGATTCTGATTTCATCAAACTAAACATGCTCTAAATTTTGAATCTCAAACAATCAATGTTTATTATATTATTGACAGCGAATTCATCTAATATAATTATCAATATTTGTCAAGCATCGATAATAATGAATAAAATAATACTAATCTCATATCTTTATCAAGATTCAGTAAGTTAAAACTCATTAACCACAAGAAATTATAATTGCTACACTAGTTTCATAATGATCTCTAACTTGTGAAATTCTAATGGTATTATAAACGAATAGAAAATTTAATCATCATTTCTCAGTCTCAGAATTAAATAAAAAAATCATGCAAAAGTTGGTCAGATGATCACAAGCATTAAGAATGGATTATAACACTCAACAACAATGAATAAAACATCGATTAAATTGAGAATCAAAATTAAAGAACAATCATAGTTTAGCTACGTCGTAGCCCTAGATAGGAAAATTAAAATTTACTAAAATAAGAAAATATCCTAATGATATTCATGAACATAGAGAAAAAGAGAAGAAACACTAGATTTAAGGAGAAAATTGAATGTGAGATCCGTCTCCCGGTTAGATCCGTTTTCATCTCCTCTCCAAAAAGCTATTTTCTCTGCCTCTCCCATGTCCAAAGATTCCCCTAATAACCCTCAAAACTCTATTTACAAACTAGGGTTTGATAAGGATAAAATTAGAGTGAAAATCAGAAAGAAACAAAATATTTATCGTGCTTGCATCGTGATGCTGGAAGCCAGGGTCGCAACGCTAGCTTGCTATTTCACGCCAGCATCACAGCGCTGGCATTCTTCCCAAGTCCGTTATTTTCTCGTTTTATCCACATTTTTGCCTTCCAAATCTTCCAAAATCAATTCAAATGCATTTGAATATTAAACCTATAAGAGAAAAACAGAAGCAAACATAAATGAAGCAATAAATTTAAAAGAACTAACAAAATTAATGTTAAGATTATATGAAATATGCGTGTGAATCACACTCGTCAACTTTTCATCCTTAACAACCTAGAATCTGACCCTTATACCCATTTTAATATAATGTATATTTATATTATTATCGTAGTGTACCTTTAATTAAAATATGTTGTGATTGAGAATCTTTGAATTTTAGGTCAATAGCTATCTACTTATTTCCTACCAGTCTAGGATAAGTAGGCTTGCATGGTCTTGTCACTTATGTGTTATGGCATGTAACATTATTGAATTGTGTTTTCTATAGTAATTATACTTGTAACATGTTTATAGTTATTTTTATGTATTGTTATGTTGTGATTTTGTTAATTGTCATGTGATGTCTAACTGGGTATGACTTTATACATTACACATACTAGTAACATTATGTATTCATGAAAAAGTTATGTTTAGTCATGAATTTAAAATATTGTGAATCATAAAGTTATGTTAAGTAATGTGATAATGAAACAAGAAGTCCATTTAGACATGTCCTTACTTAACAAGAAATGTAGACTATTCACGTCATGTTTAAGCTATACAATTTGATGTCATATTATGTTTATGTCAGCATCTTTAAAGGCCAGGTAATCATAAGTGACAACAGTTTTACTCCACTCGTTCTATCATGTTCACGTTCACGTTATATTTTATGTTTATGTTCATGATTATGAAACAGTTACGGATAAGGTTTTAACTAGGAGATACTTCTAGTCAAGTTATGGTTAAGCAACTTACATGAACAAGTTCATGACACATGTTAATTATGTGTTATTATCAACCAAGACACGATTAAATATTGTGCATGAATTCATTTATGGTTACATTAACAAGTGAATATGTTAAGATAAATTATGTTTACATATGATACATAAATGCATTTGTGGCATGTGAATGCATATTATCATGCGAGTTTACTTATTGAGTATTTCTAATACTCACTTTCCTACTGTTGATATTGTTGTAGGTTATGGCGAATGACATGAACAAGGGACTGCATGACCAACTGAATTCATTGAAGAATCCAAGATTTCCACTTTATGCTTAGCTTTATGTTTAAGAAAAGGATTATAACTTATTTATATGAAGAGTTTATTACTTATTATGTTTTTTCATGAACAAGGTTTTAGTTTTCATTAACTTCGCACGTTGACTTTAACATGAAGTTTAATAGACTTTAACATGAAGTTTAATACTACTAGTCATGTGACATGCACTTTGCACGTGATATTATATTTTAATATGTATAATGTTTTATTCTGTTGTATGGTTTAATATTATTTATAGTAGATGAAATTAGCAAGCTACCGGTAAGTTACTCAATTTTGACTAATAGGTTTTTTGCATAAAAATACGTGCAAATGCAAATAAAAAATATTTTTTACAACAAAAGAAAACACAAAATGACTGATAGATAAGGAGTCAAATTTTAAAAGTAACTTAACTATTATTCATTAATTAATCAAAATTAGTAACTAATATATTAATAAGAATAAATATACTTTTATTAGATTTTATTAAATGAATCTACTTAACGTATGTATAAGTGCAAGGTTGTCAGGATTGTGATTTTAATAAATTATTAATAAAAGATATGTTTATGCTAATGTTATTTCAATATGTTGGAGGAAATGATTATATAACATCAAGTTATTTATCTATTAAATAAAAATAACATCAAGTCATCTAAAATAACATAGTATTAAGTAGAGTTCTCATACTTTTAAGTTTTGAAGAAAGAAGTTTAATATGTTCATGACAAGTAAACATAATAATATTTAATCATAAAAAAATGTCTTCATTGGTTCTTCCATTATTGATGCATCACCATCAATCTCCTCATCACGTTCAGAATCATTATTTTCTCCAACCAATGGAGACATCATTCATATCCCTTGAACTGCAACCACCATTGAAGTTTTGATCACCATCACCTAATTCATGTATTTCCATGTCTTTTTCTTTCTCAAAATTTTCAAACACATCATCATTACCAATATAAGAACGGAACATAAATTTTTACAGAATTGCTAACAACTCAATATTTTGAAACTCAATTGATTTCCAAATAGGAAACACATCCATCCATGTACAAACCATAAAATTAGCATGTGAAATTGTCATTGAAATTTTTTATCAGATTGTTGTCAAGATCGTGATCCTATGCGATCCTACGACCCGGATCGCGATCTTGACACGATCCTACTAAAATGTGACTATTGCATGTGATCCGGATCGTTGGACTTCTGTAGGATCGTATGATCCGAATCGCGATCCGAATCACGATCCTGACAATCATGTATAAGTGTAAGTGTCAACCAATCACATTAAGGCATATCAAATAATAAAGAGTGGAATTGGAATAATAAATCAGATCTTAGATAAATCATCTATAAAATATTTTTCTTCTCATTTGACTATTAATATATTATTATAATAGATATAGCTTATACCTTATTTATATAGATATAGCTTATATTATTATAATAGATATAACTTATACCTTATATTATTTGTCTAGCTGCTAGTCTCTCTAGTAAATAATAATCTTTTTCTACCTTATTTGTATAGATATAGCTTATACATAGATGCATATCTATAATGTATTATTTATATTTACCGAATTCATTTACTAATTTTAAAAGTTAGTCTAACTATTCATTAAGGACAAATCAATATTTTTGAAAGTTAGACTAACTATTCAAGCTAACCTAGTATTCAATTAGATTTTCTAAAATGAAATTTTTGTTTCTAAATTTCTAATATAGATTATGTGATATTAGTTTAAGGTAAATTATTGATAGCAATTAAATACTATTGTAGATGCTTATGAAAAATAATAATTAAGCAAAATAACAAATTTGATCATCGTATTTTATTTTGATTTTTAATTTAATCATCGTACTTTAAAAATTTTTAATTTAACTATTTTATTTTAATTAAGGTTTCAATATAATTTTTTTATCACTCTCCGTTTATAAATGTTGACGGAGACGGAGATGAGACGTTACAGGAATATGTGTGATGCGTGGGATTCATGTAATGCACAACCAACCAATTTTTTTTCTCCTTCCTCGATCTCATTCTCTTACCTATCATGTTGACTAATTAAATATCACTTTACTTTTCATTTTCACTTTCACCTTTCTCTCCTCCATCATTTTCATCTTTCCACATCATTTTCACCTGTCACTTTCACCATTCTCCTTCTTTCACCTTTTTCTTTTTCTTTTTTCTTTTTTAGTTTTCAAATGGTTCTTTCACGATAACTTCTTAAAGTTTTGTCTTAAAGTTTTGGGTAACTTTGATTAGAATCTTAGATCTTTTTGGTTTCATGTAAAATCACTTCTTCCTTGATCAACAATTCCTTTGCTCTTTCCGAATTTCGGACTTTCCATTCTTCTTTCAAATCAGTTTAAGATCAACTCTGATTTGTAAATAAAAAGAAAATAAGGAGATTAGAAAAGAAAAGAAGAAAACTAAAAAAGTGGGCAACAATAAATAACAAACAAAAATTTCAAGAGAAATTTTGCAAATACATGCGACTTATACAATATTTGAAAACAACAAAAATAAGGAGATTAAAGAAGAATAAAATGAAAAGTGCCCAAAAATACAAGCTTCTTGAATTTTGCACGAACAAAATCTAACACAAAAGGCACGGGAAGTCAATGAAAAAATTAAGCATGAAAGAAATGGATGCAGAGTTTAATGTATAGGAAATTCAATGAAAGAATAAGATAGACAGTAAAAAACGGAAAAAGAGTTTGCATTTTGATTGAAATCACGACGAGATGGGGAGAGATGAAAGAAAAATCTGAAAGTATGTTAAAAGTAATGGAGAGAGAGGTGAAAGTGAAAATGAAAAACTAAATTATTTAATAAATAAAAGTCACGTAAGAAGAGAAAGAATTATAGAGGGAAAGGAGTTGGAGGAGAGATTTTTTTTTAAAGTGCGATATGTTAGGTTCCACGCGAGCCATTTGTCATTTAACATGATATGTCAATATTTCTGTCAATCTCTATAAACAGAGAGTGAGAGAATGAGCACATTGAAAGGTTAAGTGAAGTTGGATGTTCAAATTGAGATTTTTTAAAATGCAATGATCAAATTAAAATTTGAGGCAAATTAAGATGATCAAATTGGTAATTTCTCCTAATAATTAAATATTTATAAATATATTTTATATCTTGGAAGTTATTTAAGAAAATTTAGGAATCATGGATAGATAAATGATTAAAAAATTTCTCTCATTATCTTGCTTCTTTTTAATACATTACAGATTCAATGAGGTTTGTTTTAAATAAGCATTGTGATTATTTATTCCTTCCGTTATTTAAAAATAAGTCTTTTTCAATTAGGGAAAAATTAGGGTTATTATTTTAGGGATTTTCTTAAATTAAAGTTTCAATTAAATTAGGGATATGTCATGTTTAGTATTCGGATATCGGAACGTTACAATTTGGTATCAGAGACAATGATACAGATTTTATGGACTTTTCTTAACAAAATATATGCCATGTCACTCACCCTTCTCTTTCCTCCCCTTATAAGTCAGGTATGCATGTTTCAATCAATGTTTCCATATGATATGTTTTTGCTTCGATAAGACGTGTAATTTTATGTTTACTTTAACTTGTATGCGTTAATGGCTAGACATGCCATTAAGTCACAAGTATTTTTGGTCCAGTGGGATGACTCCTATAAGAAATAACAATAGCCATGCAACCGTCGATCTAGCTACTAACCCACTGGCTACTACGCTTGAGGTGATTCAAGAATTCCTTGGACTATTGAGACATGCGGTGATAACTTGTCCACCACAACAACCTATGCTAGTTGACGTGCAATTAATATAAATATTTAAGAGGCTGAATCCACCAAAATTCGATGGGCATGCAACCAATCCACTTCAAGATGATGAATGCGTCCATTCCATGGTAAGAGGAAACCTCAGATAGCCTATTCCGAGAAAAAAAATACGAAGAGGCAGGATACAAACTCTAATTCATCGTGTGTTACTTGTAGTGCGTAAAGGGACAAATGCTTGTTTCAAGTGCGGGAAGATTGAGCACTACCTCAGATAGTGTCCTTTGGTTAGTCAAGGCCAGAATAGTAACATCGTTCTTGACAATGCAAAAGGAAAGATTTTTGCTCTGACTCTTCAAGAAGCTGAGGAGTCAGATGCGATTGTTGCATGTACACTGCTTGTACTAGGGCATTCGGATTTTATGTTGATTGATTCTGAATCTAGGCATTTATTTATATTTGCTTCTTTTATGACATGCATTATTACTAATTATGCCCTTGCGCTTTGAGTCATGTGTATCCATGCCTTCCCGAGCTTTTCTCTTTGCTAACAAGGCGGTCGAGTCTTGTTCACTTTCGACCATAAACCATGTTATGGATGCTAGACTTATGGTCGTAAGGATGCATGATTTTGATGTAATCCTAGGAATTGACTGGTTGGCAACTAATTATGCCAAGATAGATAGTTACTTTATGGAAGTTCAATTCCAACCTCTTGGTGGACCTGACTTTAAGTTCAAAGGATCCCAATAGTGACTAGTATCGTTAGTTATCTCTATCATTTGGGCACAACGTCTTCTTCACTGTGGTAACTAGAATTACCTAGCATATGTCTTGGATACTTCTGGGCACCAGTTGATATTGGATTAGTTCCAATTGCTTGTGAGATTTTGGACATTTTTTCTGATAAATTGATAGGAATTTTCTCTCACTACACTCATATCAAAGGATCAATATTATGCGGCTTCTGCTAAGTTGAAAGAGCTTAAGGATCAACTTCAGGAACTGTTGGATAGGGTTTCATTAGACCAAGTGTTTCACCCTAGGGAGCTCTAATACTATTTGTTAAAAAGAAAGATGGATCAATGAGATTGTGAATTGACTATAAGGAGTTAAACCGAGTAACAATCAAGAATAAATATTCGTTACTATGTATCAAGGACTTATTTGGTCAACTTCAGGGATTGTGTTGGTATTCTTTAGTGATTTGACTATAAGAAGTAGTGGATTAATGATAATTAAAGATTAAGAGATAATGAGAAGGGTAAAATAATAATTTTGATCAGTTCTAATTTACGAACCAATAATTGGAGTACATAACTACGTAAAATGATTATATTAGTAGACTACATGAGAATACTCTGTAAATATAATATGTAATCTCTAAGAGTGCAATTTCATATTTATAGTGGAGTGATAAATGAATTAATAAATAAGATTATTTAATTAAAGAGTTTAATTAATAACCTGGTTTATTGGAGCTTAGGATTATAGGTTAATGGTCTCCAAGTCACCTCTATACTACACAGTCTAGGGTGTGAATATTTTAGGACATGAGAAAATGACTTACTTACAAAAAAATTTTTATGTGATTAATTAACTGAATTATTTATATTTAATTAAATATAATTTTTGGAATTAATGTGTGTATATATATATAATTATAGATTTTTTTAATTATCGATAAATGAGACAAAATTTCTAATTTATGAAATTAGATAATTAAATTATTATTAGATAATAATTTGGAACAACTAAATCTTTTATTTATGAAATAACAGATAATTTAGTTGATAAAGATAATAAGATATGTTAATTTTGAATTAATAAATATCTAGATATATAATTTGATTAAAATAAATATTTAATACACAGTAATTATCACATGTCAATCATCACTGATTGTGTATCAAAGTTTAATGTGAACTACTGTAGTGTCACGTGGCACTATAGTAGTAGGTGTGCAACTGGCACTATAATAGTGCATAATAGCAGTGTGACCCACTACTATTTATAATTTTATAATTAAATATTATTTCTTATTCCAAAATATCTGATAGGCTATTATGAAGAAAAAGATAGATATATTATTGTGATGGCCTAAGATAATGAATAAGTTCAATCAATGAATTGAATCAGAGAATCAGTTCATTAATCAAGAGTTGACAGAATAACACAATTCTTACGGAGTGATTTTTCTACGATTAATACTTAATCAAATCTCTAAAAGAATTATCATCACGTTCTTTTAGAGAATCGACACAAAAGCCATTCTCAGTAAAATTTCTAGATCTCATGTGTTGAGTACATCTTGAGATAGAAAAGTGTCTTCATTATATTCTACGTGGCCACACATGTCTTAGTGCATTGAGAATTGACTTGAAAGATCTTGGTGTGAATCTCAGAGTCTTCTAAACGTTGGAATGATTTCGTGGGAACGGAGAATCAATTGGTTCCACGAGGACGTTTGATTTAGACTACAAGACATATATGATTTCTATAATAGTCACGCGCCACACGCTTCCGTCGCGTACGCGCCACGACGACCAACGAACATCTGAAACACCTCCAGATTATTTTACAGGTTTTAGGGTCACACTGGTTGCATGCCCACAATTCTAGAAATGTGAATTCTGGCTTCATCTAGTATAATTTCTTGGTCATGTGGTGTCTCAAAATGGAATTTTCCTTGACCCTTCTAAGATTGAAGCAGTGGTAAACTGGCCCCAACTGACTAATGTTGGGAGATTCATGATTTTCCAGTCTAGCAGGATAATATAAAAGCTTCTTTGAGGGTTTTTTAAAGATTGTTGTTCCATTCACGTAGTTAACTATAAATAATTGCACATTTTCTTGCATGACCGATTGTGAGAAATTTTTTCAGAGATTTAAGCATAAATTTGTGTAGGCTCTAGTTTTGACAATTCCAGACAATAAGAGTGACTTTTTGATTTATAGTATGCATCTAAGAAAGGTTTGAGTTTTGTTTTGATACAACAAGAGAAATTTATTTCTTATTCTTCCCATTAGTTCAACCTTGCGAACAAAATATCCTGTGCATGAATGGAACTGGCTGCAGTTGTCTTCCCTCAAGATTTGGAGACATTACCTATATGGTTATATGTGTAAGATTTTCACAAATCACAAGATCCTGAAGAATTTTTTCACTCAAAAAGGCCTAATATGAGGTAACGTCATTGTGAGCAAGATTAACTCTCACCCGAGAACATCAACTGTGGTAACCCATGCTTTAAGTCAGAAGTAAACTCATTCAACAACTCTTATCATGTCTTAGAAAAGCATATTCTCGAGGATATTGAGCATACACAGGTTTAGGTTTTTTGAGGGGATACTATGGCTCAATCAACTCATCTCAATTTTCAGTAACACATTATTGATGTAGAGAATACAGACTCTAAGATATGTTCAGACAAAAGGAAAGGTTTGCTATCAATGAAGATTCAACTCTTCACCTCCATAGAACACTTTGCGTCCCAAATGACCTAATCATAATGCAAGATCTACTCTCTGAGGCTCAAAGCTCACCTTCGCAGTTCATCTGGGTAGTACTAAAATGTACCAGGATTTAAAGTTACATTATTGGTGGGCTGGTATGAATCATGATATCATTGAGTTTGTAAGTAAGTGATATCACTGAGTTTGTGTGTCAGTAAATCGAGGCTTAAAGAAATTGACCATCTGGGTTCTTGCAGCCACTCAGTATTTCATTTTAGGGTACCGAGGACAATTAAAGTTTATAACTCCATTTGAGTTGTGGTTCTTGGTCTTATTAAGTCAACACATTTCTTACATGGAAAAAATACATTTTCAAGTAAGAATTTAGCTTAGTTGTATATTCAGGAGATTTTGGTTTCATAGAGTTCCAGTGCCTATAGTATCAAATCAAGATATATGGTTCACATCCAAGCAAAGTCTATAGAAGGCTTTGGTATTACTTGAGTTTAGTACAACTTTTCACCCGCAATTTGATCAACAATCTGAGCGAACTATCCAGATGTTAGAGGATATGCTTCAAGCTTGTGTCTTATATTTCTATGGTTGTTGGGACATGCAATGCTCATTTATCGAATTTACGCACAATAACAATTATTAGGCAACAATTGGTATGGCTCTGTTTGAGGTGATTTATCAGAAAAATTGTAGGTCGCCAATGCACTAGGATGAGGTTGGTGACGAACATTTTTAGGTCTTGTTGGTTCAAACTACTAATGAAACTATTTGATCGAGTATGCTACCAATCAATTTTTACCTCTTATTTTAGTGTGTGCTTCTAAAGGAGCAAGCATGCAAGAAGGAAGTTGGAGCTTGATGCAAATGGCTAAAATATCTTCCGCTTTATATGATTATCAATCACATGAAAAATTATTCTATGTATCAATCATTACATCTCCGACTACTGGTGGGGTGACAACAAGTTTTGGTATGCTAGGGAATATCATTATTGCTGAACTCAATGCCTACATTGCATTTGCAGGTAATAGAGTAATTGAACAAACATTGAATAAAACAGTACTTGAGGGTTCACAATCGGCTGAATATTTATTCCATAAGGGCTTATTCAATCTAATCGAACCATGTAATCCTTTAAAAGGTGTTTTGAGTGAGTTATTTGAGCTCCATTCTTTCTTTCCTTTGAATCAAAATTCAATCAAGTAGGACCTTAATAAATAAATTATTAGAATGTCAGAGATGAAATGAAGATCACTCACAGTAGGCAAATATGTTTCGCTGATGTTAGAAGGAAGGACCTTGAATTAAAAGTGGATGACCATGTGTTTCATAAGGTCGCTCCACCTTAGTCCTAGTTTTATTAGTTCTTTTTGTCATTTTGGATCGTATCAATCCGTAAGCCTATCAACTCACTTTACCACTAGTTCTCTCATTGTTCACAATGTGTTTCATTTCCCAATTCGCCACAAGTAGTGGTTGATCCATTGCATGTCATCAATTTTAAACAATTGCAAGTCCTTGACGACCTTACCTATGAAGATGGAGAAAGCGATCAAAATTCTAGAATGCAAGAATCAAGAGCTTTACGATAAGTAGGTTCAATTAGTTAATGTTCTCTGAAAAATCATCGGTTAGAGGAAACAACATGATAATGGGAATCCAAGACGCATGCAAAGTATCCACTGAGGTATATTCTTTTTTAGGTCCAAATTTCATAAGGAGCGAAAAATGTATTACCCTATTACCCACTAGGGGTAAATTTGTAATTATGTTGTAATGCTTATACATATGCGTATATAAACCCAATTCCTATTTCTCTATACCCTATTTTGTCAGTCCATTAACTCCTTTTCCTTCTCTCGGCATCATCGCTTTCTTGCACCCATCTCCACCATTTTGTCCCCTCTTTGCCACCTTGAGTTGTCGTTAACTGCTGCTCCTATCTATTCCTGTAAGTTTCTCTCTCTCTCTGTATATATATACACATTTATTTATTTATTTATACACACAAATACGTTTCCTTTCATTTCCTTCTCTTTTTCTTGTTCTCCATCTCTTGGTCTCTTTTGCTTGTCTCTAGCTCCCTTACTATCTGTTCTTTTCTTATCTGAGCAGCCACCTCCTTAAGCCGCTCGCCAGTGCCGCTGTCTGGCACCCAATCCAGTAAAGGTGTGCAAAACCGACGAAATTGATCAAACCTAATCGGATAAAAAAATGATCGATTGGTTAGTTTTTTAGTTAACTGTGGTTGGTTGGTTTCAAGTCTGAAATATTTGTAAAGTTTAAAGAGTATAAGGTTGAGTAGCAATTAGAAAAATAAAATCAAAACACTACGATCCAATCGCGGTGGAGAGTAATTGCTAGGAGAATTTGAAGATTTTCTTCAGGAATAATGTATTTTTTCTCAGCTTACAGCACCTGACAGTCCAATACAGAATGATGTGTCAGAGAGAAAGAATCGAACTCTGATGGATATGGTTAGATCCATGATGAGTTACTCATCTCTCTCAGATTTATTCTGGAGATATGCCTAGTTGGATATAAAAAGAATTGAACTTTTAATTCGATCTAAAAAATTTTACATTTTAGATCGTATCGACTGTTATCCTCCCCCATATATATCATATTTATTTTTTCACATTTCTCTTCTTCCCCGGTTCTCAAATTTCTCTCCTTCCGCATTTCTCTCATTTCTCTCTAATATTTGGTTTACACGTTGTGGTTTAAATTATGAGTTTTTATTGTTATTCATGAAGACCTTAGAATTCTTTGAAACATATATATGATTAAATTCATGGTTGGACCTCTTAAAAATATCGTAAAACCCGACCGAACTGACCAAATTTTCTGATCCGGTTAGCTTGCTTTAATACACATAATTGGTCATTTCGGTCTTCTTATTGGAAAAAACCAAACCGGACCGACCATGGACAGTTCTATAATCCGGTGAGTGCTCTTCTTTGTTCTACCTCTCTGTGACCGCTCTATGTTTTCTCTTTTTCTCAATCTGATTTTTCAGTGTGTTGTTCTCTCTCTATATATCTCTCTTTCTCCCCCCCTCTCTCTCTCATTCAGTTTCTTTCCTTCTCTCTCAAACTCCCCAGCCGCTGCTCTTGGTGTTTTGTAGCGGCTAAACCTTAGCTCCTTTTTCTTCCTTTCCCTTCTCTCTCTCAGTTCTAGCACACCACAGGTTGAGTTTTGAACCGTCCCTACCATACCAAAATCTGAGCCAGTTGAGTCGATGAATCGATCTAGCCAACAGAATTGGTCTAGTCAAATCAAACTTGTCCAGCCAAGCCGAACCGGTCTAGTCAAATTGAACTAGAATGAGGTACTGCCATAACCAACTGAATTAGTAGAAGAATCTAAGATTTCCACTTTATGTTTAGCATTCGATTTAAGAAAAGAATCCAGGTATGTCTTAGTTACCTAAAGTGTTTATTAACTTCATACGTTGACTTCAACATGAAGTTTAAAACTATTTGATGGGGTTTGTTTTAAATAAGCATTCTGATGATTATGGCTTATGGTATATTAAAGATTAGTATTTTTTATTAGGGTAAAAATTAAAATATCAATTTGGGGATTTCTATAAAGTAGGATTCAATCAAATTGGGGACTTTGAGTTAAGAAATTACGGTCATGTCTGACCCTCCAGTATCAGGGCGTTACATGTCATGTTTGTGTTAGTTTTCACATGTAGTGCATTGGCCTTATCGTTTAAGAGAAGTTTGTTTGGATTCTAAAATATTAGTTAAACCGATAAGATAGACATTCAGTTATCAGAATAATATTTAGACAAGTTTCATTCCAATTAAGAGATAACCTTGATGAATATAATATCTTTTAAGAGAGTTTATCTAATAAAAAAGAGACAAGGCCTAATTTGTTACCCCATTAAAAGAATGAATATAACAAATTATAGTCTCCTTCAAATTAAATAATTTTTGTGTCTTGTGTATAAAGAAAAACAGAGAGAAGAAGGGGTTCTAGATATTGGAAGTTGAATCTCAATGATTTTGGATCTTTCTTACTTATGAAAGTTCAATCTCCAGATTTCGTCTTTTATTATCCATGGTTGATAAATGCACGCATGTAGTATAATATTATCTTGAAATCTATAGATTTCATGAGTTTCTGAATATGTAGAAGTTTTAGAATCCAATTTTTTACATGATAAAATTTTCTACATGATATATTATATCAAATAGTTGGTATCCGAGTAAGGTTAACTGAAATATATGTATCTTGGATATTTAATGGATCATATTACTGAATTTCGTATCAATTTTTGATTTTGAATCCACTGTACACTACTACAAAAATGGGTTAGAATGACACCAAGGTGTTGGTTTTTATGGCAAGTCTTTTAAACTGTCATGCAAAAATAGTCGTTGAACGAAGACTTTTTTTTAGCCAATATGACAGTTTTTAAATAATCTATCATTATATGTTTATCTATTATGACAGTTAATTTTTAAATTGTCATGAATTTTTGACACTTCTAATTCATACATGGGTACCTATACAAATAATGACAGCTAGTTTTTACACTAACGTATCACCTAAGTTTTTATCTATTTACAAAAATGTCATGTTATAACCTTATTCTAAAACAATTTTCATCTCTCTCTCGACACCATCTCTCTTTGTCGACCTCTCTCGACGCCATCTCTCTTTGTCAACCTCTCTCTCTCTCGACCTATGCTGATGCCATCTCTCTCTCTCTAACTCGCCATCAATTTCGTCAAAGCTGGTGCTCAATATGGAAAGGCATTGAAGAGAAAATAGAAACCCTAGGGTTTCGCAGTATGCAAGAAATTTGATATTGTTAAAGTAAAGGTTTAGCACTGTGTAATCTTTACATAGGGTTTGGTTTAGGGATGAGATTTGTAGAAGTGGGGGTGTTTGGTTTCATCGGGTTCTCTCTCTTTCTCTTACAATATAGGATGTTCAGACTTGTCGATAAAGTTGGGGAGTTTGGTTTTGTCTGGCTACTTGCTTGTCTTGGGTTCTCTTGGTTCCCTCTGCTAGAGGTATAATTCCATCTTTCGTTTTCAATCTCTTAAGAGAGGGAAAAGTGGTGGTGTTGTATAAAATTTCAGCCTAAAATTTATTTTATAAATTTTTTCATAAGTTTCCTATAGAAAATCAGTAAATATAATTATTATACAGACATAAACTTTTGTCTCTGTTGCTGAGGTGAAGATTGTATTATTTTTCTCCTGGTAAAACTCCTCTTTTTATCTTTTAAAAGTTGTTATTAACCTATTGAAAATAGGCTCTGGAGAGAAATGATAATTATCTTATTGAACGAGTGAGCAAGGCTCAGCCGAGACAAGCAATACATTGAAATAATTTAAGGCTGTATAAGAGAGATTTAAGTCTGCTGCAAGTCATTGGCTAGTACACTTAAGAAAGTATTGACCACAGTAGAATATGATGGTACTTGAGGGATTCGTGATCACATCCTTAACATGGCTAACAAAGTTGCAAAACTTTAAGGCATTAGAAATGACAGTAGACGAGTCTTTCCTTGTCTGGCACTTATCACATTTTTTTACAAAGTTTTTATTATCAAGTGCCACGATGGCCAATAATACCCTTGCCTCTTTAGTTTGTGAGGGAGGGCTCTTGTGCCAGTATGATCACAATACACGCATTCATGCACTTATTTCATTACAGACATGGCCTCATTGAGCCAATCCATCTTAACTAGGGGAAAGAAAACATATCTTTTATATAAATTACATAATTTGCGGGCCTGTGATGAAATTTTCTAGCTTCTTTTTTGGTCTGCGATAAGACTACATTATGCAAGTACAAGAGAATCAGCGTCATCAAGGAGGCGCTCTGCATGGCTTTATCCGTCTCCATGATCTCGTTTTGTTCAATATTGTGTTGGGGGAGGCATTCCACCGGGCAGACCTACTGCCATCACTAAATATTATATACCTTGCCTAGAAGCTTGTTTAAGACTATAAATGGATTTCTTATGCCTGCATGTCAGATGTTCTTTCCTTTCTCTTCGCATAATTTAGGTTGCTACATGTAGGTTTTTTCATATAAACTTCTATTTAGAAAAATTATTTTCACATCCATTTAATGTAGCTCTAAGTTGTAGTGAGCTTCAAGTGCCATAATGGTTTTCAACGACGCCTTTTTAGATACTGGAGAGAATGTCTCTATAAAATCAATGTCTTCTTTTTGAATAAAATCTTTGGCCACGAGTAAAGCCTTATATAGTTTGACATTCCCTTTGCATTCTGTTTGATCTCAAAGACTCATTTACACCTGACTTTCTTGCAATTACCAAACAATTCGACGATTTCCCATTTAGCATTTGGGTGTATAGTTTATAACTCTTCCTTCATGGCATCAACCCATTTAGTAGAATTAATACTTTTGTGATTTGTGAAAATGATAGTGGGGCCTTTTTTATTCTCATATCAAAATTCATTTCATGTAAATACTACACCCATAGTCGTCAGAAATGGAAAATTGTTTGAGATCTTCTCAAAGTTGTCAACTGTGATGCTTGTACAGTATCGTTCATGGGGATATCCTCATTAGTTGGGAAACTATCATTGTTTGTTCTTTATTAATTCTCCCAGGTTGTAGATATTTTTTTGGAACAAAGACCTCTTGAAGAGGAAAAGGTGATGTAGTATGAACTCTTACTTCTTCAAGATTAAACTTTCATGATTTCTCACTCCCTCTAACGTAGTTTATTCTTAACTTAATTCCTATTCTTAGTTTCGCCCATTTAAGAGCCATTACAACATTAATAGTATAAATGGAACTTAAAACGAGTTAACTAGTTGTTTGTACATGAAAAATTAAGGTTAAAATAGGAAAGACCTCACGAGGCCTTGTGTTTGATCATTCTATGTTAGCTGTTACCCAAGGAGTTATAAAGAAAAGATAAAAAATTGGTAAGTCAAAGAAACATTCATAAATTAAGGAGAATGGGTATGGAGAGGAAAATCAGACTCATGAAAAGAAAAAATTCACAGTAAAATGCTACTTTTAAGATAAGAAATGACGTGTGAAGAAGGACCGTATCAAACGCAATGCTTAGTTAAAAAAATGTAAAATAATTTTGCATTTGTATGTTATGAATCAAACCTTATTGAAGTCTCTTCTGATACTCGATGGATTGATTCTAAGGCTACTACTCACGCCATGCTTTCAGTGCATGCTCTTTTCAACTAGGAAACTTAAGCGAAATGAAAGATTCATTAAATGGTGAATTATCTAAAGGTGAAAGTAGTAGCAATAAGAACTTATCGCCTACACTCAGACACCAGTCATAAGACGGAGCTTCTAAATACATGATATGTCCCTTCAGTGGCTAAAATAATTAGTTTCTTTATCAAGAATAGATGATTTAGGCTATTCTATTTTAGTTTGTTCTAGTAAACTCAATGTATTTTTTACTCAATAATAGTTGGTTCATGAATTCTATATGCTGATTTATATAGAATTAATTTGAAACACGCTTGCATAAACCTCGTAATCCTATAATCTAATGTTGTTTTAAAACGTGGTATAATCGATGAGCATTTCTCAATCTTGTGGCGTAAACATCTGGGGCACATCTTCAGGAATAAAATCGAAAGCTTAGTGAAGAATGGAATTTTGGATAGCCGACTTCACTAATTTTGATGTTTGTGTGGATCGCATTAAGGAAAAGCAAACCAAACACATCAATAAAGATTCTACAAGAAGTAATGAACTCTTTAGATCATTCATAGATATATTTGTAGACGACTCCACATTCATTTTTAGTGAACAAAAATATTTCGTCACATTTATCGATGAATTTCCACGTTAGTGGTACAGAAGGTCATGCGATATCTGCAAGGAATAAGGGAATACATACTCGCTTATAGAATATATGACCATCTAGAAGTGATAAGATATTCAAGCTCAGAATTTACAGGTTGCCACGGTAGCAGCAAGTCCACATCAAGGTTTAGTTTATGCTGGCTGTTGTGTCTATTTCACGAAAAAGCGTGAAGCAATCCATTATTGCTTCATCTACTATGGAAGTTGAGTTTGCGGCATATATTGAGGCCACAAAACATGTGTTATGGTTGGAAATTTCATCTCAGGGCTTGATGTGGTCGTCTCTATTGACAGACAGTTGGAGATATGTTGTGATCATACCACAACATCTTTCTTCTCTAATAATGAAAACTATTCAAGTGGAGTTGAAATACTAGGTGGTTAGAGAAGGAGTCCACAAAAACAAGTGTCATTCGAGAACTTGAGTATCACTCTTATGATTGTTGATTATTAACTAAGGCTTTGCATCCAAAGTTGTACAAAGAACAAGTTATTAGGATGGGCCTTGTGGGCGACCTATAGAATATATTGTGAAGCATGTTTTGGCCGTTATTATATTTAACATTATTTGAGTTATTAAAGTAAATTGTTTCTACTTTCCTATTTCCAATTATGTGTGCACATATTACGTTTGGATGTAAGGTAACATGTATGTCTTTAGAAGCAAGTTACAAGTGTTGTTTTGGATGGTATTAGGAAATACAAACAATAATTGTGGTACATAGAAGGAAGTATGCTTTTAGTGCATGCACCACTATGACTCGTATTGATAGCCTAACTTAATTGCAGTATCATAGTTTTGCATCTTAATCAACACAATGAGCCAAATGTGTGCATGTTAGTTTTCACGTGTCACTCATTGGCCTCATCAGATATGATGTGGTTTTAAGTTTAGATTCTAAAATAATAGTTAAGCCAATATGACAGACATTCAATTATCAAAATAGTATTTAGATAAGTCTCATTCAAGTTAAGAGATAATGTTGATAGATCAGATTTCTTTGGAGAGAGTATATCTAGACCCTCTTCTCTCCTTTATAAAAGTGACATGGCCTAATTTATTATTCAAGGAAAAGAACGAACATAATAAGTTGCATTCTCCATGAGATTAAAGAATTCTGAAAGTTCTATGTAAAAGAGAGACAGAGAAAATAGGTTCTAGATAATGGAAGTTGAATCTCAATGAATTTGGATCTTGGTTACGTACGAAAGTTCTATCTCTAGGTTTCATTATTCTGCTATCCATAGCCGACAAAGGTACACCTAAACCATAATATTATCTTTCGAGATATAGGTTCCATGATTTTCTAGATATGTACACATTTTAGAATCTAATTGTAGATGATTAAAAGTTTCTGTATATAGGTGTTATCTAACAACTTGAGGTTCTTCTTATGTCTACTTATAGGGAAGGCTTATGTTGATGAGTTCCTTTAAATTGGATGCGAAGAGATGTAGGGGTGGAGGAGGAAGAAAATGGAGGAAATGAAAGGAGGATGTTCATGGAAATGAGGTTTGCATAGAGAGATGAGAAAATGTGATTTTTTTGAGAACGAATTTGATGAGAGAGAGAGAATAAAAGAGTTTAGGGTTATGAAAAGGTAAATTGGGAGAAGGAAAGTTAAAATGAAAATGAAGAACGAGAGAGAATCGATAAGTGAAAGCAAAATTGAGGAAGAGTTTAGAAAATTTGAGGATATCATGATTATTATAGGTTGTTGTAGTTTGTTTGTTGAAATTGTCGATTTAACCATACAACATTTGTTTGTGAAATAAAGACCAAACTAGACTTATAAATGAGTGAAAAGTGCTATGCTAATTCACTTTTGTTTGATTATTAACTTGGGCGTTGGAGACTCTTTTCCTGTACCATCCGTGTGTTGTTCAAGGAGTCATAAGCATTTTCATTAGTTTTCATTTTGTTACAGGCAAACTAGAGAATTTCAGACAACCTTCAGTTTATTTGTTTAGATTTTCAGTATCCACAATTTAGTAATCATACTATCAACCTACTTTTCTTGTTCCTAAAGTCTAAATATTATATTATGGTCTATCAAACCAATAAAGTTGGAATTACATAATGAGTGAAATTTATGATCATAGACTCAACCATTGTTTTGATAGTGAAGCTTTCATGGGGAGATGATGTTAGGGATTTTCTCGCTGCTCATTATTTTAACCTATATCCCTCTGAAACTTAAGTTAGCTCAAGGAGAAAGCTCGAGAGCATATATTTATTACGTGGGTGGTAGTTGCATACGAGTTAAAGGTCACTATTCCGATTACTTATAGTCGAGATGGGTGCCACTAAGCATACATGACACTATGAAGTAGCACCATGATCATGGTAGCAGGGAGGGTATGGAAAGCTAGCTCTAAGAGATTCTTGATTAGGTGAGGAATTGGAAATAATGCCCTGTAAGCATATGATATAAAGATTATATTGTCAATTAATAAATAAAGTAGTTTTTCATTTAATTTCATGTATGTTTGATACTTTATAAATATCATGAAAATTCCATGGTTATTATGTATGACCTTAGATTTTGTATATAAGAGTTATAAGTGATAATATTTTGAATCTCTAATAATACTGTTAGCATAAAGAGTATTCATATTTTATCAAACTCATGATCAATATAGAACAATCTTATGAGTAAATAAGAGACTCATGTCTATAATGTTATTGCTTTTTTATTTATTCAGTAAAGGTTCAAATATCAATCTTATAACCTCATGTTTATCAGGTTTGAACATATGGAAGCATATAATGTTATGAATAGCTGGGAATGTTAATTTACAAGATTGAATTCTTTCATGTTCTCTTAAATATTGATTCAGGTCTTGAATGATATGTGCACTTAAGATCATATTATGAGTAATTAGAGAATCAATGGAACTCAAGGAGAAAGAAGTAATAAGAGAGGTAAATCACCTAGCTCTAATTGTGAACTATTTATAGAGGGCTGGTTTATATGTAATTATTATATCAATGATCTATTCAGTTTTTTAGTAGTTAATAGCTATAACTTCATTGTGATTTCAAGTTTATAGTGAATTAACTTTTGAATTAATAAAATAATATATTAATTTAAGAACTTATTTAATTATCAATTTTACTCAAGCTTAAAATTATAGGTCCATGAGTTCCAATGTCATCTTTGTGAATACTCGTTCGACAAGTACAAATTTGAGCTTATGATAAATTTTAAGAATGACTGAATTCTAAATTATTACACATTCTATAAATGGGTGATAATAGGAATTCTATTCTATCACATATTATATGATAAGATCCTCAACAATTAATTTATAAAAGATGGGATATCAAAATTGGATTAGACATTATGGTTTGTAACCACATTGTCATTGTTGGCAAAAGGGAATAATTCCTTGTTGCATCTGGTTTCCTAAAGATTCCTCCAAGACAGGTGAATCATGCTTCACATGAGGCCCAGTGTGGAGTGTGACTGGCTGGCCACCTCCCTGAGATGGAGGTGATCACTTATCAGATAAGTGATCTGATAATTCAAACTAGAGCTTATCTTGTAACCACATTGTCATTGTTGGCAAAAGGGAATAACTTCTTGTTGCATCTGGTTTCCTAAAGATTCCTCCAAGACAGGTGAATCATGCTTCACATGAGGCCCAGTGTGGAGTGTGACTGGCTGGCCACCTCCCTGAGATGGAGGTGATCACTTATCAGATAAGTGATCTGATAATTCAAACTAGAGCTTATCTTGTGTGAAAAATACGATAGAATAAATAGTTGATTCGAATTGATCTTCTCCTTAAGAGAAAAGTAGATCATGCTACTCAGGGGAGTTGTGTGGTGTGATGGTGGCTCGCCACCTCCTTTAGATGAAGATGATCATTTATCAAGTAACGATTAGTTTTGGATTTGAATTCAAAAATCAAATTTTGATCTTCTCCTAAAATGATTTATGTTAAAGAGAAGATGATAGATTTTTTTAGAAAGTATTTTTGGTTCTAAGATTTTGGGAGCGAGATTTTTCCAACTCTTAGAGAGAGAGAGAAATTTGTTATCCTTAGAGAAAAATTTTCTTCTCCCTATTCTCACATTCTCATGTGTTGAGATCGTAGTAGGATTCAAAAAAAGAGTGTGCAACCAATCTCCTTTCTGTAAGACCCTTACACTTCTATCAATCTAGAGCTCGAGACTAGGCGTGGAAGATATGAGAAATGAAAGAAATGAGATTAGTGAAGAGTTAAATTACCAGATCGTTCATGAAGTGTTCAAGAAATCAATCATGTCAACTCATCATAAGGTAGTTTATTATATTTTTATCACATTAATATATCTATAGATTAAAAGACAAAATGTTTAATGAAATTTTTTGTTGCCAACGATCGAATCGTATGAGCAGTGCATCCGCGGTGACCACCTCATTTGGTTTACGAAACCAACACAAGGCTTATTAAATGTGCTTGTAGACTCTAAATCGAGTACATTTGGATCCAATCCTTATGTAAATGAATGAATACCATGGGGTTGGAATGTTCCATGCTGCCCAAAAATAGAGAGCACATGTGTCATGCACAAAGCAGACGAGCAACACTAGTGGGGTGGTTGCCTTGCCAAAAAACCTACAATACTTAAGTATTTGTGTAAAATAACTCCATGACTGAGTTGGGCTTACCACTCTAAAGAATTGGAAAGGTATATAAGGGAAGGAATATCTTGGCAAGGTTTGTTGAAGAAGTTTAGAGAATATTCTGAAGTGTTACTATTGTCAGAGGGCTCATGACATATAATGCCCTTATTTCCTGAGCTAACATAAAGAGACTTAAAGGCGATACTTCTAACATGGAAGGCGACGATTAGGATAGGCTAGGTGCAGGTCCAATGGTGAGAAGCCACATGGAATGTTCCCTTTTGTTCCTAATGATTAGGTTGACATATGATGGGCAGCTCGAGTTGTGTGGTCCCAAGCTACGAGTCTATCACTTCCTTATTCGCCAGGCAACTATAGCACGCCATCCCGGGTTCAGCCCGTCCATGATGTAACAGTACTACAAAAAATCATGTAAAAGCCTTAGATAACGACAGGTTGACCATTATCTTAACGGGTGTTATCATAAATCATGTTAAAAATACCATTATTAAGTTTTTTAATATCAGTTATTCACCGTTATTAAAAGGAGTGAAAACTTGTTATTCAAAATCGTAATTACAAACTTTTAATAACGGATTTCACCGTGATTTAAAGGTGAAAAGCCGTTATTACAATTTTTTTGTAACGGGGTTTCACCATTGAAACCGAAATGAAACTCGCATCTTCCAGCTGAAAGCAACTATTTTTTTTTCAACCCAATTCAGAAAATTCCGATACAAATTCCCAACAAAAAAACTTGCAAAGATAAAGTGTCTGAAAATTTTGAGTAATTATCTAAGAAATATCTGAGTAATTAAATGGTAATTAAGTATCAACCAGCAAACTTCACTCAAACACAAGTTACACCACATTTTTGATAAATGGTGATGCATCAGAACTCGAAATTTTGATACATAAGATCGGTTTATATTCCATTGTACGTACATGAAAGGAAAGGAAGGACAACATCCAACAAATATCATGCTTTACAAGCCTATAGAAGTAAAAAAAAAATTCTAAATAAAGGAAAAAATCAAGTAGATGAAGGCAAAACGGAAATCTAAAACTATATTTTGCTTTGCTAGGCAGGAATGGCCTCAACAAGTCTTCACAAAGTAAAATTGAGTAGTGATCAAATATTTCATTCGAATTCTCTAACCAATCTTGTTCAATGCTCGCGCTCCACGTCTGTCTCTGAATGGAGATGTGCCCGGTACAAGCTGTTCTTTGCCTACACCAAATTAAACCAAACGAGTGTTTTGTCAAATTTGTTTTATTCCCAAGTTATGCAAATGCCCAAGCCCAGAAACCACCCCTGTGTTATAAACGCAAAAGAGAAGGTTAACACAGAACAAGTCCAGCAAAAGACAAATTTCATTATACAGTGTTGTCACCATTTCTCCACAATTTCTTCTTCCGGGATGGGTAGCGGTGGAGAGAAGTGTAAGCGCATAGGCAGAGAGAACTTGGGAGGTGAGTTGGTGATACTCCCCACTAGCTGGTGAAGAGACTGATTTTCTCTAGTCAAGTTTGCATTTTCACTTGCTAATTTTGACTTCTCAGCTAGTAATGCCTCCAACCGAAGCCTCACCAAATCATCTTACTCAGGTCTAAGTCCTCTGGTAAATCCATCACAAACCCTTCTCTTCTCCTCCTAAAGCGGAGCACATCTCTCTTGTACAAAACAAAAAATGGATCAACTTATAGGCATTGAGAAGCCAAATAAAGTTCTTCCAACAACCATATCACACGAGGAATTCACTTAAAACATATTATTTTAATCCCACTTTCCAAATCTCAAAATTTATAGACTCAGTAACAAATGAAAAACCACACTAAATTTTTAAAGTTTGATCACACTAAATTGATAATGACTGAGTAACAAATGAAAAACCACACTAAACTGTTAATGAAAAACCAAGTTAAATAGGTCTATTTATGGACTTATGCAAGCATCAAGGTCATGGAACATCAAGTTTGATCAAACAATCAAGTCTTTTAGTTTTGATTAAAAACATGATAAACCGCGTGTGTACAAGAGAAAAGAAGAAAACATAGTAGTTTTCTTAATTATTTACATGGATGGCATTCTACTCATAAGGTATTATGTAGGGTTAATGTTGAACGTAAAATTGTGGCAGTCAAATAAGTTTGATATGATGGAATTGGGAGAAGATATGCATATTCTTGAGATAAAGGTCATTCGTGATAGAGGATCTAGAAGAATATGTTTATCTCAATCCACATATCTAGATAAGATTATGAAGAAGTTTGTGAGTAGGATTCCAAAAGGTCTACTGCCTTTCAGACATGGAATTCATCAAGCTAAGGATTAATGTCCTAAGCCGCAAGATGAGATAGATAACAACGGTTCCATATGCTTCTGCATTGGGAATATGCACTGATATATGTTTCACAATAGACATGATCAGCAGATATCAATCAAAACCATGGTAAGAATGTTGGATAACAGTGAAGCATATACTCAAGTATCTTAGAAAAATGAGAAATTATATGCTTGTCTAACATAGTTAAAGTCTCATACTAGTGGAGTATACAGATTCATATTTCAATAAGATAGAGACTCTATGAAGTCCACCTCGGGCTATCTATTTACTCTGGGATGAGGATTTGTCAGTTGGAGGAGTGAAAAATAGAACTATGTTACAAACTCAAACAATGAAAGCTGAATATGTAGATGCAAAGAAAGCTGTCTAGCTGCGATAGTTCCTAAGAGAGTTAGAAATTCCACAGTTGACATATCTCATCACAATTTATTGTGATAACACGGGAGAAATCGTGCAATTCAAAGAACCTCAAAACCATTTAGAGTGATCATACAGTGATGAGATATAGTTGTCTCTAAGATAGCTTCAATGGAGAATCTAACATACTCGTTTATGAAAACTTTAGCTGCAAACGTCTTGGGTCATATGTAGAGAACATAAGGGTTAAACTAGTTGCAGCTGTGTTTTAGGACAAGCGGGAGATTATTAGGATTATGCTTTTAAAACTTCCTCATTTATGTTAACTTATCCTTTGCATGTCCTCTTCAATAACTATACCGTGATTGCCTATATCGAGCGATGTGAAGTTGAGGTGGTGGTCGCCACTTCCGAGCCCTCTTTGAAGCTATGAGAAACTTAGGGAAGAGAAGAAGTATGTCACCTTGTATGGTGCATAGTTTGAATCTCCATGAGATCCTATATGTTAAGCATCACTTGGACCGTACTATTAAGGTAAAAAAGAAGGCCCGTAAAGAGATGAGACATTATCTGAGGAAGAAGCTAGACAGTTCTCAGCTGTTTGGGCCAAATACTTGGTCATCCTTTCCCCTTTGGTCTAGTATTTTATTTTGACTTGATTCACTACAAGCTAAAGATCACTAAAAATATTAAGTGCATATTCCCTCGTTGGCTGGGTTTTTAAAAAATCAAGAAAAAATAATGAGCCACGAACGGTTCGTTAGCGAAAAATTAAAAAAATTTCACATCAACCATTTAATCATATTAAATATAAAACTTTTTATGATCATGCATATTTAGATTGACATATTTAGAAGAGTTAGAAATAATATTATACCTTTCTAGTATCAGAGACGTTCTGACTTGGTGGAATCCTATTGATTCTCTTGTATTCTTCATTCTTCGTAGAACTTGAATCAATCTTCGCACCAATAACGACTCGTAGGATTCAAAAGTATATCTCCATAGGATTTTGTCAGAAATTGAGTGTGGACTCTCAAAACAACAGAAGAAAAAAATATAGTTTTCTCTTCTCCTCTAGATTTTGGCGGCAACAGGGAGGGGAGAGAGAAATTACTTTCTTTGGTCTATGTAATCACTCACACACTGTGATTAGAATTGTGTCAACACACTTAGAGATGCAACCCTAATGCTATCCCTTATATAAAGATTACAAAATTATATAAAGATTATGAAATTATCCCCCATTTATTGTAATTGTCAAAATTTTACATCTCTCTTAAGCTAATACTATGTCTAAATTCATCAATCCAAATTGATAAATTAAATTGAACTCCATCAATTAATTAATTAATTTTATTTAATAATTATCTAATAATTAGAAAATAACAATTAATTTTTTTTGCTCTTCACTACTTTAGCAACGATACCCATCACATATGGGTTTAGGAAGTATACCTTGGTCCAAGACACATTTTTAGTTCAACTTGTGTTGTTTCTCATTCATATCCTTATGAGCTACTCTTGAGACCGAATGGACCCACATGAATAAAGGTATATGATTCAAATACTTGGTGAATTGATCTCTATAAATTTATGACATATTTAATCCTAATATCATAGGACTTCACTATAGGCCCGATGTCGAATCCACTATTGATTCATGCGCGTTACGTTTTCTGTTGGTGCAAATAAAACTTTCATTCCACGGCCCACAGAATATTTTTCTATGTTACCCTTCGTGAATATCAGTAACAAGGGCGGGATGTAAAATTACCGTTTTACCTCTTCAGTTATTATTTCCTTAACTCATTTATTGACTGTGAATAAGAAAGACATAATAGTGAATTATCACGCATAGTTCAACATGTCTTATTCAATTATTCATTTCATCGAGTATCTAGCCAGATTTATTTATTCACACACCCGTCAATAAAGCGTAAGGTGATATTGTTGCATTTTTCTATCTCGCCACGAATTCCATATATGTGAATCACGTAGCTCCAATATAGTTGAATCACTATCCCAACAGTCGAGGTATTGTCCAGCAATTCAAACTCACTCTTTTGATGTATCAAAGACTGCAAGTAAATAAGTCAAGTTTCGTATACACCTCAGGATTAAGATAATCATGAAAATACCCTTAAGGTGTAAACAATTAGATTTAAAACTATATAAATGGCTTTGCTCCAAACTAATTTGTTATTGGTTTTTTCAACATGTTTCATAACATGTCTAGGTCAACCGTTAGAGTCTTAACTCCCATGCCTCAAGACTGAAATCCTTTGATTCAACCTAACAATCGTAATTGGACTCGATTGCACAATCAATTCTAAGACTGTGAATAACATTCTGAACTTTTTCAGAAGAGATTATCTAGAAGACCCATCAGTTTTTACTGTTCTTATATTAACAATAGTTACAAGACTTGAGTAAATTATAAACACACTTTAATTAATTGAAAAAATTTTATTCATTCATTAAATTCAGTAATACAAAATGTTTGAGAAATAACTAAATACTCATAAATAGTTATTGGACCCTATTTTATGGACATAATGTCAACAATTTCCCATTTAGACAAAAGTATGTGTGTACAATCATGTATGCCCATACCCTACAAATGACCATCAAAGACTTAACTACTTAAAGTCTTCTTGAATAAATCTGCCAGTTTGTTGACCGTCGATATGTGTGTTACAGTAACATCTCCACGCTGAACAATCTCTGTAATCAAGTGATGTTTACGCTCTATGTGTTTGGATCTTTTGTGGCTCCTTGGTTCTTTCGAATTCGCTGCTGTCCCGTTGTTATTGCAATAAAGGATCATGGACTTGTTAGATTCTGGAACAACTTCTAGAGTCTTCAAAAACTTTCTAAGCCATACAACCTCTTTTGCATCTTCACAAGCTGCCATATAATCAGTTTCTATAGTAGAATCATGAATGCAATATTGCTTGATACGTCTCCATACAACTGCTCCACCGTTCAGGATGAACACCGATCCTGAAGTGGACTTCCTAGAATCCTTGTCTGGTTGGAAATCAGGATGAATATACCCCGTCATATTCAGGTCAATACCTAAATGCACAAGCATGTAGTTCATTTTTCTCCTAAGATACTTAAGGATATGCTTGACAGCATTCCAATGCTCGAGTCCAAGATTAGATTGGAAATGACTCACCACGCCCACTACATAACAAATGTCTTATCTACTGTAAAGCATCGCATACATGAGACTTCCTAAGGCTGAGGCATAGAGAATCTTTCTCATGTCTTCCTCTTCTTGAGGAGACTTGGAAAACTGCTCTTTGGAGAGGCTGACTGCATGCCTGAAAAGAAAATATCCCTTCTTGGAATCTTACATATTGAAGTGATCCATCACTTTATCGGTAAAAGATGCTTGAGACAGTCCCAATTGTTTGTTATTCCAATCCTGAAAGATCTCAATACCTAGGAAAAATGCAGCTTCTCCAAGATCCTTCATATCAAATTACTTTACAAGCCAAATCTTGACATTAGACAATTTTCTGACATAATTCCCAATGAGCAGAATATTGTCCACGTATAAAACCAGAAAAGCTATATTCCCTTCATGTATCAGCTTATACACACATGGATCATCCACTAAATGTTCAAAACTGAAGTTCTTGACAATTTCATCAAATCTGATATTCCACGATCGAGATGCTAGCTTAAGTCCATAAATGGACTTCAGCAATTCATAAACATTGCCCTCTTGGCCTTTCTCCATGAACTCGTCTATTGAGCCATATAAATGCGTTCTTTAAGATTGTCATTTAGAAAAATAGTCTTGACATCCATCTACTAGATTTCATAATCGAGGTCAGCAGCAATAGACATGAGCATTCATATGGATATAAGAATTTCCACCAATGAGAAAGTATCTTCGTAGTCAATATAGCCCTTGGCTACTAGCATAGCTTTGAATGTCTCCACATTCCCATCCGAACCTTTCTTTTTCTTATAAATCCATTTACACCCTATGGGTTTTATCCCTTCAAGAAGATCTATAAGTTTCCAGACTCCGTTCGAGTTCATCTATTGTATCTCCACGTTCATGGCTCTTGCCATAGATTTGCTCTGGCTACTCTGTGGTTCTTCCATTATTGAATCAGAAACAGTTTCTAATTGGGGAGTTAGTGTCCTCCCACTCAATAGTTCCTCTACCAAAGGAGTGCTTCTCGACTTCACACTTCTTATGCTGTCCTGTTCAAGAAAATGTGCATCCATGCTCACGAATGTTTTCTTGTCAGTTGGACTATAAAAGATGTATCATTTCGTTCCTTTAGGATATTTTACAAACAGGCATAATTCTGATCGACTGGCCAATTTTCATGTTTTCAGTTTTAGAACATATGCTGGGCAATCCCACATTCTAAGGTGGTTTACCGACGAATTTCGTCCATTCCATCTTTCATATGACGTACCAGACACCTTCTTTGATAGGACTTGGTTCAGAATGTATGTTGTTGTTTTCAAGGCATAACCCCAAAATAAATCTAGAAGGGATGGGTAACTCATCATGGATCTAACCATATCCAATAGAGTTCGATTCCTTCTCTCTAATACACAATTCTATTTTTGAGTGTCAGGTGCTGTAAGTTGAGAAATAATACATTCTTCGATAAAAAAGTCTTCAAACTCTCCTAGCAAATACTCTCCACCACAATCAGATCATAACGTTTTGATTTGTTTCTCTAAGTACTTTTCAGCCATATCCTTGTACTCTTTGAACCTTTCAAAGGTTTCAGACTTTTAGTGCAATAGATAAACATGTCTAAAATGTGAGTAGTTATCAATGAAGGTTACAAAGTATTCATAACCACCTCTTGTTTGGATATTCAATGGCCCATGTACGAGTTCGTGACATTGAGTGGCTCTTTCACCCTTCGCTGAAAATGATATCTTGGTCATTTTACCTTCTATACAAGATTCACAAGAGAGTAGTGATCCCACACTTAAAGTTTGCAATGGACCATCATTTGCAAGTCTTTTAATCATGTCCAAACTAATGTGGCCAAGATGTAAGTGCCACAAATATGTTGGATCGGTTGAGTCAGACTTCAACCTTTTACTATCCCTTTGTAAATCAATATTTACTTCAGTGTCACATATTATTGGAACTATTGGTTTTACGTAAAATGGTTTATTTATCAAATGTGCAGTAGTGATTAAGCAATCATTTCTAAAAATATAAATTTATTTATCAATGAAATTCAAACTGAATCCTTGCTCAATTAAACTAGCTACCGAAATAAGGTTCTTCCAAAAAATTGGGATAAAATAAACATCACGTAAAACCATAAAAATGTTATCGAATGGCAATTCAATAGTTCCAACAGATACACTGATACTAGTGCTTCATTTCCCCAACGAAAGCTGAACTTGCCCTCGTCAAGCCTTCTAATTTCCCTGAACTCCTATAGAAAATAACACATATGGTTACTGGCTGTAGAGTCTACAATCTATGAAAAAGTAAAGTCAGCCACATAACAGGCCTCAGTAACAAGTACTATACATTTGGATCTCAACTCCTTGAGATAGTCTGGGCAGTTGCATTTCCAATGGTCAGCGGCTCCACAATAATGACACTTGTCTTTCGACTTGTCCATTTTTGCAGTGCCCTTACCTTTCGCAGCTTTTGAGTTCTTGTTTAGCATCATATCAGAGGCAGTTTCCATGTTATGATGTTGTTTTTGCAATACATTGCTAACAGAAGCCAAGATGCAACATCTGTTGATCTCATCAGAATGGAGCTGAGAAGCATAAGCATCATTTTTCTCTTGAGTCGATTCAACAATAGGATATATGGGACAATGGGTGGTGAGCACGAACTTGTGCTTTCTACCGTCAGCACGATATCAAGATTACGTTTCCAATCCATGTTATTTTCACCAGTAAGTTTGTTTGCGTTTAAGATAGTTGAAAGTGAGGATAACGACATGATTACTGAAAATAATAGATAAAGTGGTGTAAATAAATACTCAATCATTTAGGAAAGTATGATCCATGATGGAAATACTTAAATATATAAAATCTAATAAAAAAAATATTTCTTTCATGATATTACGATCAACATGATAGCTTGTCTCATCTAAGGACAATGTCCAAGCAACCTCATATCCCATCGAGACTTCTCTCGTTTGGTTAACGTTTCTCAAGATGTCACTAAATCTAGCTTAACCAATCACCATTGGTTTGAGTTACCTTGGCCCCATCGACTAGCATGTATAAGGGATTGCAATGTTCATCGGTCTAACTGTTTAACCAACGCGTCGGCTTTAAAGGTTTCCATGAACTAAGAGTCAATCTAAGAATGGTCATGTCTTACCACCTCCTTTACAAGCTTTAACTTCTTAAGCAACTTGATGACCTAAAGCGACATGATTCCCAAGTTTATCCCACTGAAGAAAGGGCCGCTAAGGTAGCTCTAAACCATTCTCCATGCCATGGTCAAGTTTGCGTTGGAGACCTTGAGAACGTTTCAATGTAAACGACCCTCCCACTTAGTCTTTGAAAAAAATAGAATTTTCTATGCTTTTTCAAAAAAAAAAATATAACTTTTTATAAATTTGAAAGTTTTGAAAATTATAAACTTTTATAAAATTTAAATCACAATTTAAATTTTATAACTTTTATAAAATTTGCATTGTATTTAAATTATAACATATTATAAATTTAAATTACAATGATGCATGTACGTACATGCTACATAACATTTTGATATTGGCATATCCTTATTTCTATATAACATGTTGCATAATGATACAAGATTAATTATACATCATCTATTCCAAATTAACCTCTCTACGGCCCATTTCTAATTACAACCCATAAAAAGAATAATAAATAAATTTTAATAATTTAAATACTAAACTTCATGGCGTCTGTAATCTTCTCATTCTCCTTCAAAACATCTCACCAATTTATAACTCTTTATAAAAGTCCAGTCCCATTTTTAAAATTTGAATTTGCATTAAAAATTTAATTTTCCAACAATTTTTACTTTGATAAATAAATTACCAAGTAAATTAATCAATTGATTTATTCTTAAAACAAATTTTTAAAATAAATTCTAACTAATTAGTATTGAAAATTTACCGAATTAAATAAAAATAATTTTTAGGAACTACAATGGGCAAAACCCTAAGATTTTCTAAACCCAAATTTTTTTAAAACCTCAAGATTTCCTAAACTTAAAGTTACCAAAACATCAAGGTTTCCAAAACCCTAAAGTTTCAAAAAACTCAAGGTTTCCTAAACCCTAAAATTTCTAAAACTTCAAGGTTTTCTAAACCCTAAAGTTTCCAAAACCTTAAGATTTCTTAAACCCTAAAGTTTCTAAAAACTCAAGGTTTTCTAAACCTTAAAGTTTCCAAAAACTCAATGTTTCTTAAACCCTAAAGTTTTCAAAAACTTAAGGCTTCCCAAACCCTAAAGTTTCCAAAACCTTAAGGTTTCCTAATCTCTATGGTTTCCAAAACCATAATTAGGAAACCTACAACAATGAGCGGTGATAGCAAGAAGGAGCGTGGGAGAGCAGGTGAAGGCGCAACTCTACAACATGTGGCGGTGGCGACGATAAACGACGATTTTTCTTACGATGATGGATTTAAAGATTCAAATTTTGCAAAAATTAAATTACATTAAAGCCTAAGCCTCGACTTCGGCGTACATCAATTCTAAAATTGAATATAAACACCTAGAGTCAATCGATCGGGATCCATTCATAAAACGCATTAAGACATGCTTTGAATATACTATACAAAAAATATATTTCAATATCACAACATCCATTGATAGATACATCTAATTACTAAAGATGCACAATCAAGAACCTAAGGCTCTGATACCATTTGTTGGTTCAAGTTTTAAAAATTTAAAGAAAAACAATGAACCACGAACGGTTCGTGGGCGAAAAATAAAAAAAAATCACATCAACCATTTAATCATACTAAATATAAAACATTTTATGATCATGAATATTTAGATTGACGTATTTAGAAGATATAGAAATAATATTATACCTTTCTTGTATCGGAGAATTTCTGACTTGATGGAATTCTATTGATTGTCTTTCGTTGTTTGTTCTTCGTTGAACTTGAATTAATCTTCGTACCCACAACCACTCGTAGGATTCAGAACTATATCTCAATATGATGTCGTCAGAAATTGAGTGTGGGCTCTCAAAACAAAGGAAGAAAATAAATAAAATTTTATCTTCTTCCCGTAGATTTCGACGGCAACAGGGAAGGAAGAGAGAAATTACTTTCTTTACTCTGTGTAATCACACACACACACTGATCAGGGTTGTTTCAAAACACTTAGAGAGACAACCCTAATGTTATTACTTATATAAAGATTACAAAATTTACACATATACCTTATACTGTAAATTGCCAAAATTTTCCTCCATTTACTGTAATTGTCAAAATTTTACATCTCTCTAGAGCCAATACTATATCCAAATTCATCAATCTAAATTGATAAATTAAATTGATCTCCATCAATTAATTAATTAATTTCTTTTATTTTTTAATTATCCAATAATTAGTAAATAAAAATTAATTAATTTGAACATTAAGTTTTGCTCTTCACTACTTCACTGACGATACCCATCACATATGGGTTCGGGAAGTATACCTTGGTCCAAAATATATTTTTGGTTCAACTAGTGTTGTTTCTCATTCTTATCCTCATGAGCTACTTCTGAGACTGAATGGACCCATATGATAAAGCTATAGGATTCAAATACTCGGTGAATTTATCTCCATAAATTCTCGACCTATTTAATCCTGACATTGTACGACTCCACTATAGATCTGATGCCGAATCAACTCTCGATTTTTGCGCGCTGCATTTTCTGTTGGTGCAAATAAAACTTTCATTTCATGATATACATAATATTTTACCATGTTACCCTTCGTGAATATCAGTAACAAGAGCGGGATGTAAAATCATCATTTTACCCATCTAGTTATTATTTCCTTAGCTCCTTTATTGTCTGTGAATATAGTAAAGACATAACACTGAATTTTCTCGCATAATTTATCATGTCTTATGTAGATACCATATTTTATCCGGTCTAATACAATAAATATACATATTTTATATTTTGGCTCATATAGTAGTCCAAGACTATATGTATAATTTGAAAACTAGTCCAATACTAAAATAAGAAAAGTGATCCAAGGACTAAAAAAGTAAAAAGTGAAAAAAGACTAAAAGTAAAAAAGGCAAGCCCTAATTTTGCCTATAAATAGGGATGAAGTCTTCACTTGAGAGGGGGTCTCTTTGGAGTGGAGAAAAGGAAGCCATTTTTTTAGAGTGAGAAAACGAGGGATTGGAGTGAGAAATAGAGGTGACTTTAGAGAGAGGAAGAGGTTCTACACTTCTATTATTTTCATCTTCTTCCATTCTTTTTCTTAAGGTAGCTTAAATGTCTTGTACATTTTCTCATAATATATCTTGTTCATCTCTCTTCTTCATATTCATGTAGTTGATATATTTTGTATTTTTTTCATACATAAGTTGATTGTTCATTATTTATCATTTCTCCTACTTTAAATCTTAACCCTTAAATTTCATGCATTGATGATTTATTTACAAGTTAGATAATGAAATGTCTTTGTCATCAACTCAATTAATGAGGATGAGGATAAAGCTTTTGAGGGGTGGAAAAATCAACTCAATGTGAATCAACCCTTTAATGGGTTGAAAGTTTACACTTGATGCAAAGATCCCCAATGGAGTCGCCAAGCTGTCGCAACGTGCACACGACGCGGAGTGGCGATTAAAAAATCATTTTTGTAGGAAAAATAAATTTGGAGTCGCCACCAATCATATTAGGGTGTGATTGGTCACCGAATTTTAAGATGAAAATTTTGGTCTACGAAAACTCAAAGTTGATTCGGAAGCCGTTTGCGTGTGAGGAAGGTATTAGCACCCCACAACACCCATATAAAAATGGTTACCAAATTTAATCAAATGCTATCCAATTTTTTATTTTAAGGCAAATGTTAAAGAAATTCATTTTTGAATATCTCATTTGATGCATTTGCATCATAAAAATGAACAAAATAAATTACCTTTAATGGGTGGTTCAAATACCATTGAAAAATTATTTTTTTGTATTCTTATATCTTTTTAAACCAAAGCATTATTAGAGTTATTCTCGGTATCCCAAGAATAACTCCTCACCTCAGTAGTTCGAGAAGTTTGGTATCCCGAAAATCTCAAAGTCCATCCTCGGCTTTGTTTAGTGAAAATTAAATCATGGAAATGACAAAATCTAAATCTAATTGTCAAAATTATAATCCACACATACATGAACATTAACTATAATAATAAGGGAATAATGCAAGAATCACATTATAAGTATGACAATGTAAGAATGCTAAATAAATATGTAAAGGAAATAAATGTTAATAATTACAACAAAAGGGAAGTAAAAGAATAGAGATAAAGTTATAGGATGTCAAATTATAGAAAACATAAAATGTTGAGATTATATAAAATATGCATAAAAAGCAATACATGTAAGCATAAAGTAAAAATAATACTATGTAATAAATGAAAGGAAAAAAAGAAAGAAAAAGAAATTTAAACAAAAAAAAATTAAGGAAAAGCCACGGTAATACCGTGGCTTTTCCAACTGCAACAGAGGAAGACTTTCCTCTGTTGCGTTTTTTACTTTTTTTATAATATAATATATTATTATAATAATAGTAATAATAATAATAATATTAAATAAATAAATAAATGATAAAAAAATCAAAGAAAAATGATGAGAAACAATAGATTTTTTTTACATAAATATGTCCATTTTTTTATTTTTTGACTATTTATTTTTTGACTATTTTTCCACCCCTCAAAAGCTTTATCCTCATCCTCATTAATTGAGTTGATGACAAAGACATCTCATTATCCAACTTGTAAAGAAATCATCAATCGATGAAATTAAAGGGTTAAGATTTAAAGTAGGAGAAATGATAAAGAATGAACAATCAACTTATGTATGGAAAACAAGATACAAAAGAAATCAACTATATGAATATGATGAAGAGAGATGAACAAGATATAATATGAGTAAATGTACAAGACATTTAAGCTACCTTAAGAAAAAGAATGGAAGAAGATGAAAATAATAGAAGTGTAGAACCTCTTCATCTCTCTAAAATCACCTCTCTTTCTCACTCCATTCCCTCTTTTTCTCACTCTAAAAAAATGGCTTCCTTTTCTCCACTCCAAAGAGACCCCCCTATGAAGTGAAAACCTCATCCCAATTTATAGGCAAAATTAGGGTTTGCCTTTTTTACTTTTAGTATTTTTTTCATTTTTTACTTTTTTAGTCCTTGGACCACTTTTCTTATTTTAGTATTGGACTAATTTTCAAATTATACATATAGTCTTGGATTATTATATGAGCCAAAATACAAAGTATGTATATATAATGTATTAGACCGGATAAAATATGATATCTACAACTAGATTTGCTTAAAGAACTGGGTCATTCTAAGGAGGCCATGGAGGAAGCTCAAGTGATTCAGTTTTAGATTATTTCTCTTGAGAACCAAGAAGAGATGTTCTGGAAGTAAAGGTCCCGTATGGATTGGCTCAAAATGGGAGACAAAAAACATAAAGTTTTTTCGCTCAAAGACATTAGAGCGAAAAAGAAGGAACGCCATCAAGGGGATCTTTGAAAATGATGGGTTCTGGCATGAGGAGCAAAAGGATATTGCAACTGTTATTAATGATTATTTTGAGAAGTTGTTCTCTTTACAGAGGGCTTCATAGGAGGAGTTATGCAGAGTCCTAGATAAAGTGTAGCCGAGGGTTTCTGACAACATGAATCGGTTTTAGGACAGTCCTTTCTTAGGTTCATAGGTGTTCGATGCTCTTATGGGATGCACCCGCTTAAAAGCCCTGGCCCAAACGGTTTTCTGGTGCTGTTTTTCAGAAGTACTGGCACATTGTGGGGGAAGACACTACCTAGCTCTGTCTGGAATGCTTAAACTGTGTTGCATGCATGTAATCTATAAACAAGACTATTATTGCTCTTATTCCTAAAGTGCAAAACCCTTCTTGTGTCGCTGATTTCAGACCGATTAGCTTGTATAATATTATTCATAAACTGATTGCGAAAGTCATTGCTAGTCGTCTGAAAGTGATTCTCCCCAACTTAATTTCTAAGACTCAGAGTGCCTTCCTTAAAGGACGCCAAATCACTGATAACATAATGGTTACTTTGAAATGATTTTTGCACTTAAAAAAGGGAAAAAGGAAGGTGGGTTTCGTAGCCTTAAAGCTAGACATGAGCAAAGCGTATGCTAGAGTCGAATGGAGTTTCGTTAAAAGCATGATGGATAAACTGGGCTTCAGCCAGAATTGGGTATCTCTAATCATTAAGTGCATTTCTTCAGCCTCTTATGCCTTTTCTCTCAATGGGGAAATAGTAGGGAACATTACCCTTTAAAGGGGTTTGAGACAAGGAGATCCCCTCTCCCCATACTTATTCATCTTTATGGCTGAAGGCCTATCGTCTCTGATTAAGGAAGGGTAGGAAGCGGGTAAGATTGTTTGTCGAAACATTTCAGGCAAAGACCCCGGGTATCCCACCTTTTCTTTGCCGACGACAATATGATTTTTTACAAAGCTGACAGGGCTAACAGTGTGTTTATGAAGGCAATCTTATCGCAGTATTCGAGAGCCTCAGGGAAATTAATCAATTATAACAAATCTGTGATTGTGTTTTCCCCTAATACTCGCCCTTGTGCGAAGTGTGAGATTGCTACCTCTCTAGGTGTTAACATTGCCCATTGTCATGGTAAATACCTAGGCCTTCCGTCGATTGTAGGGAAGGATAAGAAGAGACTATTTGACTCGATTTTATCCATAGCGAAAACCCTGATGAACAGTTGGAGAGAGAAGCAATTCTTAATAGGAGGAAAGGAGGTTCTCATAAAGTGGGCATTCAAGCTATTCCCACTTAGTCCATGAACGTTTTTCGCTTGCCTGTTTCCCTTTATAAGGATTTGAGCGCGTCTATGGTAAAGTTTTGGGGGGGATCTTCGGAACAGAACATGAAAATCCATTGGCTAGCCTTGGAAAAAATGTGTAGACCGAAATCTGAGGGGGGCTTGGGATTTAGATCTCTAGAACTTTTCAATCAATCCCTTCTAGTGAAGCAAATCTAGCATCTATTGACAAATCCTTTATCTCTAGTTTCTCGGGTGCTCAAAAGTCGATATTGTCCAAATGATTCATTCTTGGATTGTGATGTTAAAGCGGGCTGCTCTTTCCTTTGGAGGAGTTCAATGTGGGGTAGAGAGATTATCCATAAGGGAGCCCGTTGGAGAATTGGCAATGGTCGTTTGATCAAGGCTTTCAGTGACCCATGGATCCCCACGCCTAATACGTTTCACTCCATCTTATGAGGCAGTGACAACATTGATTTGAAAGTGGCACATTTGATCATTAATGGTAACTTTGATCAGAAAGGCATCTACACGGTTAGAAGTGGTTATCACGTTGCGTTGAATTTGCAAGACAGAGGTTGCTCTTCGAGTGGTGTCCATCTAGAGTTGTGGTGGAAAAAGATTTGGAATTTACGCATTCCAAACAAGATTTGGAGGGCCACTTATGACTTTATTCTAGTTGGGCCTAACTTAGCTCGTAGGAGGATTCAACAGGATAGTCATTGCCCTTTCTGCAATAAGGTGGAATCAACTGTCCATGGGTTGTTTTTCTGTTCCCTTGCGGCCAAGGTTTGGGGTAAGGAGAACCTCTTTTCTCCCCTTCCTAAGAGCAGCCAGGCTTGACCCATGAAAAATTTTATTGCTATTTTTTACGAAGATTTGAGCCCAAAGATCCTAAGTAGGTTTGCCTTTGTGTGCTGGGGTATTTCGTTTTTTCATAATAAGGCTATCCATGACAACTTTCATTCGGATAGTATTGATATTTCTTCCTGGTGTGATAAATTTCAAGATGACTACTTGTTAGCCCTGGGAAATTGTTCTGCGGTTCTTCCCCCATCTGTTCCTCAGAGTATATTTTGGGCAAAATCGGCCTCGGGTGGTTTGAAGCTGAAAGTTGACAGAGCAATTGGTATAGTGGTGTTGGGGGTTTGTTTCGGGATGCAGTTGGTGAGGTGGTCTTTTCCTTTGGCGTGAACCTCCATGGTTCCTTTCAGCCTTCAATTATTGAAGGTCTTGCCTTGAGAGATGGGCTTTCGTTGGCTTTAAGAAAAATATGCTAGTTAGCGAAGTGGGATTTGACAGTCTTCATCTGGTTAACAGCTTGGAGTCTTGCTTGGTGGACCACTCTGATTTTGGAGGCATTTCAGATGATTGTAGGAGTCTCCTTAAGGACCTATCCTTTCCTCAACTAAATAAAGTTGTGTGGTTTAACTACCAGCTATAACTTTTAGTTCAACAGTAAGCACTTGAGCCTATAAATGTATCAAAGCCTGGTGGTCAGAGGTTTGACTCTCAGAGAAAGCATTGTGCTTATCGGCAGATGTTGAGGGGGATTGTCGGCAGGTGGGCCAGTATCTTGTTACGTGGCGGAGGCCTGGTGAGGCCAAGTCACAATCTAACATAAGCGTAGGTGTTCAAACAAAATATGAGAAATAAAGTGACATCTTAACTACTAGCTATAGCTTTTAGTTCAACAGTAAATGTTTTATCCTATATTTTTTGGTGTATAAGATAGGATGCGGCAATCTGTGACTTTTTCTTGCTTCACAGGCATGACAAACATTAAGGTTACTCCTTTTTATGTGCTGTTAAGTTTGTTTAGAACCAATTCAGCGATTTTTATAGTGGGATGACCAAGTTTCTGGTGTCATAATAAGACTGATCAGTGTTGCTTGCATCAACTAAGGAAATGACAGGAGATATATTAGAAGAGTGCTTAAGAGAAACAATTTTGCATTGATTTTTATTGAACTTTACATTCTTAATACCAAAAATTGGTTTAGGGGAAAATTGAGAACTACAAGCTGGAAAATTCTTGGAATTCAAACAACTTCTATTAACAAAAGAAACAAAAAACTAGTACTAATGTAATTATAAGATTAATTTGACATGTCAATGTTGATGCTCTTCCCTTATCAGGAGCAAAATGCTCATAAAGGCTATCTTTAAGTCTTCCTTTGAGCAAGGTAATGCCAGTGTGTAGGTCCTTCAAAAAATAAAGTTGTGAGTAAAATTCAGAGTCACTTCCCGATACTCGTTACTGATGTTAAGCTTGTCATTGTCATTGGTAACATGGTGAGTTGTTGCACCGTTAGCAAATGATGGTGCTTTAGTCCCAATCTCAAATCTGGCAGCAAAGTCTTGTCAGTTATAGCCACTTTCATATGAGTGGCTTGGAGCTTGTTGAGTAGTTATGTGAAAGCTCTGCCCATAAACAACATTGGTTTGAGGTTGGTGAAAATTCTTGTCAAACCTATACCAACAACTAGTAACAGTGTAGCCTTGTTTGTTGCATACTTGGCATGTTTCTCTGTTACCATTTCTTCCACATCTACCTCTTCTTCCTCCACTAAAAGAGGTAGGATATCTGCCACCATAGTTTCTATTTGAACTGTTTGGATTCCACTTTTGAGGTTGGTTCTGAGAATACCTCATATTAAACTGAGTATTCTCAGTTAGATGTGCAACGACTTTGAGTGTGGCTTCTTTCTCACTGTTTTGCTTTTGCATTATAGTCTCATGAATCATAATCATAGACTGAACCTCTTCAATTGAAAGGTTATTTCGTCTTGAGGTGATGTTTAGCACTACTTGGTCAAATTCTGATCACTAGGATAGGGAGAATGAAATATTATTTACTAATTTGATCTTCTCAAGCTAGTAAGTTATCACTAATCACTACAAGAAATATTATATTATATAGGGTTAAAATACAAGAGTTACAGTCTCCTCTTATTAAAAACTCAAACAACAAGAGTTTTTTGAACCATGAAAGATAAAGCGGGATGAATATTTAGGGGAGCGGGAGTGAAACATTTCACTCAAGACTCTCGATTACCTTTTCATTCTTCTCTGACCTTCTTTGGATTTCGTCTTCTTTGGATTTCATCTTCTTTGGTCCTCTCAATTTTTTCATTTCATCTTCTCTAGGTCTTATCTGGGTCTCGATTTCGTATTCCCTGGTCTTCTCTCAATTTCTTCATTTCATCTTCTCTAGGTCTTCTCTGGGTCTCGATTTCTCCTCTAGGTCTCTCTCCATTTCATCTCTTTCGATTTCTTCTCTGGGTCTCTCTCTATTTTATCTCGCTCCATTTCATCTATGTTCTTATTCTCTCGATTTCTTCAGGTAAGCTCTCTCCCTTTTCTCTCTTTGTGTAGTTTAGTGGTCGAACTTGTGGTTATCATAATTTTAACCTCTTCAAAGCTGAAGACGAGAAGATGGTGAACAAATGGTTTGCAATTTCAAAGTTGATTTAGGGATTATGGTTTTTTTCTCTGTGCGGTGCTCTCCAAGTTTCTCATTAGGGTTTTTATATGTTTCCTTGTCTTTTTTCATTCTTTTAATATGATTCCTTTCAACAGTGAAGCGCAGACCCCGAGAGGGAATAGATCTTTTGGGGTGACACCGAGAGAGATTGAGAGAGATTGAAGATGGGTGAGAGGGTGAGTGGGAAGGTGAAGTGGTTCAGTGATCAGAAGGATTATGGGTTCATAACTCCCCATGATGGAGGTGAGGATCGCTATTTCTCTTTTATACTTTAAATAAGCTTTTCTTGAATGTTGTCGTTCAAGATATGATTTGAAGGGTGAATTATACAGATTTATTTTTCAGATTCTAAATTTTTTGGTTTTAATTTTACGTTTTTTTTATTTCTACTTTTAAGATTTGTCATATTTTTCTGGAAAATGTGTATTTGTAAAAGAAATCGGTGATGAAAATTCATGTACGTTGTTGCCGTTCTGAGTTGTTGTTCACATTTTTCTTGATTTCTTCCCATAGATTACAAAAAACAGAAATCACTGAAAGAGCTGAAGGTTAGTTTGTATCCTTATGTTCCTTGCCTATTTCATTAAATAATTTTTCTTCATATTCTGTTTGATCTCTCAAAACCATATTCGTTTGCCTTCTTCCCCATTTCCCCCATAAATTCTTTCACCTTTCCCATTTTGGTTTGAGATCTCTTTTGAGAAACCAAATGACTTTAAGGTTTTGTTTGAGCTAACAAATTGTTAATTTTCTCTTTTAAGTACTTCACATCCTATGTTATATGTATGTGAAGTTCAGAAATGTTAATTTATATCTTATTGCATGAATGTGCACCAGTATGGACTAATTGGTAGCTGATGAAGTATGTATTTTAGTGCATAAGAACTATATCTATATGTTTGTTTTCTTATCATTTTTATAGGTATTTCTATATTACCTTTGTTTCCTTTTATGGAGCTTGAAACAAAGAGAATCTTGCTTGATATTCTTAAAGAGAAGTAACAAAAGAGTGCTAAAGCTTGTACAATCTCGAGTTTCTATAAGAAGGCATGTTTACAAACTGTTTGCTTGTTCTTGAAGTAAAATTTGTATCGAGATTGGGTATTACTCTAAGTACAAAGAATGGTGCCTTTAGTCCCAATTAATTGTGTGGGCTCAGATCAGTAGAGGCAACTTGTTAATAGTTGTTTGTTTTGAGGTGTACAGAGATGTAAAACCAGTGAGATTCGTTTTTGCTGCAAGATCACACCCTTTCTTTTCCTTCTCTCTCATTATGCATTAATATTGGGTTTCTTTCTTAATTGGATGAATTTATTTTGGTTTTTATTCTCATTATGCATTAATAACCAAACAATTCTTAATCTTGCCGTGGCGTAGAAGTACTAATCGTGGTTTTCCTTAATCTTTGAAGTGTTGATCTTGGATTCTAGTATTTCAAGTTGTAAAGTTATTAAGTATATATTCTCTATATTTTGTATATTGCAAGGCTGTATTTAGTTTACACCATTATTTTATTTCTTCTTAAATCATTTTATTGAAGTTCTCGAAAATCTTGGATAGAACATTATTTTTATGCCTTTAGATGCTTTCTTAAGAATATTCATTTTTCTTGCTTGCCTGACAATATACATTATTTTCTAGGACAATGACTCAAAGTGGTAATAAGTTTATTGAAGTGGCTCTTAAATATATCCTCGATCCAGAACTTCTAATGATAATGATTCATGTGTTCTATTTTTTGGTTATTACATCGAGATGCAATTTGAATCTATTTTTAACTAAGTTATTTTAATTTTTCATCTTGTAGATGAATTATGAAGATTTCTGCAGCATTGCTTCTATATGCACACAACAAATAGGCCCTACATGTTGTTGGTTTTCAACCCCTCAAATTTTATGAAGTTTGAGAAAGATGAATAAGGAAGAATAATTAGTTTCATTTGATAGTTAAGGTTGCATGTATGGTTAATACCTCTCTCTCCCTCTAACTATCATAGTATGCAGGTTTCACTTACCCAGGCCAGAATCGATATGGGCGAGCTTGATGAGGATTCTGATGGCTTTCTTCAACCTCATGTAAGAAGTTAGTGTATTTTTGGATATTTCAATAAATAACTGAAATGGAAAATGGATTTCCTTTTTTTGATGTAAAATCGGTTGCCCCACATTATACATTTCATGTTCCTTTTTTCCTAATCCTTGTACATTTTTGTCATTTTGAGGTCAATATCACTTGGTTAGTGGTGGCAAATCCTTTAAATTATTTTTCATAGATTTACTATTAACATCTGCGTATAAGATGTCTCTTTTCTTTTTATGTTTTGAGTATATATGTATTTGTGGGTTACTGATGTATAGCTCTATATGTAATAGTACAATAAAACTTATTTTCTTTGTTATGTTAATTCACCTCAGCTAATTGAGTAAACTACATGTTACACTCAGATTCTTGAATAGATGTGTTATGGTACTAGTCTAAGGCTTGAAAATAAAAATATATGAGATTTTTGCACCATGGTAAGTGACTTATATGTACATTTAGTTCCTAAGAGCTTGAAAAAATTTGACAGAATATGCTTAAGAGGAAGTCACTAAGAAAACAACTTTCTCATATACTTAGACATAATATGCTTAAGAGGAAGGCTCATTATTCTACTATACAAGTCCATGATATAGAAGTCAGTGATGCAATTCCTTTTTTTCTTCATTAGGTTGAGAGAGCAATAAAACATTTTGAGATAGTCTTTTTACAATATAGCATACTGCTTATAGAAAGTCATGAATTTATGTTTTAAATTTGGTTTTCAAAGTTTGACATTTGGCATGTACTTAACCCGTGTTTTTGACATATGTATATATATATAGCATAAAACATTTCTCCTTACAAAGGAGCTCCTCAATAAATTCACTATATAGGATATAATGTTGTTGCACATCTAACTGAAGTAACTAAAGGTACATAAAAGATTATTTCTTAGCCTTTGCATTCAACATTCAGGTATTGATTCGAAATAGTAAATATTAGTTTATAGTTTCATCATACAATAATATTTACTTCTCCATGTTCTTTAAGACATGATCCTAATAATAAAAACAAGGAAAGATCCACTTTAAACAATACCAAGGAAAGACTTCAACCTTTCCTAATGAACTTTGTCTAGCGAATTCTTTTACTACTCAAGTCAGAATTTCAGCTATTATGATGCAAGTAATGAGACAGTTGTGGAGCTTTTACCTACTCAAAAGTAGGTTGGTTCGTCGCTTTGTTGAAAATAATGCAAAAGAGGTAACTCCAAATTGTCTATCTTATTGCTATATAGTTAAGGAATGTCTAGGACTATATGTTGTCCAACTTGTTATCTTCTACTCTATTTTTATGGTTTAAAATATTTTCATCTATTTTACTTCTTAGTAACTAGACTGCAGCTAGTATAGACTAGTTCGTCATTTTGGTGTGAAGCCTTTTCTAAAACTTCCGTACATTTCTTTTCTTGGTTTCTTTTAAAATTAAAAGGAAACTTGTTGCCTTGTACTCCTGACTACAAAAAAACTATTGTCTTATATATGAAAATACTCATAAATTATTTTAATTTCTAAGGACTAGTTATAGCTTGAATGCAGTAGGATTTGGCATGCAAATTGGATTCCATAGGAGAGTATAGCCTAATAGGGAGAAACTGTTAGATTCCAGGAATAATTCTTTGCCCTTTTCCCTACATTTCCTTTAGCTTTTTTTTTTCAGTTTTAATTCCCTGTTGTGAGTCCCTTTGATTTAATTTTTTTGTTGGATTCATGTATTTCCCTAGGTGTGGTTGCCTCTGTCATCTTCAAACTACATTTATTTTGATGTTCAACTTGTCTCTCTAAATTTGTGAATATTTAGATGTGGGAGATCCCTTGATTGCTGAAGAACTAGAAGAAAAGGAGCACTTTTAGAAGATGTAAGTATTGATACTACAAATATGTGATGCTTCTCTATCTCTGGTCTCATATCAGCATGAGTCAAGGTTTGGAGTACATATTTCCTTTTTGTACTAATTTTCGCTTTCATTTATATTTTTCTTCCTTTTTAGAACCCCCTTCTTTTTCCCTTTTTACTGTTGGCTCTCTCAATGCACCGTTATATCCTTAAGAGTCCTGATACTTGAATGAGGGACCCCTGCGATGACTGGGGGCCCCGAACGGTACTTCCTTTATACACTGGGAGTTCTTTAAGGGACTCTGACTTCTTCTTTGCACAGGGATCATCAATCTCCATAATGACCAGAGCAAGCCAAAGCCAGGCCAACCTACGCCTTTTCCTCACCGTCACTGCCTTCTCACGACTTGGATTTGAACCAATCAAGCTACTTCCCTTTAGTAGATCATGAGTGGGCCTGTTGTCCTCCTCATTATAGTCCTCCTAAAATCAATAGCATTTCGTCGTCAAAAGTCGTTGAATCACATATTTCTTGTAGTGATTCTTGACTAAGTTAATTTATATGGTTTATTTTGCAGTGTTTTGAAGGAAATGATCACTTTGAATTTGATCGTACACAGATCTAATACGACTACCCCTGCAGACTTGCATACACAAATTCAAATGCCGATCAATTTTGTTTGGGTTTATGACGTTTATTATCATGAATCTTTTCCTCAGTCCCAATTTCTCTGAACTTGTATTACTAGATGCTTACTGTGAACAAGCATGTCTGAGGCTAGTAAATTGTAGCTTTATGTTAAACTGGGGGGGGGGGGGGG
>QANY01004891.1:1466110-1716594 GCA_003255025.1 Datisca glomerata | reverse complement strand
GGGGGGGGGGGAGTTAGTTGGGTAGCGGCTATTTTGGGAGAGGCCAAGCTTTCGAACATCTTGGTATAGGGGTGTAATTTCATTGTTCTTGGTGAAGTTCACCATTTTTTAGTAATCAAGGTTGTTTTTCTTCATTGTTTCAGGCTGTGGCTTCTATGTTCTCTATATGGGTTGTTGTTGTGGTTAGAATAGTATTTATTTGCAGGCAAACTCATATCAGCTACAAATTGCACTATCCTTATTATGTGATTCTACATTTCATCCTTTCTTGGTTATTATGGTCTAAATGCCATATCCTTATTATGTGATTCTACATTTCATCCTTTCTTGGTTATTATGGTCTAAATGCCATGATTATGCTCATTCTTATTCATTAACACTACTCTATTCATTTCTCAATTCACCTCACCTATGTAATTTTTAATGGTGCACTGTTTGTTTCCTATACTCACCAACTTATAACTATTCATGGTGTTTTTCTTCAGCATTGGGAAGGTCTGAAGGCACTGCATACCCTGTTGTGAAACACTACCATTCAACTTAGGCTCTTCATTTTTCATTTTTTAGACTCAAAATTTTATTTTTTATATTTTTCATTTATTGGAACAAGTAACTTATATATTTTAAGGATAAGTTAGTTTTCAAGTTAGATTTATTTGTAAGTTGATCAAATAAATAATGTAAAACTTTGTTAAAATGATTAAATGTTAATGTTGTCAAATATTATATTGATGTTTTTTATGTTACATAAAATTATTACTTGAAAATGTTTCATATGAATACTTGACTATAACAATGAACCTTATGGTATCTCACTTTATAGGACATAAAATACCTATGAATATTAAAAACACATGTTGATTACATTCAACAGGAGTCCAAAAATCTTACTAAACAACGTTCTACAGGAGTCAAAAAAACCTTGTAAAAAGTGAGATACCACCAAAGGCGTTGTGCCTCGTGAAAAACGTGAACTTTTTAATATGAGGGGTTGTCACAGGCACCACATGATCCTTGTGGATTATTTTTTATAGAGATATCCGCCTCTTGTAGAATACCATATTTCTTGTAACGAATGCTCTTCATAACATCAAATAGTCAGTAATACTCTTATTTTCTTTGGGTGTGTTGTCTAAGGAATGTTTGAGCTCGAGTAATTTGGCTCTAGATCTGCTAGCATAAGTTCTCTCTAGTCTTCTCCAGAGAAAGCCTCAAGTCTCAAACTGAAGAAATGCTCCTTGGACTCTGTCACACATTGTCGTGCGCAGCCAACTAAGTAGGAGTTGATCTTGCCTTATCAAAGTACATAATCTGGGTTGTTGGTTCCATTTGAGAGATGATGTTCTAGTCTGGAGGAAGAATTGATGATGAAGTCTGTGAGGCCACGCCCAATAATTGCTGGTACCATTTGTGCTTTTCAGAGAATATAGTTGTCCTTGTCGAGTTTAATTGAAAAGGGCGGAACAAAGGTTATTGGCGAAGGGATTTAGCTTTGCTCCATGTCTCTGCGAGCTTTCTGCATTCACTCCGTTTTGGTTCGAAGAAATAGAGTTCTTCGTCGTAGCTCTGATACCAAGTTAAATTTCTTAAAGAAGAAGATGATATTTTGCTAAACGTCAAAACGTGACACAACCAGAAAACCAAATATATACAATGAGCTAATCAAGGTTAAGAAAAGCTGAAACAAGGAATCTCAATTAGTTGAAAATAAACGAATGAGGCTCGATTCCCTTCTCAATTTCCTATCCGCTGGGAAGCAAAATCATCTCCTCTCATAAATGCATAACCAATTCTAACAGAGAGAGAAAACCAAGGCTGAGGTGGAAAGAACAATCCAACTATGTAGGCTGCCATGTGATTATGCGGAGGTGTAAAGGGTATTCCATGCTGGCCATGCACGTAGGTAAGAAAGAGAGAAAACACTCAGCTAAGACAAAAAAAAATAAAACATCATTTTCTTCACTTTGAGTACATGCATCCTTAACATACCTGGACAACCTGTGAACAATAATGTTTGTGCGCCTTAGTTAGGCAACACGACATATTCGTGCTTCAGTATAAAGGAGAAGGCAACAAGTAGAACAAACGTAGCAACCAAAAATGAAGATCATTTTCCTCAAGCTACTATTCACAAGTGACAATGGCGCAACCTCAAGGCAGTGGTTTCAAAAGAACATTTGATGATAGAGATTTTTTGCACCATTCCATTGCCTAATGAACAATGTTAAATCCCTCCTTTGAAGCTTGGATCAAGGATGGGGAGGTAAACTAGTCATTTGTGTAGTGCTTTTGTACTAGAGAAGATTGGCGACTATCGTGCTATAGCCAAGGTCACCCAACAAAGAATTGTTTTACTCTAACGCTGATCTTTCATGAAAACTCAAAGAAAACAATAATTATTATGGAGGAAGTCTCGCCTGTAGAACAATAATAATTTCTTCAACATTCTAATTTCCCCGGATTTTAAGCCTCTTACCTGGAAACATGTCTTATATCATTCAAAAGTCTTTTGAATTATGATTCCATACAACAAATATGATGGTACGTATTATATACTCGAAAAACTAACAGATAAATTGCTAACAAGTGAAGTCAATTTTAATATGTGAAGACCTTCTTCGAAGATGAAATATGTTGAAATAAGAAAACACATATAGACAATGTGTTAAAAATATTAAAAGAACTTGTGAACAATTTATTAAAAAACTAAAATGAGAGGCTAAATTAACCAAAAAAATTCATACGAAAAGTGATTGCAAAACTGGCAAGGTATTTTTGTCATTTAGACTTTTGGATAGGTTTAATTGTTTCGGCTTCTTTTCTTGCCCATTTGGTCCTTTCATGGTTCAATTTTTACTACAATGTTTCAACCTCGGATCCCAAACAAATTTGACCAAGCTTTTGGGATATTCTGTATATGGCTATACTACAAGTTAATTTCATAATTTAGGAAATCAAACTTTAGATAATGAAAATTTCGAGTGTAAAATACTATGAAAAACAAACCTTTTCTTTTTCGGAAACGGTTTTGAATTGAATGACATTAACTTCGTGATGACTTGTCTTCCATTGCTTTTAAGAAATTTGGTTTATAAAACAATCGATTTTGATACATAAGAAAACAAAGAGTAACGTCAACTTGCTGGAATCTGACACAAAGCCGACACGGTTACAAGCAAACTTTTCCATATCCCCTCGTGCCAGTGAAACACAGAAGACATCTAGAACCATGTAGTCTACCAACCAGTTATCAGAAACAGAAATAACTACCCGAATCCAATCTCAAAAAGTCCTTCTGTTTAACCATTTATAAAATCCCATGGGTGTAGGCGGGAAGCTAAGTTGACATTCAGATAACTGAATTAACAACCATGCCTATTTTTGGCTGCCTCAATTGTGTATAAATTCAGCTAAAGTTTGGGTACAAATTCAGCTAAAGTTTGGGTACAAATTCAGCTAAAGTTTGGGTACAAATTCAGCTTAGGTACCTCGCTTTATTCTTCCTGCCCTGCAAGTCATCTAATTGAACAAAAAGATACTTAAAATCTCTTTATCTTGAAGGCATGGAAGCTTTTAAAGGATTGGCTATTTTCCTTGCTGCTCTCTTAGTATTTTCGATCGTCACCGAGACAACAAATGCAAATCCTCCGATTGAATATCCACCCATATCTGGAGGAAATGCCATACCATGCAAAGGTACAAAGTGTCTGCCTCCTCCAAGCCGTCCTTATAATAGAGGTTGTGAAAAGGAGAACAGATGCAGGGGCGGACCGGGTTATTGAAGGAACTTGTAATTAATTGGAAGACCAACTAAACCTTTCAGCTCAATATCTAAATATTACTATATTCATTTGTTGTTCTTTGTGTTTACCTGTACTCAATAAACAATCAGTCAATATATAATAAATATCCTCCCCTATATTGCCTTTCCACCACAAAATGAAGAACGTACAGACAGTATAACATAATGAGCAGACATTTTATGGCCCTAGAACAATGCAGTAGAATGCAAATACACACAACAAAATTATTTTAGAACCCTGAGCAATCCTCATTGATGTTCATCCCATCAATCCACAAATTTTACTTTTTTGAGGAAAGCATGAAAAGAAAACATTTTTATGTGAATGTTTTAACATCTTCTCTAAATGTAAACGAATAAAGCTCTACATATATATATGAAAGAAAATGTCAAAATTGTATGAGTTATCCTAGTGGATACTAAGTACAAAAGTTAAGCTCCTGAAACTAACCTGCCTCACTGAATACAAAATAGTCCAATGAAGGACACACACTTGCCCTGGAACGACTTGGAGATGTGACCTGGGAGAATTAAATGAGGTTGCGCCATGAGAAAAGCTCCCCAGAAGGACTTGGGCATTAGTAGCCCTTCAGGGTGACTTGGCTGATTGCCTTTACTTGTGATCTCATCGACACGGGCCATTCCCTAACTCATCATGGTATCTTAGCTGCACGTTAAGCCACCGATGTGTGTACTACATTTAAGTGCACGTGAGATTCCATCTTGTCACCTCAACGTGATTATTTGGGGTTGTTATGATTAGTTACGCACTCATATAGCAAGATTAGTTTTAGGTGGTCCCCTTTTGTACCCATATTAATAGTCCTCTTTCTCCCACATTTAGGGATTTAGACATTGGCATCACCCGCCATTAGTGTCGTGCATGGACAAGACAAGACGGTTTCTGACATTTTGTCTCGTCCTGAACTTTTTTGGCCCCATCTCGTCTCACGGGAATGACAAAAACCGGGTGGCACGGTTCATGGTTTAGGATCGGACGAGACGATGGGACCAAAAAATTGGGGCCTTCGTAGTTTTTTTAACATTTTATGTTAAAACTGGGCTAAACTAAAAAAAAGTTTAAAGTTAAAAAGATTAAAGGTTAAATTTTAAAACAATAAGGGTCAAAATAAAAAAAATAAAAATTTAAGCTAGGAGGGGACCGGACAAGTCAATTTTTTTAACATTGTCCCATGTCCAGTCCTGTCCCTCTCGATCAGGATTGTTTCACGAGATGGGACAGGATTCTCGGGACGGCTGCAGACCCTTACATGTGATTACCTTAGTTTTTTCTTCATTGTAGAGCTTCCCGGAATATATTCATAAAGTAACGTGTAATAACTATTTATTTATATTTAATTATTTCTCAGACATTAGTATTATTGAATTTTTCAGAATAAATTGGAAGTTTTATTTTAAAGTGTGTTTATAAATTACTCAAGTCCTGGAACTTTCATCAACGAAGAAAGAGTGAACACAGAAGCGTCTCCAGACAAACTCTTCTAAGAAAGTTCATAACGATATTCACAGTCTTAGACTCGGACAATCGAATCTGATAATGACTGTTAGGTTGATCTAATAGATGTCAGTCTTGGGGCATGGGAATGGAGACTCAAACGGTTAACCGAGACATGTTATGGACATGTTGAATAGACCGGTAACAAATTAGTTTAGAGCCTAAAATCGTTTCCTAGCTCTAAATCTAATTGTTACACCTTAAGGGTATTTTTGTAATTATCTTAATCCTGATATGAAAACGTAGCTTGATTTAGTTAGTTGCAATATTCGTTATGTCAAATGAGTGAGTTCAAATTGGCGGGGAACATCTCGGCTACTGGGATTGTAATTCAATTAAGTTGGAGTTACGTGATTCACAAATATGAAAATTCGTGGTTGGATTGTAAAAGCAACAATATCACATTATGTTTTATTGATGGGTGTGTGAATAAATTAATCTGGACAGGTATTCAATGAATTGAGTTATTGATTAAGACTTGTGAATTGTACGAGATAAGTTACTATTATGTATTTCTTATTCACAGTCAATAAAGGAGTTAAGAAAATAATCACAAGAGGTAAAACAGTAATTTTACATTCCGCTCTTGTTACTGATATTCCGATGGATATTATGTTAAAATATTATGTGGACCGTGAAAATAAAAAGGGTTTATTTATACCAACAGAAAAGTAGCGCGCATGAATCAAGAGTTGATTCGGCATCCAACCTATAATGGAGTCGTATGATGTCAGGATTAAATAGGTCAGAAATGTATGGAGATGAATTCGCTGGTATTTGAATCTTTAGCTTTGTTCATGTGGTTCCATCCAGTCTCAGAAATAGCTCATGAGAATAGGAATAGAGAAACGAAGTAAATTGGATCAAAATGTGTTGTGGTGCCAATGCATATTTCCTATATGTGATGGGTGATGTTACTTAATTAGTTAAGTGTGATTATTTGTATTGAAATTAATTAGTTTATTATTTTCTAATTATTAGATAATTAGTAAATAAAAATTAATTAATCGATAATGATCAATTAAATCTATCAATTAGATTGATAATTCTGATACAACTCTAACATTGTGAATATATACTGATTTTCGGCAATTTGAATACATGGGGGTGAATTTTTGGAAATTTAAACTATATGGGTATATTTATAAATGTTGAAAATTAGATTTTATAAATATCTAATAGCAATTTAATTGCAGAGAGAGAGATATATATAGATCTCATATCAGATACAGATAATAAGAGTTTTCTCCACCCCTAGTGATTGCCGCCGAAATAGAGCATTAAAGGACAAATATTCAATTTTTTCTTTCAATCGTTTTGAAAGCCCACACTCAAATTCCTACACAAAATTCTCGTGTTTTTTCTGAAATTAACGGGCAGTTGTTGGTGGATGAAATTCACAAATCGTTCTTGCAGTTCAAGTGCGTGATTTAGATCTTGAAGATTGAAGAACATAAAGAACGCTATAAGGAATTCCGCCAGTTCAGAAATTCTCCGATACAAAGTATAGGTGAAAAAGTGTTTCTAACATTATCTTTTCATTTAATATCGTATATGAATAATCACACGTTGTTTGGTTTTAAATGAATTAATTCGATTAAATAAGTTAATTGAAATTTTTTATATTCCGTCCACGAACTATTCGTGGTTCAAACTTATTTTTTAGTTAATTTTAAAACCTACCGATCCCAGCAATTGGTATCATAGCCATAGGTTCTTGATTACGCAATAGATATTTGAAACGAACGTCTCATGAATTTTATGGATATTGACATATGATTTTGTATGGTAGATTCAAAACTATTTTATGATTCAAAAGTAAATCATACATTTAAAATTAAACTCACTGTTCACGCCAGAATCATTGTTTCATGCCGGAGTTGCTATTTTGGCAGCCGACGATACTCTTTCAGCGCTATCACCACCGTTGCCTACTGTCATGCCCTGCATGGTGACTAAGGTTTGTGAAATCCTAGGTGATATCAATTAGGGTTTAGGAAACCCTTGATGTTTCGCGATAACCCTTATCCTATTTTTTTATTTTAAAATTTTGAATTTTGATTTTTAAATTTTAAACGAATAAAAGATAATTAAATTTTGAATTCAAAGATAATTATCTATTTTATCTTTTTATCTTTTAAATTTTGAATTCAAAAAATAATTATCAAAGTTATCTTTTTATTTTATTAAAAAAAGGAAAAATGGGATAATTAATGAGATTAGTTAATTAGGAAAATAGTTTTCCTTAATTAAAAGGTTTTAATCAAAATTTAAATTTTGAATTTTTGAATTTTGAATTTAAAATTTTGAATTTTGAATTTTGAATTTAAAATTTGAATTTTAAGTTTCAAATTTGAATTTTAAAATGGGAATTAACTTTGTAAAGAGTTACAAAGTGGTGGGACATCATGGAGAAGAAGGGAGAAATTACAGACACTATGAAAATTAGTTTTTAATTTAATTTATAATTTATTTATTATTCTTTTTGGATTGTAATTAGAAATGGATCAATAGGAAAGTTAATTTTAAATGTATTATTTAATTTTAATCGTGCATCATCATATAACATGTCATATTAAACTAGGGATATGTCAATATCAAATTGGCATGTAGCATGCACATGCATAATTATAGATTAATTTACAATGGTTATAATTTAATTACAATGTGAAATTTATAATGGTTATGATTTTAAATTAGGATTTAAAATTAAATAAAGGATTTGTAAATTTCATCACGTTTTTCAAATTAATAAAAGTAATGTTTTGAAAAACAACCAAAAATCTATTTTTTTTCAAAAAACTAAGTGGGAGGATTGTTTACGTTAAAATGTTCTCAATGTCTCCAACGCGAAATTGATCGTGCCACAAGGAATGGTTTAGAACCGCACATAACGGTCCTCTCCTCAATGGGAAAAACTTTGGAGTCGTGTCGCTTTGAGTCATTAAGTTGCTTGAGAAACTAAGATTTTTAAAGAAATTGGTGAGGTTGGATCGTCCCATAGACGGACTGTTAGTCCATAGTAACTTTTAAGAGTCGATGCGATGGTTAAACACTTAGACTGAAGCACGTTAGAATCCCCACTTAGGAGCTAGTCAATAGGGCAAATGTGATCAAAACCATTGGTGATTGGTTAAGCTAGATGTGAAGAAATTTTAGCGTTAACCAAACGAGAAGAGTCTCGATGCGATAGGAGATAGTTTGGACTCCATCCCTCGATGAGACAAGCTATCGTTTTTTATGGTAACATCATGGGGGAAATATTTTTAAATGAATTTTTAAATATTTAAGTAGTTGGATCATGCATCATACTTTTCTAAACGGTTGAGCATTTATTTACACCACTTTATTTATTCTTTTCGATAATCATGTCAATATCCCTATTCTCAACTATCTTAAATGCAAACAATATTAACTGGTGATAATTACGGTAATTGGAAACACAATCTTGATATCGTACTGATGATTGAAAAGTCCAAGTTCGTGCTCACCACCCCTTGTTCCTTTGAGCCTTTTAGTGAATTGACTCAAGAGGAAAATGATGCTTATGCTTCTTGGCTACATTCTGATAAGATAGCCAGATATTACATCTTGACTTCTCTTAGCAATGTGTTGCAACAACAACATCAAAATTTGGAGACCACAACTGATATGATGTTGAACATCACCAAAATGTTTGGTAATCATGGTCGTTAAGCCAAACAGGTAGTTGTGCGAAACCTTATGTACTGCAGGAGAAAACCTGAAATACTCTTCTCAAAGAATATATGATGATGATCATTAGTTATTTGAATGAGATGGAGATCATGGGCGTTGAGGTTGATGGCGAGACTCAAGTGGATATGATCCTAGAGATACTGTCTGATACCTTCGAGAAATTCAAACTTAATTATTTGATGAATAAGTTGAGGTACTCACTTTCTAAGATTATGAAAGAGTTGCAAGCCGCTAAGATTTTCTTTCTAAAGGGCAAGAGGAAGACTGGAGAAGTAAACTTTACTGAAAGTAAGCCTCCCACCTCTGGCGCCAAAAGAAAACATGAGAAATAAGGTTAAGAAGCAGAACTCAATAGTTGCAAATGGTAAGCGCACTACAAGGTCGATATGAAAATATCTTGGTTGAGTTCATCGTCCGTATGAGGAATAGAGCATTGTATTAGTTGTAGTATCGGAACTTGATAACGGTTCTCTCTTCTTACGTGATGTTTATTATAGCTCAGTTTTTTGGGAAAAACCTTATTTTAGTAGCTACTTTAATTGAGTAAGGATTCAATTTTAATTTCATTGATAAAGATATTGATATCTTTAGAAATGACTGCTTAATTACTACTGCACATTTGATAAATAAAATATTTTACGTAAAACCAATAGTTCTAATGATACGCGACACTGAAGTGAATGTTGATTCAAGGGATAGTAAAAGGTTGAAGTATGACCCAACCGATCTAACTCATTTATGGCACTTACGTCTTGGGCATATTAGCCTAGACATGATTAAAAGACTCGTGAAATATGTTCCTTTGCAAATTTTAAGTGTGGGATCACTATCCACATGCGAATCCTATATTGAAGGCAAAATGACCAAGAGACATTTTTAAGCAAAAGGTGAAAGAGCCACTCAATGCCTTGAACTCATATATAGTGATGTATGTGGGCCATTGAATATCCAAGTAAGAGGAGGTTATGAATACTTCATAACCTTCACTGATGACTACTCACGTTTTGGTCATATTTATCTAATGTGTCAAAAGTCTGAAACCTTTGAAAAGTTCAACGAGTATAAGGCCTTGGTTGAAAAACAATTAAAAAAATAAATCAAAACACTACGATCCGATCATGGTGGAGAGTACTTGATAGGAGAGTTCGAAAACTTTCTTAAGGAATAAGATATTCTTTCTCAACTTACAGCACCTTGTACGCCATAGCAGAATGGTGTGTCAGAGAGAATGAATCGAACTCTGATGGATATGGTTAGATCCATGATGAGTTACTCATCCCTCTCAGATTCCTTCTGGGGATATGCCTCAGAAACAGTGGCATATAATCTGAACAAAATTCCATTGAAGACGATGACTATACCATATGAAAGATGGTATGGATGAAAGTCATCTATTAACCATTTTAAAATATGGGGGTGCCCAGCACATGTTCTAAAATCGAAGACAAGCAAGTTGGCCAGTCGTTCAGAATTATGCATGTTCGTAGGATATCCTAAAAGAATGAAAAAGTACATTTTCCACAATAAGAATGACCAGAAAACATTCCTTAGCATGAATGCTCAGTTTCTTGAAGAAGATTACATTAAAAGTGTACAGCCAAGAAGCACAGTTGTGATAAAAGAATTATTGAGTGGGAGGACACCAAATCCCCAATCAGGAATTGTTTCTGATTCAATAATGGAAGAACCACAACACGAACCAGAGCCTATGGAGCCTCGACGTAGTGGGAAGGTTGTAAGACAACCTGAGAGGTATATGTCCTCTGGAGAAGCTTTGACAAGTGTCTCAGATAAGGACCTTGATGAACATGTCTCCTACTTAGAGTTCATGGTAGGTCCTGAAATAAACTTATGGCAAGATGCCATGAACGTTGAGATACATTCGATGTACTCGAACGAAGTCTAGAAGCTTGTAGATCCTCTTGAACCCGTGGGATGCAAATTGATCTATAAGAAGAAAAGAGGTCCGGATGGGAACGTAGAGACATTCAAAGCTAGGCTAGTAGTCAAGGGCTACATCCAAAGAAGGTATAGACTACGAGGATACCTTCTCATCAATGGCCATGCTTAAACCCGTCCAAATCCTTTTGTCCATTGTTGCCGCCATTGATAATGAAATCTGACCAATGGACAATAAGACTGTTTTTCGGATGGGAATCTTGATGAGAACATTTATATGACTCAACCATATGGGTTCATGGAGAAAGGCCAATAGAGTAATGTTTCTGAACTGCAGAAGTCCATTTATGGACTTAAGCAAGCATCACGCTCGTGGAATATTAGATTTGATGAAATTGTTAAGAACTTTGATTTTGAAGAGTTAATGGAAAAGCTGTGTGTGTATAAGGTGATATACGAAAGGATGGTGATTTTTCTAGTCATGTACATAGATGATATTCTACTCATTGGGAATGATGTAGGAAAATTATTGGATGTCAAGATTTGACTTGTAAAATAATTTGATATGAAGGATCTGGGAGAAGCTGTATTTGTCTTAAGTATTCAATCTTTCGAGATAGGAAGAACAGACAACCGGCACTATCTCAAATATCTTATCTTGATAAGGTGATATATCGCTTCAGTATACAAAACTCCAAGAAAGGATTTCTTTCTTTTAGACATGGAGTCAGTATCCCCAATGAGCAGTCTCCCAAGACTCCTCGAGAAGAGGAAAATATAAGAAATATTCTCTATGCTTCAGTCGTAGGAAGTCTCATGTATGCGATACTTTGCACTAGACCATACATTTGCTATGTTGTGGGCGTGGTGGGTCATTTCCAATCTAATCTTAGAATTAAGAATTGGAATACCATCAAGCTTATCATTAAGTATTTTAGGAGAAAAAGGAATTACATGCTTGTGTATTCAGGTAGAGAGTTGAATATGACGGGGTATATTGATTCTGATTTCCAAGCAGATAAAGATTCTATGAGGTCCATTTCAGGATCGATGTTCATTCTGAACAGTGGAGTAGTTGTATAGAGAAGTATCAAGCAATCTTATATTACTGATTCTACCATGGAAGCTGAATATGTGCTAGCTTGTAATAATAGTGGGGTTTGTGCTAGCTTGTGATAATAGTGGGGTTGTAGCAAATTCTAAGAAACCTAGAAGCTATAAGAGATCCAAACACATAGAATGTAAATATCACCTGATTAGAGAAATTGTTCAGCGTGGAGACGTTGTGGCTAAGTTTATTGAGCTCAAATGAACTCCAATACATGTCTGCAGGATCTTTTGATTCATTCGTTAAGGTTTGTTTGTAAAACATGCTAGTGAATGTTTATTGAGCTCAAATATTATAAAATCATGTTCCCAGCCATCCATATCACTTAATCTCCAAAAAAAAGTCACTAGCATGTTTTACAAACAAACCTTAACGAATGAATCAAAAGATCCTGCAGACATGTATTGGAGTTCATGACTACTCAAGATTCAAACTGATCTACATATGTTCATCATATTTATGTGTATTAAATTTTTATGATAAACGCTAAGTTAGTAAAGAGATTAATTCACATCGGTCTTTTCATATATAATCCTATTATATAAGTACATTCACTAAGATTTCTATCCACATCAATAATCCAGATCTAGATCACATGCATTCATAATGCTTAGTGAACCGTACTAGTAACCCTTCATTAAAGATTACATACTTTAATATGTTGCTGACAATTTTTATTCATTATCTATGATCTTAATCATCTCGTACTAATACAAGATCATAGTCTCATTAACGATTATAGAATTTTCAAATATTTATATAAATTATTCAACAATAATTTAAAAGAAAAATTATAAGAAAAATGTATTCCATTAATTTCATATTAAAATATCAATACGCATGTTTTAAGGGCCTAACCCTCAACAATCTCCAACTTGCCTTAAAGCAAATGTTGCATCTCTTTCAACCCCATGTTACGCACATGACCCTCAAATGACTTCGTAGCAAGTGTCTTGGTAAAAAGATCAGCCAGGTTCTGATCTGACGCTATCTTCATAACAATCGCATCCCCTCGATGCACGATCTCTCTTAAAATATGATATTTCCTCTCTAGGTGCTTGCCCTTCTTATGACTCATCAGTTCTTTGAAATTATCTACTGCCTCACTATTGTCACAGTATATGATCAGTGGCTTGTCCATATTTGGAACTACTTTCAAATCGGTATAGAATTTTTTAGCTATACCGCTTCTTTCGTAGCTTCACAAGCAAATATATATTCGGCTTCCTTTAGTGGAATCTGTAATACTGGATTGTTTGTTACGTCTTCATACTATAGCTCCTCCGCCTAGGGTGAATACTGATTCAGACATCGACTTTTGACTATCTCTGTCCGATTGAAAATCATAATCGGCATATCCAGTGCGGTTCAGGTCTCCACCTAAATAAACAAGCATATAGTTTCTAGTTTTCTAAAGATACTTAGGAATGTGTTCTACTACGATCCAATGTTCCAAACCTGGAATCGATTTAGAACGACTAACGATTCCAATTGCATAACAGATGTCTGGTTTCGTACACAACATGGCATACATGAGACTACTAATAACTGAAACTTAAGGAACCTTTCTCATATCCTCTTCCTCTTGAGATTTCTTAGGACATTGCTCCTTGGAGAGGATGATTCCATGTCTGGTCGATAGTTGACATTTTTTGTAATTCTACATAGAGAATCTCTTGAGCACCTTATCTATATAAGATGCTTGAGAAAGTGCCAAGAGCTTGTTCTTTCTATCTCTTAGGATTTGGATGCCTAGAACATAGCTCGCCTCTCCCAAATATTTCATTTGGAATTTCTCATCTAACTACTTCTTTACCTTTGACAAACTTTCTATATCATTTCCAATGAGTAGAATATCGTCAAAATAAAGAACTAAGAAAACTATTATCTTGTCTTTGATGTGTTTATAAACACAAGCTTCATAAACATTTATCTCGAAGCCACATGATTTAATCATCTTATCAAAGGTAAGATTTCAAGATCTAGATGTTTGCTTTAATCTATAAATAGATTTAAACAATTTGTATACTTTCTAATCTTGCCCTTTTTTCATGAACCCTTCTGGTTGCATCATATAAATGATTTCTTCAAGAGAGACATTTAGAAACGTTGTCTTGATGTCCATTTTCCATATTTCATAATCTAAACTAACACAATAGACAAAAGGATGCGAATGGATTTTAGCATGATAATAGGGGATAATGTCTCTTCATAATCGACTCCTTCCCTTTGTGTATAGTCTTTGGCTACCAACCGTATTTTGAAAGTCTCTACTTTCCCATCTACACCTCTTTTATTTTTGAAGATCCATTTACATCCAATGGGCTTGACATCTTCAGGTGGATCTACAAGTTCCCAAACAGAATTGGAATACATCGATTCTATTTCATGGTTCTTGGCATCTTGTCATTTCTCCTTTTCAGGATCATCCATAGCTTCTTCATAAGATAATAGATCGTTCTTATCAATGTCATATAGTAGGACATGTGTCTCCAGTTCATAGTGAATAAGTTGTCTCACAACTCTCCCGCTACAACGTTGCACCGGGGTTTCCTTAACATAGCTGTGGTTTCTGTGATTTGTTGTTTATTAGTTGATAATAAAGGTGGTATGATTTCATCAGATGTTATTTCCTTGAGAACTACTTTGCTTCAAGGTTTGTAGTTTTTCATGTAGTGGCATTTATCGATACAAACACTTTTTGATCCTTGTGACTATAAAAGTATCCACCTCTAGTCTCTAGAGCATGCCAACGAATATGCATACTTCAGACCTTGAGTCTAACTTTCCAGTCTTAGATCTAAGAACGTGAGTTGGACACCCCCCCATATATGGAAATGACAAAAATTGAGTTTGTAGCCATTTCATAACTCTAAAGATGTCTTGCTTACAGACTTAAAAGGCATTACATTGAAAATGTATGTTGTCGCGTATAATGCATATTCCCAAAATGTAAGTTGTAGTGATGAGTAACTTAACATCGACCTAACCATATCCAATAAAGTAGGTTTCTCCTTTCTGAAACACCATTTTGCTGTGACGTTCCAGATGTTATGAGTTGGGATATGTTATGAGTTGGGATATGATTCCATACTCCAACAAGTAATCCTTGAATTCTAAATCCAAGTATTCACCATATTGATCTAATCGAAGGATTTTCAATGATTTATCTAATTAATTTTCACCTTCAACTTTAAATTTTTAAACTTTCCAAAAGTTTCAGACTTTCTTTGCATTAGGTAAGTATAGTCATATCTTGAGTAACCGTCAATAAAAGTGATGAAATACGCATACCACCTCTAGTTTGTACATTGATCGGCCCATAGACATCACTATGTACTAGCTCAAGTGGTTCTTTGACTTTTCAGCTCTTTCCAATGAAAGTTCTCTTGGTCATTTTACCCTCTAGATAGGATTCACAAATAGGAAGAGTTCCAACTTTTAGTTCTCTCAAAACACAATATGTTTGTTAACTTGTTTAACCTATCTAGATTAATATATCTCAACTTAAGATGCCAAAGATATGTGTCATTATCATCATGAGAAACTCTTTGTTGTTTTTTACTTTTAGGTTTTGCTACATTAAATAATTCAGAATTACTTAACGCGGGTTAAGTCGGTTTAAGCATATACAGTCCGTTTATAACTTAAGCATGAAAAATATCGAATCCATTCTTAGAAATAATAAACTTTTTATTGCTAAAAGAAACTTTGAATAATTGTTCATGCAAAAGTGAAAGAGAAATCAAATTCCTCGAAAAACTAGGAATATAATATTCATTGTTCAAAACTAAATAATTATTTCCAAAAATTAAACGGACTGTCGCAAATGCTTTAGCTGACTCGAGCGCACAACTGCCAACTCTCATAACGACCTCACCATCAGCCAGCTCCCTTGACGAATCAAGTATCTACAAAGAAGAACATACATGGTTAGTGGCTCCTGAATCCAGTATCTAGGATGACAAATCATATTCCACTAAACAAGCTTCAAGTACAAGTAAATTATATTTACCTTTCTTTTTCAGCTCAAAAAGATACTTGTTACAATTTCTCTTCCAATGACATCCAACCCCATAATGGAAACATTTTCCCTTAGGCTTGTTGTCATTCATGTTCTTCTTGGCTTTTGGTGATGTCTTGTCTTTCTTCCCTTTCTTGTTCTTACCTTTTCCCTTACCATTGATCTTATTCCTCTTGTTACTTTTAACAATAGTGGAAGAAGGATTTTGCTCGGTAACATTTGCCTCACTCTCTTTGGTTATACTCACATAGGCTATCTCCATGCTCTCATGCTTGGTTCTCAGAACATCATTCATGCTTACAAGCATGTAGCACTTCATTTTGTTGTTGGATTGAATCCAAGCATCAAACTTGTTCCTAACAGTCTTAAGGGCGTTGGTAGCGGGCTTCTCAGGACATTCCTCAATAAGAATAAATTTGTGATTCTCACAAATTAGCAACAAGTGTAAATTTGATTTTCATAGTATAAAATTATCACCGTTCAATTTTTCAAGTGTAAGTAAAGCAATAATAGGGTTGATCATGGTAGACATAATAATAACTAAAAAGTAAAACATGCATAATTCAGTATAATTGAAATAAATATCCAGAATTCAGAAAGTAAACGTGATGCATGAATGCAACATATTAAACGTATAAATGTATATTTACTAATTCACGATAAAACAACTTAACAATTAATGTGCCGCCTTAGGATCCGTCAGATTAATCTTAGACTGTCTATGAGAAATTCTCATCCTTATTCATTAAAACTTAAAATATCTCACATTTCCGCTTTTAACAATAAGGTATCGCTTATTCGGTCAAGTCACAACTATCTAAACGTATAAATATATATTTACTAATTTACGATAAAACAACTTAACAATTAATGTACCGCCTTAGGGTCCGTCAGATTAATCTTAGACTGTCTATGAGACATTCTCATCCTTATAAATTAACACTTAAAATATCTCATATTTTCTCTTTTAACAATAAGGTATCGCTTATTCAGTCAAGTCACAATTATCTACATGAAAACTTAATTGTAACTTTGTGAGTGTAACCCATTATTTTGGATTCCGTGACTTGATTCGGAATATGCCGCCTTAGGGTCGATCAAAACTAAACTATATCACTTAGTCCTATCTTCCTAAAAAGTCCAACCTTGGTATTTATATAGTTCAAAACCTTCCTTAGGGGGATGAAAACAAAGCCATCTCGAGGCCCTCACTGTATCTCACAGTGTTGTACTAATAATGGAGATCGTAAGTTAGATTGATATGTCAACATTCTCTCACTCACTATTTTAGGATAATATGTTTCTATTTTAACTAATCAATTAATTCTAAATTAATTACTAGTTAAAATAATAACCCTATGAATGTTAAACTAACAATTAACTTCAATCTAATTGGTCTAAGTTTATTTAACATTCTTAAGAGCCTAAGTCATAATTAAGTGAACTTAGATGAACTAATTAATTACATTCATCAAACTTTAATAAAACTCTTTTACTAAACTTGGTTATCCTAAATGTTACTATAACCTTTAGAGTGGTATGATTACCAGGTTTTAACTAATTAAAACCTAACAGTTTACATGTGATTGATTTCTCAAAATAATTCATATAAACATATTAGGACAATCCTAATAAATCATGTTTCTATTGATGAGATGTATGATTAAATAAAACTGTGTGGAGTTTCATGTATGACATTTGATCGACTAAAGCATGGTCATGTTATTAATCATATCAATAAGTATTTATTTAACAATTAAATAAAATAATAATGGACCGAGTGACTATTGGGTATTTTTAAATTACAAACATTGAAATAAAAAAATAAAATTACAAAGAAGATTTCAAGATTACATATTTCCAAAATATCCCATTCTCCACCTCATGTCCATCTTCATAATCTTCAAGTTTCGAACAAAACCATTTTAATTAGGAAAAACTATTTTTCTTAATTAAAATTATCTCTATAATTATCTTTTAAAATTATTTAATTTGATTTAGTCAATAAATAATTTATAGACTTGGTCAAATTTGGTCAAACTCAAATAATTAATTAATCTTTACTTTTCATAAAATTAAAAATTAAAAATTAATTTTAAAATTACATTCATTCTAAAATTAAAAAGATAATAGATAGAGTTAGGGTTATTATCAAACTTTGTAGTGCTGTGGTAAGTTGGTATCAAGGTTTCTGCGAAACGTCCTTATATGACCCAATAGTTACCACTAACGATAGGACTCTCCCACCGCAGCCCATCATCGTCGGCTAACCCAACAGCCACCGACCACCGCCGCTGGCCGCTGTCAACCACCGCAGATGCCACTTTTCTGGCGAGCTCACCACCGGAGTTGCTTTTTTCCGGTGGATTTTCGGTGTCGGCGCCAGAATTCCCTAGGAATTCCTTTTTTTTCTTCCTCGTTCATCTCGTGCGTTCTTCCTGTTCTCGCGATCATAATAACTATAATTTAATATTCAAAATAAAATTATAAAAATTCAAACGCCTCAAAACGGCTTACACAAGATCTAAGGAAAAATTAAAGAACAAAGTCCATCACCATATAATAAATGATCCATTATTTAACCATACATTCAAAAAACAAACCATCATTCATTCACATATATCAAAATATATTATGATTAATGCAAGAACTCCCACACAATATTTAGTATATAAATATATAATGACCGCTTTGATACCAATTGTTGAAAAACGCGATGCACGTGCGGTGGAAGTGTTAAAAATATTTATTAAAAAAGAATCTTTTCGATAAAAGTAAACAAGTGCGACGCACCGGTTTCTAAAAAATATAACTTTTATTAAAACTTTTTTCAATCAATAATCATTATATATTTATATATTAAATGGAAGACACACACGAAGATGAATTATATAGCTCTTGTAGTCTTTATCAAGTATCCTCGCAAATCAATGATCCTTCATTCTCATGAACAACGAACTTTGAGATACACACCAAAATCTTCCACGCTAATCCTTAAATACATTAGGACGTGTGTGAGCACGTAAAATAATTCAAAGACATTTTTTTTGTGTCTAAATGTACTCAACACATGAGATTTAGAGATTTACTAAGAATGACTAATTTAGTGAGACAACACCCTAAAAGAATATAATGATGACTCTTTTAGAGTTCTTGATTAACTTTCAGTCACAAAGAAAATTTACCCTGCAACTTTTTTCTCAACTCGATTAATTGATTCATCAACTAAGCTATTAGAATAATACCTGAATATTTTCTAAATAATGCCATATCATTTTTTAGGGATAAACTGAAAATAATATTTAATAATAAAAGTAGAACCCACTGTAACTGTACACAACTGCAGTGTTGTATGGCATTACAGTATTGTACCCTTATTACTGTAGTGTCATGTGGTACTACAGTAGTCCATGTAAATCTCGGATTCTCAATTAGTGATTAACATGTGGTATTTATTATAAATTAAATATTTATTTTAATCAGATCAAATCTAGATATCAGTTATTTCAAAATTAACATATCTGATTATCCTTATCAACTAATTTATCTGTTATTCCTCAAATAATAGATTTAGTTAATTCAAATTATTATCTAATCATAATTTATAATTATCTAATTTCACAAATTAGATATTCTATCTCAGTTATCAATAATTATTTATATATATATATATAATTTCCAAAATTTATATATATAAATAATTCAACTAAGTAATCACACATAATTATCGCATAATTATGTACTTGCTCCAGAATAAAAACTTATTTTGCAAGTCAGTCATTCTCATATCATGAAATATTCACACTCTAGACTGCGTAGTACAGAGGTGACTTGGGAACTATAGACCTATAATAGTAAGCTCCAATAAACTAAATTATTAATTAAACTCTTTAATTAAATTATTTTATAATTAATTCCATTATTACTCCACTATAAATAAGGAATTGCACTCTTAGAGATTATAGAATGTATTTATAGAGTATCATCGTGTAGTCCATTGATATAATCATTTTGCTTAGTTCTGTTCTTCAATTATTAGTTCGTAAATTAGAACTGATCAAAATTACCGTTTTACCATTCTAATTATCTCTCGATCTTTAAGTATAATTAATTCACTAGTGACTGGCTAATTTATAATCGTATTATAAATTTGAGTTCAATAACCATTCAGTTCCAAAATTAATACTTAAGAGAACCAATATACGATCCATAATGAAAGTTTGGATTCCAAATATTGTAAGATCATGTTCCCAGCCATCCATATCACTGAATCTCCAAAATAAAAGTCACAAGTTTGTTTTACAAATAAATCTTAACGAATGAATTAAAAGATCTAGTAGACATGTATATGCGTTCATGACTACTCAGGGTTCAGACTGATCTACATATGATCATCAGATTGATGTGTATTAAACATTTATGATAAGTGGTAAATTAATAAATATATTAGTCCCCATCGATCTTGTCATATGTAATTGTATTATATAAAGTACATTTATTAAGATACCCATCCATATCAATGATCCGGATCTAGATCACATGCATTCATAATGTTTAGTGAACCATACTAGCAATCATTCATTAAAGATCATTTACTTTAATATGTTGCTGACAATTTTTATTCATTATCTATGATCTTAATTCTCTCGTACTAATATAAGATCATAGTCTTATTAATGAATATAGAATTTTCAGGTATTTATATAAATTTATCAACAATAATTTAAAAGAACAATTAGAAGAAAAATATAATTCCATTAATTTATATAAATTATTCAACAATATTTATATAATTTTATATTAAAATATCAATACACATGTTTTGAGAACATAATCCGCAACAATTTTCTACTTCTACTACGAAACTGAACCGAAATCAAATCTCAGTAGTGCTTTATAGTCAAGATTTTGATCTCTTATAGTATTTCACCTTCTCATAGAGTAGATCTCTAAATTTATACTCTCCGAATATTTTTCTAGCTTTCTTTCTTGAAATCTCACGGATTTATGCTCAAAATACAAGCCTTTCAAATATAAAATCTCATTGTTCTTTGTCTTAGAGAAGTGTGCAAACGAGAGGATGAGAAGGGTATTATAAGTATGAAACCATGTTGAAGCCTCCCAAAATCGGTAGACCACGTGATGAATCAGGAAATAGGTTGTCAAAGAGGCAATCGATAGTGAACCAACAAGCCAACTCCTTTATACAATTCGGTTCCCTTGTCTTCAGGCCTTCATATTTACTTTTTGTGGTGCAGCGGGTCCATATACTTTCTAGCTTCGATCCTTCCATGGTGTGTTGTGTTTTTCTTCAATGCACATGATCAATTCTTCACAATATTCTTGCCATAAAACATTAATTTATCACTTTGAGTTTTTCTACACAAATATTAGTCTAAAGATTTTTAATCATTATAAAAATTATCACTTGACTATGATAAACTTTGAAGATAATATGATATAAAAACATTATAGGCAAATCGGTTTTGAGATTTTAAAGTAGATTGACCTAGGCTTAGTAGTTATATTAACTGTATAGTTGTGTAGTAGTTAGATTGATTTGTAACTGTTTTTTGTTAGCTGTTAGCTAGCATTGTATTGTTTAGCTATCTATTTATAGGATATTGTAATTTGATATTCTTAATACAGTTGATATTCTTTTAGTTTCTCTTCTTTTCATTGGCTCTTCTTCATTGGTTCTTGCGAACCCCTAATTTCTTAAGAATATCAAGAGTTTACGATAGGGCCGGCCCAGACTCTAGGAAAGTGAGGCATAGGCCTTGGCCCCGATTTGGGGGAGCCCAATTTAAGTGAAAAATTAGTATATTAAAAAATAAAAATATATATTATTTTTGTTGTGGTTATGTAACTTAAAATCAAACAAAAATCAATTGTTTAATGAAGAAACTAAAGAATGAAAATTTTTAATTTATAAAGTTAAAAGTTATGAAACGACATTTAAAGTTAATCAATTCCTTATAATCAATTTTATATATTTATTACTTCCACACTTAATATATATATAATTCTAGAAAATAATGAAAAAATTTTAAATAAAACAAGTTTGAATGCTATAAAATAAATGAGATTTTTATATGACTATATTTATAACATCGCGCCATATAGGGCGTAAAAGTTGATCGGGCTACCTCAGTTTTTGATAGAACTAATTGCTAACTGATATAACCAAACCAAGAAATCTGGTTCCCAAGCACTCTGGTTAAATTCAACTTTTTTACTGTGATTAGTTCAGTTCAGTTGGGATATTGAAAAACTTATTAAATCAGTTGAATTACAAATTTTAGTATTAATGAATTGAAACGAATTATGCATCTTATTCTTAACACCAAACATTACACTGCACTGTTTAATTTAAAATAATATAATATATTTTAATCAAATAAATTTAATACAGTATTATTCAATATTATCTAAGAAAAGTTTGTATTCATCATAGATCATGGATGTTCTTCATTACATTGCGAAATTCATCGTTGGAAGACAGTTCATGAATCATTTCGATAACAATCCAAATGTATCTGCATTCATTGTCGTGATGGTGAGATGTGTCTTGATGATGAAGTATGAGTATAACACACGCACTCATTAAGATTATCATAATTCATTATATTATTTTATTTTATTTACACTTCCAAAAAAAATTATTTTATTTACTATTTATAAATTTTTGCATGTGTTCTATTTGTATATTTGTGAAAAGTTTTCAGATATAACGTATGAAATGAAAGTTTATTCCCTTGGGCAGTGGCTGATCAATCTCCAGGCATTTTAGTAGGAATTAAAAAAGCCTCAAATAAAAGCTAATTGCTGTTCCATCCGCAGTTACTTTGATCTCTTTTTAGGTATACAAGTGAACAATACATTAAAGCTTCGTTTGGAAGTCAGGATAATAATGAATAATATTGTATTAATTTGTCATATTGTATTGTATTGTATTGTGCTGAATTAAATAATATTATCCAATGTTTAGTGTTGTATTAGTTAAAAACAGTATTATTTATACAATATTTGGCACACCATAGTACTGGGTTATAAAACTGTTTGTCATGATTTAATCCAGAAAAACCTATTTGAAAATCATTAACATGTTATTTTATATTTTCAAGTATAAAATAAATTATCACATTCATGCTACTAAAAATATAATAGGTAAATTTAAACTTATCCAAATAACAATAATTAATACACTCAAAAAATATCCAGAAACATCATCATTCATTTTTATCATTTACGATAATATCCATACAAAAATTATTTCATAATATTCTCTTAATTTCCATGTTCATCTCTGACGAATACGGTTCCATACATTTTTTTCCAGTTTTTTAACTTGGACTCAATATGTAGTCTAGCCTTTAACCTATATCTGGGACACTTTTCAATCAGATTTTTCTCAATGAGCTTCAGAGTACAAGATTTAAAAGAACCATTATTATAATAAAGGCATTCTGCAACTACTTCATCAAGTATGTCCAATAATGTCTCTTCCTCTATTTTGGTCCAAGAATGCCTAATGATTCTTTGTCTTGTTTTCTCATTGTTTTGGTTGTGATCTCCATACATCTATGATAAAGCATATCTCAATCAATAATAAAAAAATGTCTCAAGATAAATATCAAAAGAGTAATAAAAAGTAAAAACTATTACTTAGCTACTGAACAGGCAAAATTTCACACGACATGTGACAAGATCTAGACCGAAGACTCCATCAAAGGGGAGATAGAGCGAGAACCGTAAGATCAACTAGGTGGTTATGAAAAACATACCAATCAGATGAAAGTACATGAATTGTCGACGTGGCAATCCAAATAGAAACTAATCAAGATTATTAGATTAATCATACGGTCAAAATTTACTAAGTTGTTAATGTTGATAAGCTAAATCTCAGGGAATATTCAGCTTGATCCTATTTTCAGATAAAATTATATAAGTTGTATCAAATTCTATGTAACCGATTGAATGCCTATAAATAAAGACAAGATGTAACTCTAACATGGGAGAACAACTCTCAACATCCATTAGCCTTGTAAACCCTTTTTTTCATAATGAAATACTATCAAAATCTCCCCGTGGTTTTTCTTCCCTTTATAGGTTTTCCACATAAATCATGAAATATTTATTCTCTCATTCTCTCTCTTAATTATTCACTAAATTTTCATATTATGATGTAGAGAATTCACGATCAATTCTCAAAGACCGTGAATTTTTTCCTTTACATTTGGTGCTCTCATTGAGAGCTGAGAGAAAAACTCAATTAATTCCTTTCCAAAACGCTCAAAACTAAATCAAACGCCCCCTCAGCAATGGAAGCGGAAGAGGAAACGAAGGAAAATGTGAAAAACCAAAGTCGAACTGGAAGCAAGAATGGAAAAGACAGCGATACGGAAACTCAAAATAGAAGCAGAAATGAAAATGAAAAATGACTACAGAACCAAAAAAACATAAGCGAAGAGCGGTAAACTCCTTCATATTTGTTTAAAATATTTCTTTTGTACAATTATTATTTAAGAAAAAAAATTATTAACTATATTCGTGGAATCGAATTTGAAAAATTGTGGTAATGGTCACCGCCGTTATCACAAACTACGAGGGACAGCTTCGGCACCGTGAAAATTTCAAGCGAAAAAAAAACACTGAAGGACAATCTCAAATCGCCGGATCTGAAGGAGAAACCGCGACTGCCCCCAATTCCGCTCTAATCTGTTGAGACGAGAGACTTTCAGGCTGAAAACAGCCATGGAAGTCAATGGAGAAGAAGCTCCCTTCATCGCCGAGCATAAGAACTCAGATCTACAACTATCAACGCATTTTCAGGCCCCAAAACCACGATAAAGACATTCAGTTCACAATTCACGTCGGTTAAAAGTCATTCATGGCCAAAAAAAGACCGTCGCACGCACCCCCACGCGCCATCACCGGCGGCGTTCATCGTCCTGACCCATTTCTGGTTACCAGGTGGACCTACACGGACCATTCAACCTTCGGGTCAACACTCTACAAGGACGGGCCAGCCCGTGGATCAGCCCAGCGAAGCCATGATAAGCCCACCCTATGCAGACGGCTAGCACGACCCGTTCACGACCCAATTGAGAGCTGCGCCAGAGCTACACCCGTCCACGACCCTCGCGTCCATCAGAGACAAGCCCAACGCCTTGTCTAGCTCCTCATAGGCCCAACGCATGCTCCCTCCTTCAAATGACCCACTACAACTCCTCCAAGTCAATTTTGCCCAATTTTGAATAAACAAAAATGGCGGAGTGAATACGCAATAAATATAACATTTAAGGGAATGTTTATTTACGTTATTATTATGCAATTAATTTGCAAAATTCTCATTAATTAAATTACTCTATTTATGTGCTTTTAATGTCACGAGAATAATGTAATTATTTACATCAACACTATTTAGTATCTCGGCCAAGAACGAGTTCACTACAACAAAAGAGGCTACGATAGCGTCCAAAAAACGCTATCATAGGGTTTCAATAGCCTTTCCAAAAATGCTATGTATACCGATGTTATTAAAAGTTTACTACCTATATAGTGGCTTTTAAATGGTAATAAAAGAGTCTACGATAGCATTTTTTAAACGCTATCAAAACCTTTTTATAGTGTTTTTAAACGTTATCAAAACTATTTTTATAGCGTTTAAAAAATGCTATAAAGATCCTTTTATGCGTTTTATAAATGCTGTAGTAGGTCTTTTATAGCGTTTTATAAATGTTACAGTAGGCCTTTTATAACGTTTTATAAATGCTATCATAGGTCTTTCATAGCCTTTTATAAATGCTATCGTAGGTCTTTCAAGCATTTTTCATTACTTTGTATTGTTAATGTTTTAAATATTTTTTATAACTTTTTGTTACTTATACTTACAATTGTACAAATATAAAAATAAATAACTTTTCAAAAAATATTACGAAATAACAAATCACCATTTTATTTAATTAGTCAAAATTGTTACATACTAATTGTTTATTGGAAATCTCATCTCAAAATAATAATTATATATTGATTTTTATATAGAGCAAGAAAAAATAATTTATCCAAAAAAACTAAAATCTAGTAAAAATTCATATCTTGGTACTGAAGGTGGAGGTACCCTAGGAGGTCACTTGGTGGCTGGAGGTGGTTATGTAGGTAACTGTCTTGGTGATGTTTCAGGATAAGATTAAAGTGTTGTACCAAAGCATGGATGAACCATTCAGATGAAGGAGCAAGCCTCATATTCTAAATAGTACAATCTAAATGATCGTCAGCTAAGAAATGAATTATTAGATAAGGAAGTTAAGAATTGGTGACAGACTTACAACATTCCATGATATAGTATAGTCGTTGGTGGAGAGCAACCAAATTCTAACATTTAACTGCAAATTAAATTAAATATGAATTGCATGGAAGTACAAGGATTACTTTGAAAAATACATACAATGTAATAGGATACTCAGAACCGTTAACATATTTTATACTAAATCTACTACCAAAGTTTGGAGTTTAGCATGTAGTTCACTCCTTGTCCATTAGTTGATGAAAGAATGATGGTCAAATAAGAAAATAAGATTAAATAAGCAAGAAAATATTTACAGAATTAATATCACAGTAACATGCAGTTTTAAATGTGTTTGGCACAAGCTTATAAGAACTACAGTATACACTTAACTTAGCATATGCAAAATTGCATCAACGGGAGAGATGGAGACATGTCATTAAATATTCTCTAGAAACAATATTAAATATTATATTAACCTCCAAAAACTATATAAAATGCTCTATCAGTCAATATGAATGAAACTAAACAATGGAGGAGATGGATTCCAAATCAATTCTACCCACTTTTAACGCTCATCCTTATGTACTAAAACATGTCACAAAAATGATAAATATAAGAACTATTATAGTTCAAAAGCACGAACACAAACAATAAGAGAGGTACTATTTTATGAACCAATGAGCAGATAACTATACTTGCTATGTAAAAATCATATTTTATTACTACTAATCAACCGCTACATGTGATTCAAGCAGAAAACGGCAAGGCACAACAATCAATATGCCCATACCGAACTCAGCAACACACAACGCATCAACACTTCTAAATAATTCATTTTCCTATAGAGGGTGGGCAAGGGTATAATAGGTAAGAATATGATTTAATTGCAGAAAATAATATGCAATAGGTCCACTAAGAAATTAAACTTCCCTGTTCCACTTGACATAAGTGATTATTTTCAATGATCACCAACTACGAACACATCTTCACTTTATTCACATTCTTCATTTTCAAATAAAAAGCACTTTAATGGTGGTACAATTCTTATTTTTTAGTGATCATGTTATGTGGTTATAGTAGAATATACATACAAGTTTTGTGAGAATGACCTAACTTAACAAGCAACATTAGGAGAATGATTCCAGTGGTTATCCATATAAGCAATCAACAAGAAAGAACAATTTCTCGGCTAGATATAAGTCACTCTTAAAACCCAAATAAGATGGAGATTTAAAAAGCAACCACTCATCACCTTTTTCACCATCACTATGGCAAGTTCTTTATGTTATCACAAATGTGGAATTCAACTATCAGTCTATCAAGTGCAGTTACCATAACAGAGAACTAAAGAAGAAAAGAATTTGCACCTCCAATCATCTCAATGTTCCTAACAATACAACATATTTACGCCGGATTAACCTCATCTGATTTTGCATCTCAGAGAGTTCTAATAGCATAATTGACTCACAATCCTTGATAATTGTTTCATTGATCCCTTCCTACAGGAATCGCAAACGTAGCTTCTTTGTTAAAACAACTGGGAGTTATATCAGAATTTTATTACTGCTAATCAACCACTACATATACTTCACTGCCACAAGAATATCACTTAATAAATCATATATGTCAATCTTAACTTTTTCTAGACAATATCAATAGTTCGAGTCCTTATAAGAAGATATTATCAAAACACACAAAGCATCTTATCTAATCGTCATATTATTTGACTTGTGTCTTACCCATAATGAGATCCTCTTCAGGAGAGGTAGGAGAAGACTAGGAAAAAAAAGAAGCACCCAAAGTGTGACTAAGAAGCAAGTTAAGAATTAAGAATGATTCAAAAGAGAATGTGCTTCACTTGACAAAAATGATGGTAGCTTTTTGATCTTATGTTTCATAAACTTTAGCTAGACTTTCTCCATGTCCCATCAAGAGGAGGTTGAATAGAAAAATAAAGCATAGTATAAATCAACAAACAAACATGTTGGTAAGAATATACAATGCAGAAATGAAAACTTAAAGTCTCAAGACTAATCAACATGCAATAGAGACTACTAAAGAGATTAATCAGTGTAAAACTGCCAACTAATGCACAATAGAGATGAGTCAGCATCCTAACATTAACAATCATGATAACAATTTATCAAATATAACTAACACTTGAATTTTCAAATATCAAAGAAGAAAATTTTATTTGTTGAGACAGTCTAAAGAAAAAAAAAGTAAGACTTACCATCATAGTGTATAACAATTAGGATTGGCTTTATTGTTAATAAATCAAAATTGACAAACAAAATCCACATGCTTTCACCAAAACAAACAGAAAAATCAGCAAGCAAAACAACCAACTCAAGAAGAACTCTATGCTAATCTATAAAAATCTAAATTTCTCACTAAATCTTTATTGTTTCTGGGGTATATAGTGATTAAATATGGGATTGAGATGGATGAAAATAATATTAAAGAAATTAGAAGCTGGCTAGCACAACCTACAGTTGGAGAAGTGCGCAGTTTTCGTGGTTTAGCAGAATTGTAGTTCCATAATTGCTTCAATTACGCCATTGTTCAAGCACTAAAGCATTGGCAACATTATCTCATTCAACGAGAGTTTTTTGATATACAGATCATAAAGCCTTGAAGCATATAAATAACAAAAAAAACTGAACAAAATACATGTGCATTGGGTTTCTTTCTTAGAGCAGTTTACATTCACTATAAAGCATAAGGCTGGAACTAGTAAAAAAGTGGCAGATGCCCTTAGCAGGAGAAAGAGAAGTAGACAAAATTCAAAAAAACCCTAAACTTGGACAAAATTTCTTAGAAAAAGGACAAAAATCAAAGGAAAAAAAGTACACACAATCAGGCATGAATTAGAGATTAAAACACATCACGCAAGAAAAAAAAACTCTTCATCTTGTTCTGAGATGTAAATCGAAGTGGAAAAGTGCTAAAAACAGAGCTGCGAAGCTATAAAAAGGAGAGATGAGAGAGGGATTCATAAAGATAAAGGGAGGGAGACACAGAGGAAGAGACTGAGAGCTAGAGAGAGTGTGTGTGTGACTAGAAATAGGGATGGATACATGTGCTCACCATACTAGATAGCAACGTAAATGGGAGTTTGGGCTCTTTTAGAGAGATGGGAATTTACGCACAGATGAGCTAGGATTTCTTCTAATGATGGAGAAAGATAGGTATAATCACCTTAGTTGTCGATTTTCACCATCTGAAGAGTTGCACCACTGTTGAACAGAATGATCGAAGATTACCATTGGGGAGGGGAAAGCTCTCGTACCATATCTGGTAAAGGAGAGAAAGCGATTTCACAAAAAAAAATTCTAATAGAATAGGAAGCAAGCAAAGTGACAGAGCTTACCAAGGGAGAGCTCACAAGAGAGGATGAGAGGCAACGCAGGGAAGTTGGTTCAGTTCTATGATTACAGAGAGGAGAAGAAGCGCAGGGAGAAGCTTGATTTTGGGTGTTCTCTTTGAGAAATGATTTTGGTGCATTGAACTTCACAGATTTTGATTTTTATTCCACGCGTGCTTAAGCTTTTATCATGTTTTGTTAAAAAAAGGTGTGCTTCAATGCGGTAGAAACCCTGAATTGTTGTAGTGGTTTCAAGATTTAGATGCAGACATCAGAGCTCAGATCTGCATACTTTCTCAAAATCAAGGGTCACATCAATGATCTCCATTAAAATTGTGAGATTCGATCAATGAGCTTTCAAAGCTTTCACAAAAAAATTCAGGAAATGAATTAGTTCAACCTCATTCAAAATTCAACTACGGCGATGCTACCGCTTTCAAACACACGGGTTGTCTTATGCAGGACATCAAATTGTAAGCTAAGTATTTATTTTTAAATTACTACTATGTCTCTAAATACATATATTATCCGTTAAAAAAATTGAATAATTGCATGAGCATATCGTACAATGTCTTGAGAAAAATATTTACACAATAGTTCAAGAATATTAAATTAGTATAAATTAATTCTACGCTAATTGTGTAGGGTATAATTAATTAGCTCTTCATGATAAATTTTATCATGCTTTGATGTAATTATAGAAATTACATTTATCCTGTTTAGGTAATTTTTTTTTATAAAATTGATAGTTTGACTCTATTATAGATAACATAAAATGTTGTAAATGATATTCAACCTGATTTGATGCACGTGTTGCATGATCAATGAATTTTTGAATTTAAGCTTTTCTAAAGCTATAAAAATCTCTTAACGATTGATGAACGAAAATATAAACTTTGATATGCGTATTTTTTGGAGACTAGCTCTTTCCTATTCTATATGTAAAGTTGTAGGAAAATAAAAGATGAACACACGATGAAAATGGAGATGTCCTGACTACAAGAACGGAGACATCATGACATGACGACAGTAATCGAAAAGGCATGGCGACAAGAATAGGAAACGTTGAGAATGAGAAATGTTGTGGCAATGAGAATGGGAAACGTTGTGGCAATGGCAACGGAAACTTCTTGACAATGGAACTGAAAAAGTCGTGGCAATGGGAATGAAAATGGCAACGGGTACGACACTGAAAACAGAAACAAATTGGAAGCTGAACGGAAACGGCATGACAATGGAACTAGAAGTGAAAAATGATTGAGTTTTTAAGCTCAAGTGAACGGAAGAGAACTTTATGGAAAATCATACGTCGTTTGAAAGATACATAAATTAGCTTCTTGAAGAACTTAGTGAAACTCAATTTGGAGCTTTGAGGCAAAAGTTATGATAGTTTTCATACAAGCTGTTTGAAAAAAAAGATAATGCAAAACTATCAACTTCAGAAATTAAGTGTAATAAGATAATGTTATGAATCATATACCATCAGAAAGATACAAGAGCCTACTTCTTGGAGAATTTTACGGAATTAAATTTAAAGTTCCTGATCAAAAGTTATGGTAGTTCGAGTATATACTGTTCAGAAACGAAGATTATGCAGAATAATAAATTTAGGAAATTATACTGTGTCAATTTCGAGCTGGACACATGGAAAATAATATATTATTATAAATATATGGAAGTATAATTCTTGGGAAATTTTATGGAATTGATTTTCGAGCTCATAACCAAAAGTTATGATGATTTTAGTAAAGGTTGTTCGAGAAAGCAGAATATGCATAACCTTAAATTCGAAAATTAAAATGTAATTACTGGGGGAAAACTATATGACGAATCTTATATCAATGGAAAGATACGGAAATATACTTTATGAAAAAATTTACAAAAATCAATTTGAAGCTCCCGATCAAAAGTTCTGCCAGCTCTCGTTTGTGTTATTCAGGAAAGTAAATATATGAATGCTTCTAAAATTTAATTTTTAAACTATATCAATTTTAATATTATTACATATCAAATAATACATCATTATAAAAATTTGGATATCTACTTCTTGAAGAATTTTACAAAACCTGATATGGAGCTCTCGAGTAAAAGTTATAATACTTTTTGTGAAGGCTGTTCGAGAAAACAGAATATGCAGAACCATTAATTTCAGAAGTTAAACTGTATTTGCTACAAGTCAACTACATGGTGAATCTTACATCATCATAAAGATACAAAAGTTTACTTATTGGAAAATTTTACGAAATTCAATTTGGAGATTTTGATCAAAAGTCACGATACTTTTTGTACATATCGCTCAGAAAAGTAAGGCTATTCAATACGGATGTCTATTGCTTGAATAATTTGGAGATTTAGGCTGCTTAGTTTTAGACAATATTATATGACAAACTATATATTGTTGAAAAAGATACGGATATCTATTGCTTGAATAATTTTGCAGAACTTGATTCGGAGCTCTCGAACAAAAGTTATAATAATGGAGGCTGTTGAGGAAAGCTTATTATGCAGAATGGTCAAATCCGTTTGTTAAACTGTACCGCTGGGAGCCAATTACATGAAAAATTATATATCATCGAAAGCATATGAAAATGAAATTCTTGAAGAATTTCACGGAATATTGGAACTTTCGATCAAAACTTATAGCATGATAACGTGTAGACTGCTTACAAGACAAATACTTGGCGTCAACTTTCTCTCTTCTTCAACAACAATAGGAATTAGGGCATGAGTCCTTGAGAGCAGTATGTTCGTAAGTCATGTTCTCTGAAGGAACTAAGGGCATAAGTCATTGGGAGGGGTATTTCATAAATCCTAGTCTCAAAAGGAACTAAGGGCGTGAGTCCTTAGGAGGGTAATTTGTAAGTCCTACTCTAAAACAGATTTAAGGGCGTAAGTTCTTGGGAGGGGCAATTCGTAAGTCCTACTCTTAAAAAGAACTAAGGGCGTAAGTCCTTGGGAGGGAAAATTCATAAGTCCTACTCTCAGAATGAACTAAGGGCGTAAGTCCTTGGGAGGGGCAATTCGTAAGTTCTACTCTCATAAAGAACTAAGGGCGTAAGTCTTTGAGAGGAGAAGTTCATAAGTCCTACTCTCAAAATGAACTAAGGGCTTAAGTCTAGGGGAGGGGCAATTCATAAGTTCTACTCTCAAAATGAACTAAGGGCGTAAGTCCTTGAGATGAGCAATTCATAAGTCATACTCTTAGAAGGAACTAAAAGTGTAAGTTCTTGGGAGGGGCAGTTCATAAGTCTTACTCTCAGAAAGAACTAAGGATGTAAGTCCTTAGAAGAGGCAATTCATAAGCCCTACTCTCAGAATGAAGACAGGGTCAAGGTTCTTTATTTGAACCTAAATCCTTGAGAGCGGACAGTTTGTGAGACATTTTCCCAGAATGCGATAAATGCAAACGGGGTCATGGTTCTTTATTTGACCTAAACCCTTAAAAACGGGTGATTCGTAAGTCCCTTCTCTCATAATAAAAATGTAAACAGAGTCATGGTTTTTTATTTGAACTTAAGTCCTTGAAAATGGGCAATTCGTAACTCCCTTCTCTCATAACAAAAATAGGGTCATGGTTCTTTATTTGAACTTAAGTCCTCCTCTCAATTGAAAATCACAATTCGTAATTATTTCTTTCAGAATGAAGAGGGGCCATGATTCTTTATTTGAACCTAAGTCTTTGAGGAAGCATGTATATCATAAATAAATTAAAGTCTTATCCTCGGGAACAAATTTCACAAAAGAACATATTTTTAAGAATGGATTTCGTTGAAAGCTTGAAATCAGATTTGTTATCCTCAAATTTTGCTAAGTCTTTGAATGAAGTACAATAAAAGAGAGTTCAATAGAAGAAAAATTGCACAAACAGAGTAATTCATATTGATCGAAGCAGTAGTATAAAAGGAAAGTAAGGAAATAGTAGAAACTCTACTAACAATTGTGAAACATCAAACTCAATCTCATGCAATGTAATTATGAAATGTGGAAGGAACGGAAATGCATAACAACGAATGAAGGAGAAATAATAATCATCAACAAAAAGTTGACAAACGAGTTACTCGACAATCACAAAGCATCCGTAAACGGAGACAAAGAATATAACGGCAGAAAGGAAAGAAGAATTCGTCATTGACAATAGACAATAAAAAAGATTCTTGTAAAACTCCATCGCATGTTTTCAAAAAGTGCGTGAGAACAGAAACAGGCAGACGTAACATCAGAACAAGAAAAGATGATCATTGCACATCAACGAATAAAATTTCGTCAAGTGTAATGAGGGCCAATGAACAGGAAAAATTTCACATGACACGTGGTAAGATCTAGACTAAAGACTCCATAAAAAAGAAGATAGAATGAGAACCGTAGGAACAATTAGGCGGTTATGAAAAACAGACCAATCATATGAAAGTAAATCGATTGCCGACGTGGCAATCCAAAAAGAAACTAATCAAGATCATTAGATTGATCAAACGGTCAAGATTTACTCAGTTGTTAATGTTGATAAACTAGATCTTAGGGAATATTCTGTTTATCGTATTTTAGATAGAATTTGATAAGTTATATTAGATTCTATATAACCGATTGAAGGCCTATAAATAAAGGCAAGATGTAACTCCAACAGGAGAGAACAACTTCCAATACCTATTAGCCTTGTAAACCCTTTCTCCATAATGAAAAAGTATCAAAATCTCCCTGTGGTTTTTCTTTTAAGGGATTTTCATGTAAATCATGACATATTTATTCTCTCATTCTCTTTCTTAATTATTCTCTATATTTTCATATTATGATGTAGAAAATTCACGATCAATTCTCAAAGACCGTAAATTCTTTATTTTATAGCTACCAAACATTTAATAGAGGATTTTTTCTTCCTCTCTCGATTGCTCTATTACTCTATTTCTTCCCCTCTGTTATCCCATCCTCTCTATCATTATATAGATACACAATCCATAGTTAGCTCAACTCCTGGCCTTAGTCCCTTAGCTTAATTTCATCTCTTAGAAGGAGAGATAATAATGGGGAATAGAAGGAGAGTCCTAACTCATAATTACTATGATTAATAACAGTTAACTAATTATCTGAGGGAGAAAATCTTTTAAGAACATAACTTACTAAATATTCTGGCTTTGTTATTCAGAAATATATACAGAAGTATGGTTCTGCTTTCAAAAGTCTTCAACTTAAATCATAAAAACTAAAAACACGGAAAGAGCAAACAAACTATACAACTCCAAATTAAGAATTTGCAGAATATCAATCAGAAAACATAACATTACAGATAAACAAAATACACAACTCCAAATCAATGTTAAATTTCCAGTGCCCAGAATTAACAACCTCTACATTAATTAAAATAGATAAACAATTTGTTTACAAATCAGACAAACGTAGCCTATGAAAATGAATAGCATCAAATTCCCAAATTCCTAATCAATTCTAAATTACAGAAAGCATAACATTACAGATAAACAAAATACAAAACTCCAAATCAATGCTAAATTTTTAGTGCCTAGAATTGTCAATCTCTGCATCAATCAAAATAGATCAACAATCATAAAATCTCCTTATTTCAATTTAACAATTCTCACTTCCTAAATTAATCAAAATCAACAACACAAAATTCTAATCTCCCATTATACTAGAGTTTATCTATACACAAAAATAACCCAAAACAACCTATCACACAAGACTCACGCTAGCCAAAACTCTCACAGACCACTTGACAAATAGTTAACATGGTAGATACAATCGTTGGCCTGTCCAATGTAATCATAAATATCAAAAGTTGTTCCTAATAGGTCCTAGCTCAGTCACAATTACCTACACAACAACATGCATTAACCCCGCTCAATTTCTTTAAATTCCCCACAAATTTATCAATACGGTCGATTGAAGGCTCCACATCTTTCTGCATGAAGATTACACATCCCAAAGAGTGAATTTAATTCAATTCTTAGTTGGGATCCTATCTATGGAGACATTTCTCACAAATATGCATTTGAAAGCATATGTTATACCTTGTAAGAAGAGAGAAGATCAATGACCAAGTTCGTAAAGTAGTCTTCATGTCTTTCTAACTCATCACTTTAAAAAAGCAAAGAACAATTATTCAAACGAACAATATGCAGTAAGACAGGGCACAAGATTTTTGTCTATCCTTTTTGTTGGGAAACTCAAATTGATGTCAATTTCAGCATTAAGGAATTCAAACAACTAGTTAAATACCTAATAGTCTTCTCCTTATCTACATATAAACACTGAATATCCCAAGTGTCTTCCAGAAAATTAATCCATGTATTCAGAACATCTCATTTTGCCCTACAAGAGGCAATAGTCTTCAACAACTCATCTTCTTGAAAAGATAAACCAAAGGTTATCAAAATCTAAGAATGTTGACCAAACATTCATAGAACAAAGTTAGACTGAGGAAGTGAAGTGGAAAAGATTTGCACATTTTCCTTTAAAGCCTCTAATTTCAAAGATTCATAGATTGAAGGAAAAAAAACCTAGAGATTCATAGATTCAACGATTCAGAAATTCAATACCTTTTCATCAGAAATTTAGAGGAACAAAAATGTAGATTTGAGAAGAAGGAAAAGAGGAGAAAAAGGAAAGGAGGAGAAGAAGAAACATAAGATGAGATGCAGAAACAAAAGAGGAGAAGAAGAAAGAGGAAGAAGATCTCACATGCGAGTTGCGACGGCGAGAGAGGCTGAGATTGTTGGGTCAGGTATGACGATGAGAGAGAGACTAAGATCGACAAGAGGGAGGCTGAGAGCTGTGACTGAGAGGATTGAGAGATAGAGGGTTGAGAGAGATGGTCGAGAGAGAGAGAGGGTCGAGGGAGAAGTGTTTTTTTAGTCCTGTGTAGTCCCTCTTAAAAGGAACAACTTCTAGATTCTAAGAGGTCCACTTTAGGATCGGTGTTCATCCTGAACGGTGGAACAGTTGTATGGAGAAGTATCAAGCAATCTTGCATTGTTGATTCTACATTGGAAGCTGAATATGTGACAGCTTGTGAAGCTACAAAGGAGGCTGTGTGACTTAGGATGTTCTTGAAGACTCTAGAAGTTGTTCCAGACACTGACAACCCATGACACTTTATTGTGATAATAATGAGACTGTAGCGAATTCTAAAGAATCTAGAAGCCATAAGAAATCCAAACACATAGAACATAAATATCACATGATTAGAGAAATTGTTCAGCATGGAGATGTTGTGGTTACGTATATTTTGACGCTCAACAACCTGAAAGATCCATTCATGAAGACTTTAAGAGTAAAGTTTTTTATGGTCATCTAGGGAGGGCTTGGGATAAGAGATTGTACACGCCTACTTTAGTCTAAGTGGGAGATTGTTGGAATATGTCAATAAAATAACGTGTAATAACTATTTATTTATATTTAGTTATTTCTCAGACATTAGTATTATTGAATTCTTATGAATAAATTGAAAGTTTTATTAAAGTGTGTTTATAAATTACTCAAGTCCTGTAACTTTCATCAACGAACAAAGAGTGAAGACAGATGCGTATATAGACGAACTCTTCTGAGAAGTTTCAGAATGATATTCGCAGTCTTAGGATCAACTAGATAATCGAATCTGATTACGACTGTTAGGTTGAACCAATGAATGTCAGTATTGGGGCATGTGAGTGGAGACTCAAACAGTTAACATATACATGTTATGAACATGTTGAATAGACCGGTAGTAAATTATTTTTTAGAGCCCAACACCGTTTACTTAGCTCTAAATATAATTATTACACCCTAAGAGTATTTTCATAATTACTTTAATCCTGAGGTGAATACGTAGCTTGACTTAGTTAGTTGCAATCTTTGATATGTCAAATGTGTGAGTTCGAATTGGCGGGCAATATCTCGGTTGTTGGGATTGTAATTCAATAAAGCTGGAGTTACGTGATTCACAGATATGAAAATTTGTGGTTCGATTATGAAAGCAACGATATCATCTTATACTTTATTGATGGGTGTGTGAATAAATTTTGGCCACGCATTCAATGAACTGAGTCATTGATTACGACTTGTGAATTGTACGAGACAATTCACTATTATGTCTTTCTTATTCACAGTCGATAAAGGAGTTAAGAAAATAATAACAAGAAGGGTAAAATGATAATTTTATATTCTACTATTTTTACTTATATTCACAATCGGTATTATGTTAAATTTTTTGTGGACTGTGAAAATAAAAAAGGTTTATTTACACCAATAAAAATGTAGCACGCATGAATCGAGAGTTGATACGGCATCAAACTTATAGTGAAATCATACAATGTCAGGATTAATAAGTCCAAAATTTATGGAGATAAGTTCGCCAGTTGAATCTTTAGCTTTGTTCAAGTGAATCCATTCGATCTCAGAAATAGCTCATGAAAACAGGAATAGAGAAACGAAGTAAATTGGATCAAAATGTGTTTTGGTGTCAAGGCATATTTCCTACATCTATATGTGATGAGTGATGTCACTTAATTAGTTAAGTGTGATTATATGTATTGAAATTAATTAATTTGTTATTTTTTAATTATTGAATAATTAGTAAATAAAAATTAATTAATTAATTAATTGATAATGATCAATTAAATCTAACAATTTGATTGATGAATCTCATTATATGTATCGCATTGCTTGATTTTTTTCATTTTTGTGTTTGTGTGACGTTAAGTTTGACTCTTTCACATAGTTTTTAGATTTTCCCTTTTTGTGATGGTTAAAAGGGCACCCTCTCTTTTTAACACTTGTGCTTTAATGAGTAGAATGGGCAGGACTTTTCGACTTAATACATTGTTTATTTAACAAAAAAATCATAGTGACAGTGTCAGAAGAACTTCTCTACATGGCACATAGGGACCACCGTAAAAAATAATCATTGATTTTTAGGCTATCTTGAATGTTTCGGTCAAGCAATGAATTTCTTAACCAACACCCAATCAAGAGGCAAATCCAAAAAATTAGGAACACATAGGACAAGTATAGGGAATCGTAAGTCACCCCATTAACCCAGGTTAGTATGCTCGTGGAGAGTGATCTTACCACGATACTAGAGGAGAAAGTGCCACGTGAAGCTGTGTGTAGGTATACATCCAAGTTAAGTTATTAAGAAATGAATGTTTGTTCTCAACTACAGTCATGAAGTTCATCAGTTCGAGACAAAATGCATTAAATGTATTCTATAAATATCCAACCAAGTTTCATCCACTATAAATATCCTCTCCAAAACTTGGAGAATGTAAGTTCTTTCGATCCTTAAAGTAATGTTGTTCAATTTTCTCTTCACTACTAAGTTAAGTATCAGAGATTATTTGGCTAAGAGAACCACCAAACATGTGTCACCTCACTTTGAAGTTTTTTACTCTCGTGTGTACATGAGCTCAACCTGTGATGCTCATTGGTTGAAGCTCATTTGGCAGCAAACCCATACTTGGGAAACAATTAACATATCAAAATCTGTGGGAAATAAAATTAATAACTCTATGAAAATCTGAATAATTATTAAGATTACTGGCTATATTATGGCTGGTAATTCTATCCGTTTAATGCATGANTTCCTCTGTTGCAGCAAGAGCTGCAATGCAGCTCTTGCTATATATATATATATATAATTTTTTTTTTAAATTTTCGTTCTCAATAAATCATATTTGTTTAGATCTAAATTGACACACATGATTATCAATATATGGTTCTGAGATCACAATATAGCCTGCACCCTTAATAATAATTGCTCATGAAAATAGGGGCAATTTTATTCCACCCGATATTGCAACCCAAAACTAACGAAAACTTGAAGAAAGAGCAACACCAGAAGGACCAGGAATGCACGCTTCAACAATAATACAAATAACGAAGCCAGTTACTCTCCTTGCGGTCACCCTAGGTATCACCCTTCTGCTCATTCTCACCCGTCCATACCCATCCTCTCGACAACCAATTCTGCCACCAGACTCCATGGCTCGAAGCTTTATTCTCTGGCTTCATGGGTTGGGCGACTCTGGCCCAGCTAACGAGCCGATTAAGACACTCTTCACTTCCCCTGAGTTTAGGAACACAAAATGGTCATTCCCTTCTGCTCCTTCCAACCGAGTCACCTGCAACTGTAAGTCTTTTGTTTAATTTTGCTTTTGACTCGATCGATGGTTTCGCTGTGATTATATGAATGAATGAAATTCGACTTGGTATTTTTGAAGTATCATAATTATTAGGTGATAGCAAATCATTGTGGATAGCTTAAGTATAATGGAGGTTAACTAAAGTTATTGTCAAGATTTTGTAAATTGTTTGGCATGGATCCAAATAAATTCACTTATATCAAAGTCAGTAATGCATATCGTCTTTAAGCATTTGGAAGTAGAGAATTTCTGGGCTTCTCTTCGATAGTGCGTCTCGCTTGAATCAGTAGTATTGCATTGGATACAGTTTGCATCAGTTTGTTGAGCATGAGTTGTCTTTGAATCTTGGAAATAGCCTCAACTTTCATTTGAAATTTTTGCAACTGATTATGAGACAACCAAATAATCAAACTCTGTAGAATGGGACTAGATCAAAGCATACTCTATTTTTCGTCCAACTTCTCACTACTAACTTCTGTTGAGTGAAAGAAATGATATAATAAAAATTGATGACGGAAGGTTTACATTTCTAAACTGTTTTTTAATGGAAGGCACCTGTTTTTTACATTATTATTTATTCCCAGATGAACTATGGTCAAAGAAAGCAAAGAACGAATATGACGAGCAAAAACAATGAAAAAAGAGGCTCAGCAAGTGTCAAAATTACTTTCACAATTACAAAGTGTCAAAGACAGTGGACATTCGTAATGATAGGAGTCATAGGACATGGAATTACTTGTTCTACGAATGAGATTTGACATGTATCTCCAACTTATGCTGTGAGGTGTGTTAATTTCGTTCTTTTTCTAGATGGTTCGGTGATGCCTTCATGGTTTGACATTCATGAGATTCCAGTGACTGCTGTAAGTTGCGCTTCTGTTCCTTTAGGATTTACTTTCAGTTTAATCTTGATTTCATTAGTCATTTGGTTTTCATTCTGGACACTTCATTCTTTGCTTTTATTTGGGATTGAATCAAACTAACATTCATATTTTTATTCTTATTGATTATGTAAATTGGGTGTTTGATAGTAAATTCTTGAACGTGGTCAGTAAACCTATAGTATGACATACTGACCATGATTATGAAAATTTGCATTACCAGCTATTCAGCAAATCCCCACTTAACTCTTACAGTCTTATGGACCTTTAATAAGGACTGCCTGTCATCAGATTTTTACTGTTTCATTGTATCCAGGAATTAAGTCATGTGGCAAGTATTTATCTAGGCAGGGCTATGATTGACTATGATATTGTGGGAAAGTGATTACTCTTGCATTTTTTTGGTTGGAAAATAACATTACCAACATGAAACAGGATTCTCCAAAAGATGAAAGTGATGTGCTTAAAGCAGTCCAGAATGTGCATGCAATGATAGACAAGGAAATAGCTTCTGGGACGAATCCAAAGAATGTATTTGTATGTGGATTTAGTCAAGGAGGTATCAATCTGTCTCTCATTGCCTCTTTTCTCCATTCTGTGAAGATATAAATACGAAAGTCATATCACATCATGATTTTTCCTTCGTAGCTGTGAACTTGAAGCTTGAAACTATTCCTTGCAGGTGCCTTGACATTGGCAAGTGTTCTGTTATACCCAAAAACGCTAGGAGGTGGTGCCGTCTTTAGTGGATGGGTTCCGTTTAATTCATCTGTACTGGAGAAAATTCCGGCAGATGCAAAGAGGGTACTTCTCGTAAAACTCTATATGATGTCTCCCAGATTCAGCCCCCTAAACTTTCATTGGTTTTCATTCTCGTGTTTTAATTTTGACATGAATGATATAGTTACTGGATCTAGTTTGGAAGATATGCAGCAATTTGATATAATTTTCATTAATTTTCTTTTTCGTGTTTTAATTTTGATATAATTCGTGTGATATCGAATTTAAATATTATCTCTAAAACCAGAACTTTTCATGTAGTTTTCAACAAAAATTAACCGGAACAATTGTTTACATCCATCACCAAAAAGGAAACAAGGGTAGATTCAACTTAATCTCGTGGGTTAATATAATATATAAGGCAAAAGTTTTTTCTTCTTGTCTGTATTTAATCGAAGGTGGAAGCTGTATGCCTCTTATGAAACAAACGCTTTTATCAGGAATCTTATCACGGACAATTGAAACTATTCTGCTACTGTTTCTCTGATAAATTCTAATGTATATGGCTAATTAAGAAGTTAGTTTCATACTTTAATAGGATTTCTTAATCTATTAGTTCAGTTGTGTTCCGTTATGACGTTTTATGCGCATTGACAATCTGAGAACCGAATGCATGTGCAGACTCCGATCTTGTGGTCTCACGGAATAGCTGATCAGACAGTATTGTTTGAAGCAGGGCAAGCAGGCCCTCCTTTCCTTGAGAAGGCTGGTGTAAACTGTGAGTTCAAGGTAAACTTGAGATACTGATACTATAATTTCTCCGGACCTATTTAATTATACAACTCCTAACAAACTATTTCCTTCATAATCTGCAGGCGTATCCTGGTCTTGGACATTCAATAAGCAGTGAAGAGCTGAAAAACCTGGAGTCATGGATCAAGAGCCGGCTAGAAGGTTCTTCCTGAGAGCCTTCTGTTCTTATTATGATCATTTATCCATTCCACATTGTTCTGATTTAATTAGTAATTCTGAGGAAAGTTTGTCTTGATTAATATTATTGTATTTAACGAAAATTTAAGAGAGATTTAAATCTTCCGGCTTAAGGGGATTTAGAATCATCTTTAATAGCTTGTCTTAAATACACGGAGATTCTCTCAAGTTTCAAAACGTACAAAGACACACTTTCTAGTTTCAGTTTACCTACAAATAAGTTAATACAAAACTCCCCCAAAAAAAATCCTCTTAGCTTGCTTTTAATATAAGAAGTTAATAATGATAGGTCATTATTAGTAGCCATTCGTTATTTTTATTTGCTTATATGCTATAACTTGTTTATATTATGGTTTGAGAACATGTTTTAAGCAGCTTACTTTTTTGTTGACATTTATAATGGTTTGATAAAAAAAATAGTGATATATCAACCGGAGAATAACATTTGTAACATTTAAGGATGGTTAATCATTGTGTAATTATTGATACTAGAGGAAGTGCCTTGTAATTTAGGAGATGTTAATGTAATTAATCCTTGTTTCTATCTTCCATTGTACTAATTTGGCTAATCCTACGTGTACCAATCGTATCTTTTGTCTACACTATAGGCAACACTTTGTTTAGTAAATAAAAATCGTATTACAACTAAATTACAAAATACCATGGGTATATTTCAGGAAGGCTACAAAATTAAAGCATCATAAAAAACATTTAAGTAAAAATAATTTGAACAAAATATTCCTTATAAGTTATGCTCATTAGAACTAACAATTACTACATAACATTTTTCCATGTTTATTGTTATTTGATGAGCAATGTTAATATTAAGACTAAAATGTAAAATATATCTATGTACTTTGATGAAACTACAAACTATATCGTTATATTTTTTTTCTTATTTTTATACCCTTGCGCTTTGACTAAACTGTAAAATATACCTTTCATGACTTTTTTGGTTAAATTTAACAAAAAATTAACTACATCCATTTCTCTCAATTTTCTCTAATATTTCCCTCTATTTCCTCTTATTTTAAGCCTTCATTTTCATTTTCAACACGTTTTCTAGCTGGTTTTTTTACTTTACTTTAATGATTTTTTTTTACTTTAATCTTAAAAAAAATATTCTTTATTCTTAAAAATCTGCTTCATTCATAATGAAATGATTTTTTTTGCTTTATTCTTAAAAAAACTACTTCATTCATATGTTAAACAATATAACCCCTATTACTTGGAGGTTTTTTTGGTGGGTAGTTCTACTTATAAGTTACTTCTATTTTGTATCGTTGCAATCTTAGAGAATTTTGTGAGAGTTTTTGTATTTTTAATTCATTTTTACTATAGTTTTATAATTTCTTCATCGTCTCTCCAAAATTTATTTTTCGTTTCAAATTATGTAAAAAGAATCTTCATTTTTAATAACAATTTCTATAGGATTCGACAAATTTATTTTTCGTTTCAAATTATGTAAAAAGAATATTCATTTTTAATAACAATTTCTATAGGATTCGACGGAACTTGACTCTCCAAAAAATTCATGATAGGTAGTGAAGCAACACACGACAAATGTAATTCAATCATTTTATTCATTCTTAAATTTTTTTTATTGAACTAAAGCTAAAGTTTCAATGATTTCCTATTAAAAATAAATTACAAATGTATTATTCATATGATTGTAAAAAATAAAAAATATAGCTTAGTTTATTGAAATTTTATAATGAAAAATTTTTTAGTAGTAGATTTTTTTTATGATGAACCATTTTTTAAGTAGTAGATTTTTAATAGAATGAAACAAATTTTTTAAGAATAAAACATATTTCTTTAAGAATGAAGTAAAATTCGTTACAGTATGAATGAAGCTGATTTTTTTAAGAATAAGTAAGATTTTTTAAAGAATAAAGCAAAAAAATCATCAAAGGAAAGTAAAAAAATCATATCTGAAAAATGTATTGAAAGTGGAAATGAGCGTTTAAAATGAGTGGAAATGGATGAAAATGGAGGTAAGTAATGGAGGAAATTGATGAAAATGGATGAAGTTAATTTTTTTGTTATATTTAACTAAAAAAATCACGGAGTGGTATATTTTGTAGTTTAGTCAAAGTTTATGGGATATAAAAATATGAAAAAAAAATAGGAGTATAGTTTACAGTTTCATCAAAGTGTATCGGTGTAATTTACATTTTAGCTTAATATTAATGACAAACACTTGTGTGGTTTCGCGTTGAACAAGTAGGAAATATTATTTTTCACTTAAAAATGAGTGCCTGATAAAAATAATATATATATATATATTGTATGTATATTGTACACAAAATTTCCTATTGGATGAAATATTGATGCAAAATGTATTCCATTTGACGTTAAAAGAAAAGATGACGCTTACCACATAATTAATTTTTCGTAAAAAGTATATAATAAAATACCATCAAATAAAGTTGATTTAATTAGCTTTCGAAAATGATGTTTTGTAGTTTGGAGTTTAAAAAAATGGTAGGTATTATTGTTGGAAAACCCCTTGGTAATAAGATTTAGGCTTCTAATTAAAATTATGTTTACCAATGAGCTAGATTCAGCCATGTCTTGTAGTTTCACACAGAAGCCGAGCTTGACTTTTCGTTTCTTTTTAAATTCAATTTTGGCCTAAGCAAAGCTTGACTAAGCATCTACCAACCAATTCGTTTCAATTTTTCTTTTTTTAAATTACATCGCCAACCAAGCACACACGGATGGTTAAATTGCCACTCTCGTGCTATAAGGTTATGGATTAGAGTTATAATATAACTCCATTCTCATAGAAATGGTAAAATCTTATAAAAAACATGTTAAATTCAATACTTTAATACCGTAAATTTATAAAAGTATTAATTGAATCGTTAAATTATCATTCAAATTAAATCACACGTGCTGAACTCGTGAGCTGCTTAAACTCATTAGAGTCTTTGGTAAAATAAATAAAAAAAAGCCAAAGTAGAAGGTGCGGTGTTGAAGACAAGTCAAAGAAATGGTAAAAATGTAGGCCTTTATTTAAAAATAACAAACACAAAATACTTTAATGAGTTTAAATAGCATCACGTGTTAGGGGTGTGCAAAAATTGATAACCGATTAAATCGAATTGGACTGAATCGAAAAAGATTGATTTGGCCAATTTATTAGTTAACTGTGATCGGTTCGATCTTGGATTTAAAATAAGTTGAACTTTCTGTTCGGTTAAAAATTTTCTATATTTTGGAACAAAGCAACCGTTTATCCTCCCTCACGTGTGTGTGCGCGCGCGCGCGTATATATAAAAATAATATTTATTTTCTCACATTTCTCTCATTTTCTATTTCTCACATTTATCTATTTTTGCATTTCTCTCATTTTCTATTTCTCACGTTTATCTATTTTTTCATTTCTCTTATCTCTCTTTTATGTTTAGTTTACATGTTGTGATTAAAATTATGAAATTTTATTAACGCATGAAAAACTAAAAAAAATCTTGAAGCATGTATAATTAAATTTATTGATGGATCTCTTGAAAAAAAATCTTGATGGACCGTAAAATTCAACTGAACCTACTAATTATTTTACGGCCCGATTGGTTAAGTTTTTATGCACATAATTGCTCGGTTCTGTTCTCATTATGACAAGATCGTAAATTTCAATTCGGTCCATTTTTAGGTTAAAAATCATATCAAACCAACCATACACACTCTTAATATTACCCTGCGATCTGAGTAGAAAAATGAACTTAAATGAAAAGAGGTAAACCAAAAATTTGATAATAAATGTGGGGCAAATTAATAATTTTAGAAGTTCTGATTCAATGATGATACTCAAAATTACATTTAACCAAAGACAAAAGACATCAACCAATCCACCTACTCTGATTGTTAAAACGATGCGTGGAGAAGAAAGAGATTATAAGAAAGAGGAGACAATGACTGATCCATTGTAGGACCCATCACATGTCATCGTGTTAAAAACTAATCATAAATTAAAGTGATGAAAATCTGATTCACTAAACTTGGAAAGTACCATCTGCATAGAGCTCCAGCGTCACACGTGAATAATTCCCATATTATACGTCACCAACTCCAATGCCTCTCTCTCTCTCTCTCTCTCAGCACATTTCTCAGTATTAGAGAGAGAATAATAAACCTCAGAACAACCCTTCAAGGTCCAAGTCCAACCTCTCACTCTCTCTCTCTCTCTCTCTCATCGACCATGAAGAAACTCTACCGCAAAGGGACAGTACACCCATCACCGCCAATAATTTCCGATCATCTGGCCTTCTTACCGGCCACCATACTAACTCTCACGGCTGCTCTGTCACCGGAAGACAGAGAGGTATTAGCCTACATAATCTGCTGCTCAAATATGAACACCTCCTTCTCCAACTTTTCTGGGCCCCGCAAGAACCATCAGAAATCAAGCGGTGGTGGATCATCGTCAAAATCGGCAACTGATCACCCTCCTCTGTTCAACTGTGATTGTTTCAGGTGCTATACAAGTTACTGGGTCAGATGGGACTCGTCCCCAAATCGTCAGCTAATTCATGAAATTATTGATGCTTATGAAGATGGATTGGCTCAGAGTAAAGGGGGAAGGAATAATAGGAAAGAAAGGAGGAAGAGGAACAATAATGGGTCGGGTGAATTGAAGCGATCCGAGATGGTTCCTGATTCGGTTGGAGAGAGTAGTGGTCAAGACGGCGGTGGAGGTGGTGGTGGAAGTGGTGGTGCAGGTGAAGGTGGGGATGAGTTAGAGAAAGGGTCGGTAAGAAGGCTTGTGAGTTTTATAGGAGAGAAGATATGGAATGCTTGGAGCCAATAAATTTGAAGTATGGAGAAGAAAAAACAGAGAGCTAGACACTTTAATTTAAAGTTGTTCTTCTCTTTCCATAAGACCAAAGAACTGAAGAAGTTCTATATATTTTCTAATTATTATAATGTTTTTTCTTTTTGTATATTACCCTTTTATACTATGTAAAAATGGGTATTTTGATTTTGAATTTCCATCAATATATATTGATGTTTTTGTTCTTCCTTCACTCTTGATCACCATATCTCTATTTATAAATTTGGATTACTTAACTATATTTGATCATACTGAGAATTTAAATTTATTTAATGAATTTCTTCCCATTTTCTATGAACTTCTAACTATGAGAAGTGAGATTATTTTACAGTACTGTGAGTCTATCATATAGCTTATTCTATGTTACAGTAGCATAGAATTTTCGTTAGTGAAAAATATTTGCATGTAAAATTATTCTGGACTTGGTGCTAATTTTGATGTTTTGGGTGTCATCATGGGAGATATAGTTATAGTAAGGTATGATTTCTTCAAATTAAACAAAGCAGATATACACAAAATTCTAATTAGAATGCTAATTATAAGTAAATTAAGAGCTGTATTGTATGTGAGAGTAAATTAACCCAAATAGGCAAAGGAAGATATTGTGCATTTCCTATAATAGAAGTAAAAATTAGAGGTGAGTTAGAAGTTAGAAATTGATCAAGAGTACAAAGAAGGAAACCTTTTTATTACATAAAGACTCAAATTAAGTTTCATTTGTCATTTGTTGCCATCTTCTCCAAGCTCGTATTAATTCCCTGCAATAAACCATTTAAGCTATACAACGACATGTCGTTTGCTCGCTTATGTTTAGGTAATCATGTAAAGCATGCATGCATGCAATGCATGGGGACGGACCAAAATGCATGGATGTCAGGTAGATTCTCATAATTGCCCTTTACTCTTTCCACAAAGTTAGGAGTGTGCAAAAATTGATCAAATCGATCAAACTGGACCGAATCGAAAATGATCGGTTTTGTCGATTTTTAGTTATAGTCGGTTCGGTCTTGAATTTGAAAAAATTGAACTTTCAGTTCGGTCTAAAATGTTCAAAATTTTCCTACATTTTAGACCGAAGACCTCCACCAGGCAGGCTAAAAGAGTGAAAGGACAACAAGGCAAAGAGTTATGCTTTCATTTCTTTATTGAGACTTAAATCAACTTCTTTAAAAAGGGGTAGGTATAATGCACGTAGGCCAAGTCATTCCATTCCTTCCCAACTTTTTTGTCATAGTAGTCTTAATGACTAGTAGTTTGAAGAAAGCAGTTTTTTTCGACACTCAATTCCTCCGTCTTAAGTCAAGTTCAGTTTACTTTTTCGATTCAGAACTCTTAGTCGAGCTGATGGCGAGATCTATTTTTTGTTCGAGGTTCAAAAGAAAAAGAGAGGAACCATCGCCCAATGGTGCTTTCACGAAAGTCAGGTCACCGGTGGCTAATACATTCTCGACACTCTCGAACCTGTAGCGCAACTTGCTTCTTTTCATTCTGATACAAAATCATAGATTTCAATGAGACGAGAGAAGGCTGACTTCAAGAGGGCGAAAATGTCGTTAAGAATGCGCTTTTAAGTCCTGGTAATAGAAGTAGCTCTACTCTTTGAGAAGGGGGTAGCAGAATACCATTAAGATGAATATCTCATTAGTGCAGCTTCAGAGCAGACCAAAGCGAATGAGCTCACTCGATTCGCGTCTGATCCTCCATTCTTTCTTATATATTGATGCAGAAAATAAGTCATCTAAGGAAACATCCAGTGAATTCGTGACACTCCAATACCAATGGAGTACTGAAGCCAATCCTTCATCTAGTTCCTCACCAAAGACCACTCAAGGAAGTCCCGGACTCTTTCTGTTGGAAATAATGAATTAGGAGCCACCTTTAAATCTGAAGGTTTCATCTCTTTAAGAAGGAATGAGATAATGAAACCTCGAAGATACGGAAGTGAAGTTCACTCGACCAAGCCACAATTCTAATGGATAATCATTGTGACCACGAGGCTTATTGTACATAGCAAGAACCCACTCAAAGTGACGAGAGCTTGTATGATTGATTTTGGCAAGGACCTTATAACCTCCACCACCTATCCTTACTAAGGTAGAGAACCTACATAATGAATGGATATTTTTTTTACATATAGCCATCAGACCATATGGATGATGGTAATCAAGCAAACAACGAGTAGACATGGTAGAAAAATCCACGCGTCCGCCCTTGACACAAAAGCACTTAGCGAACTCAAATGCACCAGTGTCGGAAAGAAGAGATTTTTTAGTTGAAATTTCTGTAGACACTGAAAAGAAACTTCAACAACTTGGGCATCAGCGATGACAACACCATCACCGAGCACATTGATTAGGACACCAACTAAAGTGGCTTTTGAATGAGACCTACTATCGACTTAGGGGCAGTTGCTACTAAAATGGGGTACCTGGAATGGGGTCCCAATTTTGAAATGCATATGCTATAGCTACTTGATCTTGATCAAATGGCTTTGGATTTGTCTCTACATCTAGAATATATGTAAGAGGATATGGAACTCAATATCGATCTGAAACTGGAAGAGGTGCTCCATAGCTTCAATTGAGACTCATTCTAGCCAACGTCAGCTATGGATCACACCCATCATCATAAGAGCATCTCGATATGGGGTTGGATCATTGGCCCTGGTGATGGCTCCCATTACTAGTAAAGGGAACTAGAAGGGATGTTATTGGTGCTATCGGTACTGCTCTTGTTATCATCGAAAAATATGCCTCTTTTTCTATTAGCGGGGGTCTATCTCTACTGCAGTTGGTATCGACTTCTAGATATGCTTATGCTTTTACTGATGTTTATGGATTCCTTGCTAGATCGAACCTAAAAACGAATAGATTTGATCGTACTGGTCTCAGGTGGTGGATCAAATGAACACTTAATTGCGTCATCACGGCAGCGAAAGAATGCCTAAACCTTTATATCTCTTCTTTCTCCATATAAGGCGAGGATGGACTCTGAAAAGACTCCTCAGATCGGTTCCGACAGTCTCTTCTTCACCTTCTCTTCTCGGCATGATCCAAGCATTCAAGCTAGCATATCAAATCATGGGTTCTCATCCCCAACCTTGGGAGAGGCAAGTTAGTCTGTTGGTTGAAATGCGGTTATACCGAGTGGACTAAAGTCAAGTGGGTGGTGGCATTGTCTAACGTATAAGGAAATCACGCTTGCTTTTTTTTCACTTTGTTTCTTAGTCGAGGCACCGCTACATCTGCGTGTTTCTCATCTAAGAAAGATGTATAGTGCTCACGAAGCGTACTTGTGAAGGATCAACACCGAGCTATATAAAGGATAAGAGAAGGAATCCCTTATATATTCAAAAAAAAAAAAGAAAGTTTCCAGGGGTTGAAGTTCATATTCTTTTTTTCGTCTGAATATTCAAGAGCTAGGACAATTTCAATGCTCCTTTTCGTCACATATAAACTGCACTGGATAAGCTAGTATGATAATAAAGTATATAAATAGAGAACGGATATGCCCATTACATTATAAACTCATTGCCCATGGATAAAGACCGTTTCGATATAAAAAAGACAGTAATGTCATAATAGTGTGGATTCAAAATTGTAACCTCTCATTGCTCTATCTCTGATAGCATGCAGTTCGATAAAAAAGATAGAAAGAGATATAGTGTGCGGTGAGGGTGGTTGTAAATCACTAGGTAGCTAGTCTTTACTTAACTCGGCCCAAGCAATGCCCGGTTGGACCAACCCAACCTGCCATTTCCGACAAATCTTTCTGAATTTGTAAAGCAAGAAGCAGAACTACAAGAAAGCTTTCTTTATCTTTATGGATAACCAATCCATTTTCAAATATAGTTGGGAGACTCTCCCTAAGAAATGGGTAAAAAAAATTGAAAGATTGGACCATGGGAATAGATCTGATACAAATAGGACTACCTATTTCAATTGTTGTCATTTTCTTAAATTGCATACATATACTAGGGTTCAAGTTTCGATCGATATTTGCGAAGTTGAGTATCTCTCTCAAAAATGAAGATTTGAAGTGGTCTATAATGAGTACTCGGTATAACTCATGCATTCGTGTACAAACCAGTGCAAATGAAGTAACACGAATATCTCCAGTAGTCAGTCTATTTCCATCAGCGGGCCGGTGGGAGCGAGAAGTTTGGGATATGTTTGGTGTTTCTTCCATCAATCATCTGGATCTACGTTGTATACCAACAGATCATGGTTTTGAGGGTTATCCATTACGAAAAGACCTTCCTCTGAGTGGATATGTGGAAGTACGCTATGATTATCTAGAGAAACATGTGGTTTCTGAGCCCATTGAGATGACCCAAGAATTTTGCTATTTTGATTCTGCTAGTCCTTGGGAACAGCCTAGCGACGGATAGTTAAGAATCAGAATAGGTCCAGTCCAGGGGACAAATCAGTAGGAAATGCTATTTGCTTTGTGAGTATAAAAAGAAGAAACTTGTATGAAATGGTTCACCCATAATGATGGTCCACTTTTGTATATTGATTACAAAGCCCCAAGCATTGATACTTCATAAAGAGTTCTTTGGCACACTTCGAATGGTACTTCTCTTTCCAAATCTCGTCAAAGTCGTATAACTCTTCATTCCAAGGAGTGTACACGTCGTAAACTTAGCCGTAAATAGGAAGGCCAGATATTTTCTTCAAGTCTTACAAGGTTTTTTTCTTCATATGTAGGGTATTTGTCACCCAGCTCCACTACTCACAAGCGCCTTTATAAATGTTTGCATCCCTATGGTAAGACTCTTGCGCTACTTACACAGCACCATAAATGTCAGCGTTATCCAAAGTCTCTCAGATATAGAATCTTCTTTGTCCATTTTGGGAGACCACCGATATAAGACGGAGATCTCCTAGTGCGGAAGTGCCTGTCCCATTGAACTTGCCCGCTCAAAATTTAGCTTCAGAGAGTGGGGAAACCAGACCCAGTCCTATCCCAATGTCGTTGCTCGAGGCTCTAGCAAGTTAACTTTGTCGTACATAGTGGATTCCAATGTCTGAATCCTTTTTGCTTTCTTCCCGTAAAAGTTAATTTCGAGGATGAAATAAAGATTCACACAAGAAAAGTGATCACAATAATCCCCCTTTTTAGGGTATTTATTAAGATGGTGGTGGGTTACACACTACTGGGAAGTCTCTCGGCTTTCTCGTTCATTACATATATCATATTAGAAGACATTTGATTCTAAGATCAGTGGCATCTTTACATTTTTAAAGAGAAGAAGATGCAAGAATTTTGGTCTTCGAGGCCTTGCTACCATGTCTTTGTCCTTTGGGTTCTTAGGGACTTGATCTCCTCCTTATCCTACTGAGAGCTTCTCTTTATTTCTCCTTCAATCATTTGAGTGCCTCTTAAAAGATCCAAGTTTGAAATTGTTTGTAAAAAAACTTATGCACATGTGGTTTATCCTATATAGCTTCGTATTTCTTTGAGAGAGTGGAGATCAGATTTGTCTTCCAATCTCTCTTAGGACCCATGGCTTCGTGCCAAGTATGATAGGAGACTCGAATTCAAATACTCTTCTTTCTTTTGAGATCTTATCACAGTTTTTTTTGCTAATGGCCTTTTACCACATGGCAAGTAGGTATCTTGAGCCTTTCTTAAATGAAAGGATAAGTATCAAGTTCAAACGCACTTCTAAAATAGGGTTGTAGGGTTAAACAACCCGAACCACAGGATAGTCAAATCCCTTCACTGCTAGGTTTCTAAAGAAGCCCTTTTTCTTATTATTAGTAAGATCTCCCCTAGATTGATGACCACTTCTTCAATCTCTTCTTTAGTAAAAAGGGCTGAACATTTGTCTCTTATTTCTAAGGACAAGCACGAAAAGGTAATCCAAAACGGTCTCGGGCGCCAATCCAATTTATATAACTTCTTAAAAGAGTATATGAATGCATTATTTACACCCTCACTAGCACTACTTCTAATTCTCGTTCGATAGGAATGAGATTAAGGAGCTTGGAATGCCATCTAGCAATCATAGTATGATAGAGAAAAGTGAGATTTTGACTAACTTCTATTAAACCAAGATATTTATTCTTGACATTTTCTTTCATTAACTTTCTTCCTAGGACAATCATTTTATCCATTCCTAGCTCAAATAAGTCCAGTAGGATTGTTCCTCATCAAACAAAGGAACAACCTCTTTTTTATGATCTAACTCCCCCTTCCAAATGGTCTTGAGCCCTAGCACCACCCTTATTATATGCCAAAATTTCCCTAGAATCCTGAGGTTCTATCTTGCACTCACCTCATATCCTACTCCTCTACCCTCACCTAAAATCCGCCAAAGTCATCCTTAGTCGTGGAATCCAAGAGCTTTTGAGGTAAAGAAAGACCTTCCTTAACTCTCTTTCCCATCAAGCCTTCTCTAGGAAGCTAGCTCAAGGCCCTCTGACGGATCAAGATGACTGACTGACCAAAGGGGGAGAAAGGATGGATCACCTACCGATATGTGATAAAAGAAAAATATACCTGAAGAATGGGATACAGATTGACCAACAAAAAGATATCTTTATCAATCTACGCTCATTGATGAGATGACGACATAGGAAAGAAAGTATACCCTTTGTCACCCCCCACCCACCCATTTTTCACTTAAAAGTAAAGAAGATATACAAAGGAACCAAATTTTGGTGGGATCGAGGATGGAATCGAATAGCGAATGCACTTGCAGTTAAGACACGTCATGCATCTCCTACCTAATGCAATTGACCGACCCAACATAACTTCTGTTCAATAATGCATTCGTTTCAAGATGCTATTTACCAATAAGAATAGGAGAATGACACTACCTTTTTTGAATTCAAGAAGCCGATGGGGTGAACGAGAGATGCGGTAACGAGCCGTAAGAAAGATGAGCAGAGAATTCCTTCCACAGCTAGCTGCTCGGCCTTGGTCTTGGACTTCTCTCACACTTCAATCAACCCCTTTGTACTTTGATCCAATCAACGATCGATCAAGAGGCTAATCTCTTTTGTTTGGGTCAGAAGCTTACCTCCGGCGCACCTCGCTTTCTCTTGAATGAGGGAAGGGAAGGGTATCATAACATTAAATTCAATTGAACAAGCTCAACCTTGAAAAAGAAAGGTGGTAGGCCGAAGAACCGTTGAACGCTTCAACTTGGCCACTGAAGAAGGTGAAGATTGGGCAAAGACGAGGCCAACTTACTGCTTACTGTCATGCCATGGTTTAAGCTTTAGAGGTCCCCTATATTGGAGAGTGGAAGTGGAAGTCTCTATTTACATAACATAAGTGATGGTAATGAATGACGTGCGCCCAACCCATGCATCCCGAGCAGAGAGTTAATGGATTTCTTTGATAGGGGTTGGCTTCTTCAAGCGGAGCTTGCTTCTTTTCATTTTGATAAGGGTACTTGATGCTCGTCAAAGTTGTAGCTTGCTGTCTACTAAACGAGCCTTCACTGCCCGCCCAACCTCTATCTTTAATCTTAAGTAAAGTGAAGTCAAATCAATGAAGTGAACAACCTAAACTCTTTGTTTGAAACTTTGCCAGGAAGCTTCTTCCTGTTGAAGCTTCGCTTCTTCCTGTTGAAGCTTCGCTTCTCCTAATTCCAAAACACAACAATAGGACTTGCAACTATAGTATAGAAAAAAAAAAGCTTCTCTTTTATAGCAGTCATAACGGGTTAATGATCTGATCGTAGATAGAGACTGAAACCTGTGCGGGGGTAGGGGTAGATATAGACAAGTGGATCAAGGCAGTGGATTGTGAATCCACCACGTGAGGGTTCAATCCCCGTCGTTCGCCCATCAATGAATGGGCCATTTGATATCTAATTGAAACATAAAAACCATAGATTCGAGAGAGAAGATAAAACCTAGAAAGAATTCTTTCTGCAAGTAATCTTAAGACTTTCAAACAAACACATCCAAGCAATTGGTATCTGATTGAAACATAGAAACCATAGATTCGAGTCGCCTACATGCTGAAAGCACAAATGGAATGGCTGATCATTCATTTCATTGTATGAAGTTTTTAAGACCTCACTAATCAAGCTTACACTTTTGAGTTCATAATGAATGAAATCATCTCTCATATATATTATATTTATTTTCTCACATTTCTCTCTATTTATCTCTTTTTATATTTTTTTCATCTTTCTTTAATTATGAATTTATTACAATGCATGAAAAATTTAGAAATTTTTTAAACATATATGATTAAATTCATTGACTGATCTCTTGAAAAATAAAAATAAAAATATTTGGTAGATCGTAAAATACGATCGAACTTATCAATTATTTTGCGGTCCGATCGATTCGATTTATATGCATATAATTGATCGTTTCAATCCTTATTTTTATAAGATAATAAATTTTGATTCGATCTAATTTTTATATTAAAAAACGGATCGAGCCGAAGATATACACATCTCTATGAAATTGATATCCACTATACCTATTTTCGTACAAGTGGTACTTTAGGAACTTGAAATTATAAAGCAGTAAGTGACAAATAATTAAATAAAGAAGAAGAAGAAGGCATGATAGGATGGGTATGTGTCGCACTCGCAGTTGATGAGGTGAGAAAAAGTAGGGTTTTCGATTAAAGCAAAGGGGTGAAGAAAAGAGTCCCACTATTTTATTAAAGACATTCGGTGTTCCCCATGAGCATCTATTCCTTCACTTGGACCATCTTATTGCTCTCCTAACCATATTATAGTTTTAAAACCCCACTTTCTACTTTCTAATTTATACTTATTCTTTCTAAAATTATAACTATCCGGATCACCCGGTTACAATTGTTACAAATACTTAAGTTTCTTTCATAATTTGTGAATTGAGATTCTCCCTACTAAATACGATATTCTTAGAGATACCTAAATTACTAATCTTATTTTTAATTATCTACATCTGTTATTATTTATAAAGGATTTGTTTAATTAATAAGTTTGTTTACCAAAAAGTTCTAGCAGAATCAATGGCCATACCTACTAAATGAAAAGAATGGAAGATTAAAAAATAAATAAAAATTTACTTTTTTCAACTTCAACTGTAAAAATAGTCAGATTTTTTTTTACAAAAATGGTTAAAAAAATTACAAATACATAAATAAATTTAAGTACATAGCGCGTGTGTAATTTAACATCTAAATTAATAATTCCGGTCATTGTTGTTTCAAATTTTTTTACAATTCACCACCTATTTTTCTATCATTTTCGTAGTTATTTCTGAAAAGATTATCTAAATCCATAATTTTTTTTCGTAAATTCATCCATAATTGTGTGTATTGATTAAATTGAATTTGAACATTACATCCGCCTTAGTTGCTAGTTGCTATCTATCATGTAACCTAAAGGCAAAAATAAAGCATTATAAACCAAAAAGGCTAAAACCCTCTTCTTCTTTTTTCTTTTAATCACTATTGGTGAACTACTATCTTAACATCATGTGGAAATTAAAATGGATGATTTGTCTACTTTCAACTTAAGTCTATAAAAGATCAAAAGTTAATAAAACTTAATTTACACTTAATAAGTGTGGTTCTTATATACTTCCAAATCAAATTGATTATGAATTAGGGTTACCTTTATAGAAAAAAAGAGGCATAGTGGAAAGTTTAGTCACTAATTAATTTTTATGTCTCATTTATATTTAATAATTTAAAAACTTCGCCCTTGAAGTTTAACAATTAATTATAATAATAGTAACAGTAAAAATAAGAAATTTACACTCATATTGAGAGAAACTAAATCTAAACGGACAAGGTAAAGTTAGGTCATATCTGAATAAATTATATTTAATTCAACTATTTTTAATTAATTTTTTATTTATTTTTTATTAATAAATCTGATCTATTTAAATCTGATTGAACGGATCAAATCTAATTTTATCTCTGTCGTTGGAAGCCCAACAACAAATAACAAATAATCCGGATCCCATCTTGAGATGTATAATCGAAGCCTGAATTTGTCACTGAAGTTTCATTTTCAAAACTGTGCATGTGATGTCAATTTAAACCAACTACTAATTTTTATGTAGAAAACAACTGAGAAGTGGACCTCAATTTTCTGCAAACTTCACATGCCCATACTTTTAAATTTTTTGGTTTACGCTTCCACTCTTTTCATTATTTGGGTGATTGTAAGAGTAATTAATTTTGGTTTAATAGTCTTACATAAAAATATTCAATATGTATTTGTAACTTTGACACAAAAAAGTTAATTCATAAGTGAGCATTATTATTAATAACTATTTGAGAAAATTATTATTATTAGTAATGACCATTAAGATTATTATAGTAGTCGTATTAGAGAGTAATCCAAAGTTCCAAACCTGTCCCCCCACGCCTTATTTACATACAATAATAATGTAGAGTAGTAGGAGACAAATGTTCTTATATATATTGATTCCTCACGATTTTGATAATTAATGGATTGTTTAATTAAAGGGTATCGTTGGAATCCAAGATTTCTTGCTTTTAGTAGCCATTAAATTCAAAAAGAGTGGACAAAGGGCTCAAGTCTCGGTAACTTTAGCACATTTTCATGGAACTCTGTGAAAATGTCCCAAATGCTAAGACAAAAATGTATCATTTTATGGACTTATTACTCGAAAGTTATGTAAATACTATTACAAAATAGCTCCCGTTAAATAGTCCACAAATTATTGAAGAAAAAAAATTACATTAACTTTACTATTCCCCCCTCAGCCCTTCTCAGGTTTACTCTTTCCTAGATTGAATAATACGAGTATTTGAGTTTGCGCACGAATTTTAAAAGTTAATACTTAGCAAAAGCCTCTATTAGCATTGAGAGTGGATTAAATTGGTGACTTCTAGGGGCTAAACTCATTATCTAATCAATTGATCTCTGAGTCAATTTACGTTTTTACATATTCTGATATTAAATTTGAATTACCTTATTTAAAATTGGTTAAAAATTTTGTGCATTTGAATCATTGTAAATTTTTTTGTGCATTTAAACCATCGTAAACTCAAAAACATCTTATACTGTTAATGAAAATTCCTTATACTCGAGATATACGATCGGGATTTGATCCTACTCGACTAGTGTGAGATGATTTGGAGATTCCTACTAATAAGAAAATTTTATATTTTAAAAATGATTAAATGTAAAACAATCCATCACTTTCATTGTTTAGCTTTAATTTTTGTAATTAAGCCCATACTTAGGGTCTTTACGTATCTATCGCAATTATGGGTGTTCAACGGTCGGTCCTGGTCGGACTGTTAGAGGAAAATAAGACTAGACCAAAAATTACGGTCCTCCTATATGGAGGACCGAACGGACCATAAATCTAAAAAAAATCCGGACCGACCAGACCGAAAATCAACGGTCTGTTCGAATGGACTTAAAGGACTAAATCTGAGAAGGAGAAGGAGAGGAGGCGTCGTGACTCGTGAGCTGAGGGAGAGGGGGAGCGAGAGGAGGCTTCGTGACTCGTGAGCTAAGGGAGAGGGAGAGGGTCTGAGCCAAGGGAGAGAGAGAGGCGAGAAGAGGCTCGTGACCCGTGAGCTAAGAGAGAGGGAGAGGGTCTGAGCTGAGGGAGAGGGAGAGGCGAGAGGAAGCATCGTGACTCGTGAGCTGAGGAAGAAGGAGAGGGTCTGAACTAAGAGAGAGGGAGAGGCGAGAGGAGGCTCGTGACCTGTGAGCTAAGGGAGAGGGTCAGAGCTGAGGGAGGCTGGAGAGGGAGAGTCGAGACTCGAGAGAACTGGATGTGAGATGCGAGAGGGAGAGAAGAGAACTAACCTAAAACCCTAGTATATATATATAATCTAAGGTCGGTCTGGTCGGATCGATCCAAAACTAACAAAAATTCTGGACCGGTCCGAACTTTCGGTCCTCTCTAAAAGAAGGACCGAACCGACTATTAACAAGAAAAAAATATCCAAGCCGATCAATTTTAGTTCGGACCGATTCAGACTAAACGGTCTGCACGATTTTTGAACATCCCTAATTGCAACCATAAAAGAACATTTAATATTTCAAAAATCATTTTATTATAAAATCTTTTTAAAAAAAATTGTGGGTTGAATTTATGCATAAAATTGAGAGATTACTAGTTACACAGCGATGATCATGACCAACACTTAATCAAAATTGAAATATTATATGAATTTAAGTACATAAAAAGCTCAATTGGAGGATGAGAAATGGTTTAGAAAAGAATCATGTTTGAGCGATGTATACGCCAAACTCAACAGTTTCTGTGTAAGGTCATAATTATATAAATTTTAAAATAGAGAGACTAAATTCGCTAGAAAAAATTTATTCGCGGGTATGATAGTAAAACAGACAAAAGTGCCGGCGTTCAAATTTAGCACTTACGTAAATAACTTTTTAATAGTGGGCCTGTCGCTATAGGCCCATCTGGATTCAAAGAGGTTGAATTGAGGTGGTCAAAACAAAACACAATACATCCAGTAAACGGTGAACATTTGTGAGCTTCGATAATCAACGTCTGCAAATGAAGACAAAATACATACATAAATCCACTACAAAGATAAACAACTTGAGCTTTATTTTCTTTCTTAGAAACTTCTTCATCTTTCCAAACCGTTGCTCACGTTATATAGGTGACTCTTTGGGCTTTCCTATTAAAGACAACATGATGTGTATGTTTGACCCTGGGTTTTGTGGATCGGCTATTTAAAGAAAAAATGAATTGAACTAAATTTTTTGATTCAATCATATGTTGAATCGAACCAAATCGTAAAATTCACATGAATCGAATTGAATCGAATTGAATCGAACCGTGACTTACAGTTTGGTTCAGTTTCACAGTTCGACGAAGAGCGGTAATAGATCGAACTCAGAACAATGGTGAAGAACATGCAGAGAACTCACGGAGAGCAGTGATAGAGAAACAGATCTAAAACCGTGAAACACATGTTGAAATCGTTTCAAATCACCAGAAAATAGTTCACATATCTAAAATCGAAGAGCAGTAACGGCTCTCAAAAACATACTAACAGATCTATGAACTATGAGACGATTCCAGATCTAAACGTAAGAGACGAAATCATTCCGAATCACCAAAAATAGTGCACATACCTAAAATCGAAAAGCTGTAACATATCAAAAAAATATACTAACAAATCTAAGAACTAAGAGACGATTCTAGATCTAAACATAAGAGACGATTTCAAATCTAAGAACTAAGAGACGCAGATCTAAACATAAAAGATGATTTCAGATCTAAGATATGATTTCAGATCTAAGAATTAAGAGACGATTTAGTACTGAACAGATCTAATAACTTGTGAATAAAACTGAAGAAAAGATAGGAGTGTCGTCGCCTTCGTCTTGTCGAGAAAAATTATCTTAGAAGGGAGAGAACTCAGAGTAGGAGTGATTGTTGTCTTCGTCTTGTTGAGAGAAGAATACTAAGAAACCTGCAATTTTGTATTTTAAGAAGCACCTGGAATTTTGTCGAAGAAGGACCTGCGATTTTGTGTTTTGTTGAAGAAGGAGCTACAATTTTGTTGAGAGAATGGAGAGAGAGTAGCTTACAATTTTGTCGAAGAAGTGAAAATGCCCCAGCCCTAAATTTTTAGCTTATATGTGGGGTTAGAGACTCAAGACAATGTCGTATTGAAGAGTATATGAGAGTATTATGGTATAAAATGACGTCATTTTGCACAAGATATTCCATTCGTTTTGATTCGTAAATACATAATTTTTTTAACCGAACTGAAACTACGGTTCGACATTTTTGTCAAATCGAACCGAACCGAGGTACCTTATATAACCGAGCGAACTGACCAATTTTAGTTCGGTAACAACTTTTTCACCCATACTTTATTTAGGTCCTAAAAAGTTTATCCGGAGATATTGGCGGCCCATGTACCTTAGAAGTTTGTCTCACCAAAGTTCAAGTGTTACGAGGGGAAAATGAATCTCGTGGATCACCTTCACCTATTTAGACAAGTGATGGCGCTCTACCAATACGAGGATGAACTGATGTGCAGAATGTTCCCGACGAGCTTGGACGAGAACGCTCTAAAGTGGTATCATTCTCTCGTTCCATGTTCAACTGATAATTTTGCTAAAATGTCCTCTGTGTCTTTGGAACAGTATTGCACCTACCGAATGGTCATGGAGGATTCAGAATATATGCTTACAATTGCAATAAAGAAGGGTGAATCTTTGTGAGATTACACTCACCGCTTTTAAGGATGAAATGAAAAAGGTGGAAAACTGTGGCGACAAAGTAGCGAGGCTAGCACTCAGACGAGGATTTGATCCAGACTCACCCCTCTTTGAAGATTTGCCTAAAAACAAGCTGCTCATGATAGCGGAAACCTTCTTGAGTGCACAAATGAACATAACGCTAGAGGAAGAAACAAAGAGAATGCAAAAGCTCTCAGAACAATGAAATTCAAACCAACTTCAAAATTGACAAAATTCAAAAATGGGGAAGCGTGGAGCGGATAAAGTAGAAAAGACTGAAGAAATGAGAGATAATATGGAAAATAAGCCCAGACTGGCTGAATGGGTCAACCCAAGGGAATGAGTCTACACCCTATCGACTCTCTCGATCAATCAAATTCTCGAGTCCATAAAGGACAAGCCATGGTTGAAGGGCCGGTGCCACTTTCTAGAGAACCAAATGAAAGAGAAACATAAATATTGTTCCTATCACCGAAGAGCTGGTTATTATATGAAAGATTTCTATTAGTTGGTGGATTACATTGAAGAGCTAATAAAGGAATGATACCTAAAGGATTTTGTGGCTAGAAAAGGTTAACTAAGAAAGGATAGAAATGAAGAACACCCAAAAGACAAATAACCGTTGAAGATTGCGGATACGATTATCACCCTCACGGAATGTGAAGACACCTTGAGGAAGGAAAGGAAGATATTCTGCAGAAATCCAACCCTTGAGGGAAATAGAAAGCCAAGGAAAGAAAACAATGACATACTGATTAGTTTTTACGATAGTGATAATGAGCAACATGATGAAATAATGAAGCACTAGTAATCACTATTTAGATCGGGAATTTCCTACGGAGAAGGGTCCTAATTGATGATGGAAGTGCAGTTAATATACTCTATTAGTCAACACTTGAGAAGATGTCCATTGATGCATCGAAACTCCGTAATGCAGGACAACAACAGATCTTTTTCAACAGAATCATAACCTATTTAGAAGGAATCTTGCCACTTCATGTGCATGCTGAGTCGTTTAACCACATCACAGACTTTGTGATAATCGATGCGCTGTCACCGTACAATGCAATATTGGGGAGAACCTGGATCCACAAGATGAAGGTCATCCCATCTACATACTACCAAACATTGAAGTACCCATCACCATAAGGTGTTTGGACTATAAAAGGAGACCAAACAACCGCCTGATGTTGCGTTGTAATGGTGCTCGATTCTGTAAAAAGAAAGGAAGTTCCCGTTTCCAGCAACAAGAAAAAAGCAGCTGAAAAATAGCAATTAGCCGAAGATGAACAAGGTTAGAGCAACCCAAGATACGAAGCTACAAGTAGAACTGAATCAGTTGGCATTGGAAACAAGAAAGGTAATGAAGATAGGGGCAGAACTCACTGAAGCAAAATAAGTTGAACTTATGAAGTTTCATAAAGAAAACATCGACATCTTTGCCACTACGGCGACAGAAATGCTAGGTATCAATGAAAAATTTATTTGCCATAAGCTGAATGTTGACCCTTTTATGAAACCTATAAAATAGAAGTAGCGACGGGGGAGCAAGTAAAAATAGAAAAACTCACATTAGGTTTAGGGATAATCATACTCGAATTGATGACTTCCACCACGTCAAGGTGACACTCTACCGCTGAGTTATATCCCTTCTCTTGCCCCTCATCGAGAAATAGAACTGACTAATCCTAAGGTAAAGGTTCGGGAAACTCAACGCCACTATTCTTGAACAACTTGAAATTGGGCCTTCCTTCTTTTCGCACTATTACTGATAAGAAATCTTGGCGATCTTCTCTATCTAATGAATGATGAGTCTTCTTTTGCGCATGAATCGAGAGTTTATTCGGCATCAGACCTATAGTGGAGTTGTATGATGTTGAAAATTTATGGAGATAAATTAATAGGGTATTTGAGTCACTTCCCTTATTCATGTGGATCTATTAGCTCTCAAGAGTAGTTCATAAAGACATGAATGTGAAACAACGTCAGTTGGACCAAAAATATATTTTGGACCAAAGTATATTTCTCGAACTCATATGAGATGGGTGTCATGACTAAATTAGTGAAGACGAAATGTTCAAATTAATTATTTTATTAATTTCTAATTACTGGATAATTAGTAAATAAAAAAAATTAATTAATTGATATGGATCAATTTAATTCATCAATTTAGACTGATAAATTTAGACATAATTTTGGCTTTAGGGGAGATGTGAAAATAGCATATAAATGCATATGGAGAGGGAAATTTTGGTTTTGGCATATAGGGGTATATGGGTAAATTTCACAATTAAATAAAAACGTGATTGCATTAGGTTTGCATCTATAAGTGTGTTAATCAGAGTAGAAAATGTTTCTCACCTCCTCCCTAGTTGTTACCGCTGAAATCCTACAGGGAAGAGAAATTTTTTTTTCTTCCACAGTTGTTTTGAGAACCCACACTCAATTTCTACACAAATCCTTGAAAGATTTACTTCTTACTCTAACGAGTGGTTGTTGGTGTGAAAATCAATACTAGCTTTGTGAATTTCAAGAACGAAGAATGCGAGATAGAGAATTGGATCCCGTTCTCAATTAACTGAAAGTTATAAATTATTTTTATCTCTTCTCGATACGTTTTACCATTATGCTTGTTCATTGGTTTTGTTTGTATTTAATTTGATTAAATGTTTCTTTGGATGTTTTTTGATATTTTACCCATTAACTAGTCATGGTTCATTAATTTTCTGCAAAATATAAAACTCGATCTAACAACTAGTATCAGAGCCTATGGTTTTTGAATATGCATATTCTATATCTAAATGTATGAATGAATGAATATGATGATATTGACATATATTTTTGTATGGTAGCTTCGAAGCCTGTTTGAATGTTTAATGAAAGGATCCCGATCGATTGGCTCTAACTGTTATTTTTTTCAGCTTTAGAATTGATGTACGCTGAAATTGGCATAGGATTTTATGTAATTTAGTTTTGCAAAGAGTTGTATCGTTAAACTCCATCTAAATCTGTCATTGCATGAATCCCAAGAAGACACTATCACCCGCTCGCTGCCCCACGCCGCTGCCCACACCAATGTCCGCTATTGCGCGTCGCCGCTTACCGTTGCTGCGCCGCTGTCTGCTACCGCTCGCTCCCTGCATTGTAAGTTGCGCCATCACTAGGGTTTAGGAAATCCTAGGGGTCGGCACTTAGGGTTTAGGAAACCCTATGGTTTTGGAAACCCTAGCACGCCTAAGACCATGTTGGACCTTGGAATGGCATGGACCAACCAAACATGTTGAGGTTTTGGACTGAGCAAGTGTTGCTTGGCCCAAATGATTCGCAGAGACTTGAGATTTGATTTCAAGCCCAATTAAGTCCCTAAAATTAAATTTATTTAATTTAATAAATTTATAACACTAATTAATTAGAATGTACTTTTAAATTTATTTTTAAAATAAATAAATTGATTAATTTACTAGGTAATTATTTATCAAAATAAAAGTTGTTGAAAATTTAATTTTAAATTGAAATTTGAATTTTGAAAATGAGACTGGATCTTGGTAAAGGGTTACAAGAGGGTGGGACTTCCTGAAGGAGATAAAGATAATTACAGATGCCATGAAAACTAACATTTTAATTATTGTAATTTAATTAGTATTCTTTTTATGTGTTGTAATGAGAAATGAGCCATAGAAATGTTTAATTTGAATGTATGATTTATTATTAATCTCACATTCCCATATAACATGTCATATATGAATAGAGTATGTCAATATCAAATTATCATGTAACATGTACATACATAATTGTAATTTAAATTTATAATGAATTATAATTTTAAATATAATGCGAATTTTATAAAAGTTATAAATTTTTAAATTTTGATTTAAATTTTATCATTTTTGAAACTTGATTTTCAAATTTATGAAAGAGTTATGTTTTTTTTAAAAAGCAAAGAAAAATTCAATTTTTCCAAAAAGTAAGCAGGAGAGTCGTTTATGTTGAAACGTTCTCAAAGTCTCCAACGCAAATTTGATCGTAGCCGCCCTAGCGGTCCTCTTTACAGTGAGAGAAACTTGAGAGTCGTGTCACTTTGAGTCATCGAGTTTCTTATGAAGTTAAAGCTTGTAAAGAAACTGATGAGGCGGGACCGTCTCTAGACGGACCGTTAGTACATAACAACATTTAAAGCCGATGCGTTAGTTAAACACTTAGAATGAAGCACACTGCAATCTCTCACATGAGCTAGTAAATGTGTCTTAGGTGACCAAAACCATTGGTGATTGATTGAGCTAGATGTAGTGACATCTTGAGAAGCGTTAACTAAACGAGAAGAGTCTCGATACAATAGGAGGTAGCTCGGGCATTGTCCATAGATGAGACGAGCTATCATTGTTGATCATAACATCATGGAAGAAATATGTTTTTATAGGATTTGTAAATATTTAAGTATTTACATCATGCATCACACTTTCCTAAATGATTATATATTTATTCACACCACTTTATATATTCTTTTTTCAATAATCATGTCATTATACACACTCTCAACAATCTTGAATGCAAAAAAAAAACTCACTAGTAAATTATGTGGATTGGAAACATAATCTTGATATCATATTGACGGTAAAAAAATACAATTTTGTCCTCACCACTAGAGGTTGCAACCGGACCGGCCCAACCCGTCGATGCTCAGTTCAGTTGGTTCACGAGTTGGGCATGATCTAGTCCCAGTTAAATAATCATACCAGTCCGTTTCCTTTCCGTTAAATGTGTTGTAATTCTATTGCAAATGGGGAGAGTTGAATCTTGGTGGAGGGTGAATGAAAAATAGGAATTACTATTAAGTTATATGAAAATCATGTTACTTTCTTATAATTATATTATTTTATTACTTTAAAATCTCAAAAGAAAAACTTGTAATAATAAGTAAAATAATTATTTTATTTATTAAATTCATAAACTTGTGCTATTCATATTCATTAACAAAAAAAATAGTAGGAATATTAAACCAATATTTTTTAGAGTTTTGTTGAATCCTATTTCTTATTGAATAAAATATTTATTTAAACGAAAACTATTATTTTTTATTTAATTAAATACGTTTATCTCAAAAATATATTATATGAAGTTTCGATAAAATTTGTTAAAAGATAATAAGAATATATTTTAAACAATATCTTAACAAAGTTTGTCTTGGTTTATTGGTAATTAATGTGATTTATAAGAGAGATGTTAATGGTTCAAATTTCAATACACACATAATTGTTTAATATTTGAGATAAAAATAGTGGAATCACAGGCTGGTCTTGGCCGGGCCATAGGTCTTGAATGCAAGGCCCGTGATGGCCCGGGCCTGGACCGCGGGCCTTAACCGCCTTGGTACTATTCAGTATCGGGCTGGGCCGGTTCACCCAGTTTCACGGGCTGAAACGGCCCACTTGCCACCTCTACTCAACACATCTTGTCCCCTTGAGCCTATTGTTGAACGACTCAAGAGGGAAATGACGCTTATACTTCTAGGTTGCGTTCTGATGAGATCTCCAGATGTTACATCTTAGCATCAGTTAGCAATGTGTTGCAGCAATAACATCAGAACATGGCGACCGCCGCTAATATTATGGTGAACATCACTGAAATGTTCGGGGATCAGGGTCGTCAAGCCAAGAAATTTTTTGTGTAAAACTACATGAACTGCCGAATGAAACCTGAAACTCATGCCAGATAATATATGATGTCGATCATTAGTTATCTGAATGAGATAGATATTGAGAGTTGAGGTAGATGGAGAGACTCAAGTTGATATGATCATTGAGACCCTGCCAGACACTTTTGAGAACTTTAAACTTAATTATTCGATGAATAAGTTGAGGTACTCTCTTCCGTAACTCATGAAGGAGTTGTAAGTTACTGAGACTTTGTTTCTGAAGGGAAAGAGGAAGAATGAAGATGCAAACTTTATTGAAAGTAAGTCTTTCACCTCTGGCGTAAAAAAAACTCAGGAAAGGTCCAAAGAAAGCTATGCAGGCAAACTCGAAAGCTGTGAAAGGTAAAGACCCTTTGAATGTGGACAAGTCGAAAGATAAGTGCCATTATTATGAAGTCACTGGTCCTTGGAAACACAACTGCCCAGATTATCTCAAGAAGTTGACATCCAAAGGTACATTACTTGTTACTGAAGCATGTTATGTGGCTGACTCTACTTTTTTGTGAATTGTAGACTTTGCAGCCACTAATCATATTTATTGTTCCCGGCAGGTGTTGAGGGAAAGCAGAATGCTTAATGAGGGTGAGTTCAGCTTTCGTTGGGGAATACAAAGGCTTAATGAGGGTGATTTCAATTTTCGTTGGGGGAAATAGAGCACTAGTATCAATAATATCAGTTGAAACTATCAAATTGTTATTTGAGAACAATTATTTGGTTTTGCATGATATTTATTATATCTCGATTTTTGAAAAAAACCTTATTTCAGTAGCTAGTTTAATTGAGCAAAGAAGTTTTTTGAATTCAATTGCAAATGATATTTATATTTCTAGAAATGATTGCTTAATTACTACTACATCCATGATAAACAACATTTTCTATGTAAAGCCAAAAGTTCCAATGATATTTGACACTGAGGTAAATATTGATTACAAAGGGATTGTAAAAGGTTAAAGTTTAACTCAATCGATCTAACCTACTTGTCGAACTTGCGTCTTGGTCACATTAGCCAAAACATGATTTAAAGGCTTGTAAAAGATGGTCCATTGTAAACTTTAAGTGTGTGATCATTACCCACATGTGAATCCTGCATAATAGGCAATACCAAGACACACTTTTTAGCAAAGGGTGAAAGAGCCACTCAATGCCTCTAACTCGTATATAGTGATGTATGCAGACCATTAAATGCTAGAAAGAGGAAGTTATGAATATTTTGTAACCTTCATGTTTTTGACATGTTTATCTAATAAGTCTAAAGTCTGAAACCATTGAAAAGTTCAAAAAATACAAGCTTATGGTTGAGAAGTAATTAGAGAAACAAATTAAAACACTATGATTTGATCATAGTGGAGAATACTTGCTAGGAGAGTTCAATGACTATCTTAAGAAAGAAAGTATTCTTTCTCAGCTTACAGCACCTGACACTCCAGAACAGAATGTTGCGTCAAAGAAAAGTAATCGAACTCTGTTGGATTTCTTGGATCCATTATGAGTTACTCATACTTCCCATATTTGTTGTAGGGTTATACCTTGGAAATAGTGACATATATTCTGAACTAAGTTATGTCAAAGACGGTGCCAAGTACACCATATGAAAGATGGAGTGGACAAAAGTCGTACGTAAGCCACCTTAGGATATGGGGATGACCGGCACACATGCTTCGACCGAAGACATGTAATTTGGCTAGTCGATCAAAATTATGCTTGTTTGTAGGATATCCCAAAGGAAAAAAGGGATACGTCTTTTATAGTCTGACCAACAAGAAAACATTTGTGAGCACAAATGCGTGTTTTCTTGAAGACGACTATATAAGAAGTGTGAAGCCGAGAAGCACATTTTGCTAATGGAATTATTGAATGAGTGGACATCGACTCCCCAATCATGACTTGTTCCTGATTCAATAATGAAAGACCCACAGTAGGAGCTGGAGCATACTGAGCCTCAACATAGTGGGAGGGTTATGACTCAACCTTATATGTACATGTCTTATGGAGATGCCTTAGTATCAGTCTCAGATAAGGATCTTGATGAACATGTTTTCTACTCGTAGGCCATGGCTGGTCCTGAAGCAAACATATGGCAAGACGCCATGAATTTTGAGATACAATCGATGTACTCAAACAGAGTCTAGAGCATGTAGATCCTCTTGAAAGGGTAGACTCGTAGGGTGTAAATGGATTTATAAGAAAAAGAGAGGCTCGGATGTAAATGTAGAGATATTCAAAGCTCGGCTTGTAGCCAAGGGTTACACCCAAAAGGAAGGTATTGACTATGATGATACCTTCTCGGTGGTGGTTATGCTTAAATCCATCTGAATCCTCCTGTCCATTACTGCTGCCCTCGATTATGAAATATGACAGATGGACCTTAAGACTGCTTTTCTGAATGGAAATCTTGAAGGGCGCATTTATATCACTCAACCAGACGAGTTCATGGAAAAAGGCCAAGAGGGCAAGATTTGCAAACTGCTGAAGTCCATTTATGGACTTAAGCAAACGTCTCATTCATGGCATATCGGATTTGATAAAACTGTCAAGAACTTTAGTTTCGAGCAGTTAGTGGACAAAGACAAACCCTGTATGTATAAGTTGATAGACGAAGAGAATGTGGTTTTCTGCTTTTATACGTGGATGATATTCTACTTTAAGAATGATGTAGGAAAATTGTTTGATGTCAAGTTTCTGGCTTGCAAAGCAATTTGATATGAATGATCTTGGATAAGATACTTTTGTCCTAGGTATTTAAATCATTTGGGATCGAAAGCACAAACCGTTGCCACTCTCCCAAGTATCTTATATTGATAAGGTGATAGATCGCTTTTGTATATAACACTCTAAGAAGAGATATATTCCCTTTAGTCATAGAGCCAGCCTCTCCAAGGAGCAATCTTCTAAGACTTCTCAAGAAGAGGAAGACATGAGAAATATTCCCTATACCTCAGCTGTAGGAAGCCTCATTTATGCAATGTTTTTCCGTAGACCAGATATTTGCTACACCATGGGCGTGGTAAGTCATTTCCAATATAATCTAGGACTCGTGCATTGAAATGTTGTCAAAAATATCCTCAAGTATTTTAGGAGAACCAAAAACTGCATGCTTATGTTTTTAGGTACTAACTTGAATATGATGGGTTATACGACTCCAATTTCTAAAAAAATAAGGATTCTAAAAGGTCCATTTTAAAATCGATGTTCATCCTAAATGGTGGAGCAACGATATAAAGAAGTATCAAGCAATCTTGCATTGTTGATTCTACCATGGAAGCTGAGTATGTGACAGTTTGTTAAGCTGCAAAGGAGGCTGTTTGGCTTAGAAAGTTCCTAAAGACTTTGGAAGTCATTCTAGATAGTGACAAACCCATGACACTTTATTGTGACAACAATAGGGCTATAGTAAACTCGAAGGAATTGAGAAGTTGCAAAAGAGCCAAACACATAAAGTGGAAGTACCTTCTCATCAGATAGAAAGTTCAACGAGGAGATGTTCAAGTAATACACATATCGAGGGTTAACAACTTGTCAGATGCATTCACGATTACTTTAAGCAGTAAAGCCTTTGATGGTCATCTGGAGGGCATAGAGATACAATATTGTACACGCCTACTTTAATCCAAGTGGGAGATTATTCGAATTATGTCCATAAAGTAGGGTGTAATAATTATTTATGAGGAAACAAATATTTCTTTTACATTTATGTGTTTGTAATTTACTTAAGTCCGAGAACTATTATCAATGTAAAAAAGGTAAAGACCGAGTGGTCTTCTAGACAAACTATTCTAAGATAGACTGGGCAATCGAATCTAATTATGACTGTTCAGTTGAACCAAATGATGCCGGTCTCGGGGCGTGGGAGTGGAGACTCTAACGGTTGAGCAAGATATGTTATGGAACATGTTAAATAGACCAGTAACCAATTAGTTTAGACTAAAGCCATTTATCTAGCTCTAAATCTAATTGTTACACATTAAGGGTATTTTCATAATTACTTTAATCCTGATGTGAATATGAAACTTGACTTAGTTACTTGCGATCTTTCATACGCCAAAAGAGTGAGTTCGAATTGTCGGACAATACCTCGGCCGTCAGGATCATGATTCAATTATGTTGGAGTTGTGTGATTCTATGGGTGTTCAAAATTGTCCCGAAGTAACCGAACTGAACCGAAAATGACCGGTTCGGTCTGTTCTTTATTATATTATTTTTATCATATATATACAATTACTTATAAAACCAAACCAAACCGAAATAAAAATTTAATTTTATATTTTTTTCTTTCAATAATATCATTTAAAATTATTTTTAATTAATAATATCGAACCGAGAAACCGAACTGAAAATCATGGTTCAATTTGGTTCAGCTTTATCACCAAACTGTGAACACCCTTACGTATTCATAGATTAGATTGCAAAAACAAATATTACCTTATACTTTATTGGCGAGTGTGTGAATAAATAAACGGGTCTCGTACTTGATGGCATGAGTCATTGATTAAGACCTGGTGATCTGTATGAGATACTTCACTGATATGTCTTTCTTATTCACAATCAATAAAGGAGTTAAGAAAATAATAACTAGAAGGGTAAAATTATAATTTTACATCTCACTCTTGTTACTGATATTCACGAAGGACAATATCGTTAAATATTCTATTGACCGTGAAATATAAATATTTATTTGCACCAACGGAAAATATAGTACGCATGAATTGAGTATTTATTCGGCATTAAAACTATAGTGGAACCGTACGATGTAGGGATTAAATAGGTCAAAAATTTATTCACGTGGATTCATTCGGTTTTAGGAATAGCTCGTAAGGACATGAATGAGAAAAAATGTTAGTTGGACCAAAAACGTGTTTTGGACCAAGGTAGATTTTTTGAACTCATATGAGATGAGTGTCATCACTAAATTAGTGATGACCAAATTTAATTTTCAAATTAATTATTTTGTTATTTTTTAATTATTTGACGATTGGTAAATAAAAAAATTAATTAATTAATTGATAACGATCAATTTTATTCATCAATTTAGACTGATGAATTTGGACACAAATTTGTCTCAGGGGGATGTGAAAATTGCATATAAGAGCATAAGGAGAGGGAAATCAAGTTTTGAAATATATGGGTATATGCATAAATTTCATAATTAAATATAAAAGGATTGTATTAGGGTCGTATCCCTAAGTGTGTTAATCAGAGTAGAAAATGGTTCTCTCTTCGTCCCTCATTGTTGACGCCGAAATCCTACAGGGAAGAGAAAAATTTGTTTTCTCTTTCACAATTATTTTGAGAGCAGATACTCAATTCCTACATAAATTCTTGAGAGAATTACTTCCGACTCTAATGAATATTGGTGTGAAGATTAATTACTAGCTTTGTAAACTTCTAGAACGAAAAATGCGAGATAGAAAATTGATTCCCGTCAAATCAAAAATTTTCATAAATTGAAAATGTATAAATTGTTTCTATCCCTTCTCGATACATTATACCGTTATGCATGTTCATTGGTTTGGTTTTATATATAATTCAATTATTTTTTTTTAATTTTTTTATATTTCTCCCATGAACTAATCATGGTTTATTAATTTTTTGTAAAATCTAACACCCAATCTAACAGTTTTGATAGATTATTTCACTGAGTGGATTGAAGTGGAAGCTTTAGGCAGAGTACGAGAAGATGAAAAATATTATGTGCAGATACGAAATTTACAAAACGTTAGTATCTGACAATGGACTTCATTTTAGGGGAAACAAAGTCAAAGATTTATGCGAAGGAATCAGAATAAAGAACTGGCTGTCAACACCCTACTACTCCTAGGGAAATGGACAAGCAGAAAAATCAAACATGACAGTACTTGACAATTTAAAGAAACGGCTAGAATCTGCCAAGGGAAGATGGTTTGAATTTTCCTTCAGTTCTTTGGGAGTACAGAACCACGCCCTTGGGAGAAACACCTTTCACTCTCTCACGGAACTGAGGCCATCATACCAGTTGAAAGTGGGTGCCAAACAATAAAGTCTAGTACCAAGGAAATGCCAAATGCAGAGCGGATGGTTGAGAGGCTTGATCTACTAAAAGAAAAGCGGGAAGCAACACTTATCAGGTGGGCTGCTTACAATCAGAAAAGAGGAATATACTTTCCGAAAAGGGTAAGGAAGCTGAAATATCAGTTTGGAGAATGAAGGAAAGTTGGGTCCAACTAGGTGGGGCCGATCAACATCAAAGTAAATGAGAGTAACGAATTACCCAAACCATGAAATGCTCTTCATTTAAGTAGATAATGAAAATTATAAAATCTTTATGTATTACACTTTCCTCTTTTATAATGAAAATTATAAAATCTTGTGATTTTTTCCCGTTACGAGTTTTTCAAATAAACCAAAAGATCCTTGAGCTTTGTAAAAAAGCTTAAATCATTTTTCAAATAAACCAAAAGATCCTTGAGCTTTGTAAAAAAGCTTAAATCATTTTTAAATAAACCAAAAGACCCTTGAACTTCGTAAAAAAACTTAAATCATTGGGTACGAATGTTCGATGGATATTCAATTTTTAGAAGGAAACCAAAAGTCCTGAGTAAAAATCTCAAGTCGTTGAGAAGAGATTACCAACAATTCTAAGAAGAAAAAAGACATTACAACGAAAATAGTATTAGTTAACGGGCAAAAACAAAGATGCTCTTTGGAACGACTATGCAGACAATCTAATAAGTATTTGGGCAAAGTGGAGCCATGCAAGTTCCATTGATGCTCTGAAACAAATGTTGAAGCCCATTACTTGGAAAAATTTAAAGAGAGATTTACTCTAAGTAGGAGGCGAGAGATTTTAGACCGAAAAGAAATAAAAAGATGCAAGAAAAAGGAAAAAAGTACAAGGAAAGCCAAAAAGAAAAACAAAGTACAAAAGAACTATTCATCTATAGTGATATGATCTTGTTCGTCAGCAAGAGTGACAACGACAAAGGCATCCGTTATGGCTTCAGCAGAAGGGGCAACAATCAGAGCATCCATTTTGGCTGTTAATACGAGGAACAATTGGACTAGTGGGAGGAGTATGAGCTTCCGCAGTCAAGGCCCATCTAGGTGGAGTCGGGCGTAGGCCATCATGATAACTAAGACTGTAGAATTCAGCTTCCGCTAAATCAAACACAACAACTTCTTGCTCTTTCTTCTTCAAGGAAAGTTCTTTCTCCGTTACAGCGTTCTTTAAGTCCTCAGTAAGCTTGAGAACCTCATCTCTAAGAGACTCGATCTCTCTCGCTTATCTTCCATAAATTGAGCGTAACTCCATTTCAGTCTTCATCAACGCCTCAATCTCTACTTGTTTAGCCTCAACTTCGACTCGCTTAGCCTCAACCTCAACCTGAAGCTCCACGATGTGAGCCCTAGCCTTTTCTCACTCTTGAAAGTACATTCCTACAATGGCCTCGGCTTTTGTGATATACTCTACAAGAGCGTTATATCGCATGACGATATGCGTGAAAGAAAGAAAGTGAATAAAAGGAATATTGAAAAATGATAAGACATGCTCAAGTACGAGGAAAAGGAAAAATCTCTTACCTTAGAAAGATCGTGACTCAAAGCAATCTGAACGGCCCCAATTTCAGCATGTTTCAGAACAGACGAGTCGCGTTCCAGAATGATCCCACGAATCAATACGTGAGATGCCATCGAATCTTCTAGAAAGCTGACAGTAGAGGGGAGCTGTGGAGTCTCCATGAATTTTGGGACCCAAGGATTGACTTATTCCGTCATCCGTTCTCTAATGGGCGAAGTCCTCCCAGCGAGGGATGAAGTAGGAGGACTAGCATGGGCAACATCTGATAGAATAATCACAGGGGGAGGAGACGAATAGAAGAAGGGGCACTTGATGGATTTACCTCCTATGGAGCGGAAGGACGAACAGATCGAGAAGATGAAGGATCCTCCGTCCGTTGACGAACATTCCTCCCCCTCGAACCACTCGCCATTGTGCGAAGCCTCCTCATTTGCTCGTAGTTATTGATTAAAACGGTCCCACTATAGAACCTTCAGCAACAATAAATTGCTAGTAGGTTGGTGAAGCGAATAACATAAAATCGGGAATGGGTATCACAGCAGAGACGATAGGTGCAAGGTTAAGAACTGCCCTCCTAGTGGATCAAACAGAGAGTTTCAATATCGAATCAGAGCGTGGTAAGCAGCGATGACCCCCGCATCCCTATTGAAGAAAGGATTCCTGTTGGACAGTGTATCTGTGAAAATCAAAACAGAAATTAGATGACGGAAAGAAAGTATATGCAGAAATAAAGGGAGAATGGGGCTCAAAGAAGACACTTACTGAAAAGTTACCTAGACCAGAGGCATTATCCAACTGCCTTCACCGCCCCATTCTCCCTAGAGATTAGAAGAACGTCACGCTTCCATCATTTATATCCTTTTGGAAGGTTCCTAAATTTAGTAAAGCCTAAATTTAAATCAAACAGTATGTTCATGGACTCAAAACAAAGCAAAACTCTATAGGTGTCGGGTGTGAATTGCAACGGGGCAAGATTATAATGGCTAAAGAATTCCTGGTATAAAGGCGACATATGAAACCTAACTCCTAGAGCTATGTACATTGGCTGAAATGTGATCTTCGCAGGACGCCTACAGGGCATGGCCATACGTATTTCTCCCCCTAAAGCATAGTGGATACCATTCGGGAAAGCCTGGGCATATGCTCTCATGAATTAAATTCACTAGGGTTTCTAACTCTGGGAATAATGGGGGAGAAGACTGAAGCGACCAATTTTTGCAGAACAAAACAAAGAAGAAGATGAAGAAGTAGAGAATGAAGACTTATGGAGAAGAAGATAACATAGTGACAAGACGAGAAGCCTCCGATGGTTATAAAGGCGAGGACACGACGAGAAAGTTAAACGGAACGCGGAAGGGTTTAAACTACATATACGAACCAAAAAATAAAATGGCTTTAGAAAAGACGTGATGGATGGCTGAAAATGTGTCAGAAATGTGCAATGTCCATCAGTCTACTCACTTTAAGGCGCGTGAAATGCACAACAGTAGGAGAAACGTCACAACGGACACCTAAGAGTTCATAATTAAGTGGAAACTAGAGATGAACAGTCAGAAAGGTACTTTGAGAAGCAAGAACAGATAATAAAGTAGCATCGAGGACTGGAAAACTGAGGGAAATTAATTACACATGTCCCATACTTAAAAAGAGTCTACCCAAAAGCTATGATGATCGTGTCATTAAGAACGGACGCAAAGTAAGACGTGACGACTGCAGCGAAGTTGAAAAGACGAAGGGTGTAATTGATTGAAACACGCGTCGTGCAAACCCCAAGACGAGATAGACTTCTCGAGTGCAATAGAGCCATTTTCATTTGAATAAAGGTAGCTGTTTTTTTTATTATAAAATATTGTATATTGGCTCTACCTTCGCGCCAAATAGAATAGGAGCAAATTAACAGGCATAAATTCTTCTGCCACATCATAAAGATAGAAGAATGATGTGGTTGTTTAGGAAAGTCAATCATGATCGTTAAATTAAGTGGATGGCTCAGATTATATTGATTGTCAATATTGATAAACTAAATCTTTATATAATATTTTAATGATCCTATTTTCAGTTAGAATTAAATAAATTACATGAAATTCTATGTAACTAATTTAAATCCTATCAATTGAAGTCCATATAACTCCAAAAATTCAATTCAATACAACTCAACAATTATTCTCGTATTTTTCATAATCATTTATTTTTAATTTTATATCAAACGACATTTTATAGTCACTAAGTATTCTATAACTTGATTCTTTTAGTAAGTGAGGAATAGAAATATCTAAGGAGAGTATTGTATACCAATTGGAACACTAAACTTCGTCTGATTCTCCAACAATTCACATTAAATTGTTAAGGAAAAATTAAAAAGAACATAAAGAATGTACAGGTTATCATTAAGGTAATAATTAATTACTTTACTAAGATCGAAGACAGCAGAGAATAAATACATTTTAATGGAAATTAATTAATTAAGCATGTACAGGTATAGAAGAGCTCATCTTTACACAGCCTTTCAAGCGTTCAACAATGACATTACGATTGATAAGCCCTTTGTGGTGTGTCAGGGGAAGTCCCTCCTTCACACATTCATCATACTTCTCTATTGCCGACACAATGTCACTAAAATCTGGCCTCTTCGATGGATTTGCTGCCCAACAGCGCTTTATTAGGTGTGCTAGCGCTGGCTGACAACTAGCCGGCAATGGAGGTCGTTCATTCTGTTAAAAAAAAGTCAGACAATCAGCACTTTTCACTTTTGTTTCCAATAGCTACTCACATCAACAATCACAATCACGGCAGAAAAGGGGTTAAGAACGGTTTTTGACTCCATTGGACAGTCATGACATATTTTTGTGGCGCTCACCGGCTGTACTTATGGAGGATTGAAGGATGGGATGTGCCTATTTTAGTTTTGAGAAAATTTTACTAATTAAGGAGTTTGCTAAACATTAAGGACTTTGAAAATTTGTGATGAATATAAAACACTGAGAAAAGAAAAACGAAGTTTGGGTTTGCAGGCTTTTAATTTTGATGAAATGTTTAGGGGGGAATGTTAAGTTCCTCCTTGACTATTGTCTAGCATAAATATTATGTTAAATCATTTTTTAATATTTTGATATTAAGATTAACATTAGTTAGATTATAGTCTTGACTAAATGATGGTCTAACAGATATTAAGTTCAGTAGAATTTTTTTAAATAAAAATAATTACTTACTCTTTACATCGTAAAAAAGATCAAATTTCATTAAAAATAGGCCAGATATTCAAAAATTAATATTATTTCTCTAGGGTTATCCACGAAAATCTCTCAAGGATGTTAGCTATGAGATATTTGTAAGAGTAAATATGACGTGAAAATTTTCATCAGAGAAGCATTTAATATGATTTAAAGCGAGAAATCCTGAATTCAAACTTCAAATGAACATCATTTCTCTCCTTTTAAAAATTAGATGTGTACGGGTGTTAAGGACTATAAAGTAATTTTGGCATACATGTGAGTATGAATGTTAATTCAAAATAGCTGACCTTTTCTGCGACAGCAAATGCAGCTTGAACAGGAGTCATTCCCTGGAAGGGAAGCAAAGCAGTTGTTAGTTCCCAAAGCACGATCCCGAAACTATAAACGTCGACTTTACGCGTATATGGTTTCTCTTTAATCATCTCAGGCGCCATCCAACGGTAAGTTCCCATGTTACCCTTGGATTCAAGGCACTGTGTTTCAAGGCAAGAAGTGCCAAAATCTGCCACCTTAACCCTCATTTCATCATTAAGTAGCAAGTTATTTGATTTGAGATCTCTGTGGATCACCCCCTGTGAATGAAGATACTCCATTCCTCTTGATATGTCAAGTGCTAACCTCAGTATTGTTTCTGTTGAAAGTGAGTATGGCTCTTTTTTGTTCAGATACATCCTTAGTGTCCCTTGTGACATGTACTCTGTTATTATGCAGTATACTGGTGGCTTTTTACAAGCTGCAATAAACTACAACACAAAATAAAAAAAATACCCACCTCATTAATTAATTAGATTGACATTATCAATTTAATTTAAAGTGTTAATCATGTTGTCTTTTGAAATAACTCTAAAGATTCAAGTTGACATAAGTGAAGTGACAAATCATTAGAAGATGGAAAAAAAACAACTTATGATAGTGTGGAATAGTTAATTTTAACTGATTATAATGATAGAACTTGATTAATCTCATATGAGTTGTGTATTATGTTTTCGAAAAAATTTTTATACTAGTAAAGGTAAGAGGTTGACTTAATATTAGAGGACATAGTACCAATAAATTAAGATGTGATTTTTTATGAAACCGAGAGTATATGATTTCGAGAATATGATAGTTAAAAAATGATTGTCGAAAAATAAGATGTGAGGAAGTTAAAATTATTATGTTAGTACGCATAAAAAATTACAGAAAAGTTTTGTGAGATTAAATATATGTTTTTACTAGCTTGAGAGATTTTGTGAACAAATAAATAAAAAGTTGAAAAAATACCCAAAATCTAGGTAATCTTACTAGGATTTGAACCTAAAACCTAGGTAATCTTCTATGATGCATAAATTTTTTTTTGTAAATAAGCAGGGTTGGCTATAATAGAAATAGAAGCAGAATTGATAGATTTCGTATGTGAAGGAAAGGAAGGGGAAGTTAAAAAGGAAAGGAAAGGGAAGGTTACCTGAACAATGTTGGGATGCAACAGACGTGAAAGGAAGGCAACTTCAGACTTAAATTGCTGTTCAAGTAAGGTTCTTGTTTCCTCCTTTTGGGTTGGAATCCTCACCATTTTAACAGCCACAGCTCTCTGCTTGTAAATCCCACGGTAAATTCTACTGTGAGCTCCAGATGCAAATTTGTTACCTATAAAAAGCTGTGAAAGATCAGCCGTCCATTCCTCTTGATCATCCTTTGATGCCTCCCAATTTTCCACATTTTCAGAATCTAATATCATTGACCATGATTCCAAACTGTCAAACCTCTTCCTCTCCATGTTCTCCATATATGAATTCAACCTGTTCTTTGATGATGATGATGGAGTTGGTAATGGCTTGTTCTTCGATTTTCTATGGAAAACTACGTTGAAACATGAGGTCGCCATTGTGGCAGAAAAAAGTAAAGGTTCAATTCTCTATATCAGAGAAAACAATCAAAACGAATCAGTTTCCTTCTGAACGTGTGAATTGATTTTAGAAAGTGCATGAACTGATTCAAGAACATGGGTCCTAAAGAAAAATTGTGAATCGATATGGGTTTTCATCAATTTTTTCAAACGAGTGATGAAAATCAAGAAATATCCACAATTTCTTTAGGGAGAAAAACAAAGAGGAACAAGATGAGACCTTTCCATGTCAAGCAACTATGCCTGAATTTTCACAGAAAACCTCTTCACGAAAAGGGTGAAAATATGATAAAGAAGAAGTAAGAAAGAGATAAAGATCATGGGGATTCATGGTTTTGAGAAACTAAAACCCAGAAAAAATTCATAAAAAAGGGGCAGAAAAAGCAGACTTTTTTCAGAGAAGGGAGAGAAAGGAGAGTGTAAGATTTTTCACGGTTGTCTAATAGGGATCAGGTGGGTTAGTTCGTTTGGGAAGTAGAAAGAAGGATTCAAATGGAGAAATCAGGGGTGCCCCGTGATTGGGTTCGCTTTGTTTTAAAGGTAAACTTTTAAAGAAACAATCACCCTTTTTCTTCCTCACTACCCAGTAGTCCACCTCCTCTGTTTCTGTTTCTCTTTCTTTATGCATTATCATCAACACAAAAGTGGCCACAGTAGCAAATCTAAAAAATTCAAGCATTGCATTTCTATTTTCTATCAAAATCGGTACTTATTCGTTTCTTCTTTAATTGCAATAACATTTTTTTTTCAAGTGGCAACCATGTATGGGGGGCCATGCATAACTTGACCAGTGGCTCATTTTGAGCCATCTGACCAAAAGTTTTAAGTTGTAGTGCAGAATATCAACTCGATAATGCAAAACATCAGATTCTTTAATTTCCCTTCCTCCTAAGGTTTGGAGGCATTACTTAAATATGTCTATTTTATGCTGGTTATAAGATTCTATTATTTATCTTCTTAATAATTACATTTTAAAAAATATTTGAGATGAACTTTTTAACTTGATATCAAAACTATATATTTCATCTCTCAAATGTCATATCTTAGCTAAAAATCAACTTTGGAAGAAATAGAAAAGTTTGTACTTCAATACATAGCTAAAAATCAACTCCGTAACACATTCAAAATTCTATGTACTTCAATTGAAGTACTTAGTTGAGGGTTTTTACCAACCGACTTAGTATAATGATGCTTCAAATAGAGCTGGTTGGTGAACTTATATTGTCACTGTCTGATGAAATGTTGCGTGAAGTATCTAATGAGACGTCTCCTGATGTTTTGAGAGTCAAGTTAGAGAGTTTGTATTTGAAGAAATCTCTCACCAGCCGGCTCTCTTTGAAACATCATTTATACACGCTTCGTATGACAGAAGGTACACAAATTAAAGATTATATTGATGAATTTAATGTAATCTTGATATGAAAATCGAGGATGAGGATCAAACTTTAATTCTATTTTGTTCTTTACCTTCTTCATATGATCATTTTGTTTACACTATGTTATATAAGAGAGACAAAATAGTTATGAAGGATGTGAAAGCATCTTTGTACTCCAAAAAATTAAAGAAACGAGTGTTAGAGAATCACACTGAGAATTCAACAAATGGTTTGGTAGCTCGAGGGAGAAGTAAAGAAAAGGGTTTGGGGAGTAATAGAGGCAAATCTAGGTCTAAGTTAAAGACTAGAAAAGAGAAGCGCAATACCAAGAAGACACTGGAAAGTTAAATGCCCAAAACTCAAAGATGAAAAAGGGATTATTGGAAATTCCTCTAGTAGATGGGAGTTTAGATGGCAACTCTAATGATGTTGACACTGTCTTAGCAGTATCCATGAGTTACTCAGGCGATAATTGAGTTCTTGATTTAGCTTGTTCGTGCCATATGTGTACTAATAGGGATTGATTTAGTACTTATGAATCAATCGATAAAAGTGAAGTCTTGATGCGAAATAACACCCCATGCAAGGTTGTTGATATTGGTGTGAATCAGAACAAGATGTATAACAACATTGTTCAGACTTTGACTAATGCGCGACATGTACCAGTAATGATAAAGAAACTTATTCCTTTGAGTACATTTGACTCCCAAGGTCACTAGTTTCCAGGTGAAGGTTGCGTTTTGAAGATTTGTAAGGGCACTCTAGTGGTGATCAAGAGAAAATTGACTCATAACCTATATATACTCCAAGGATGCATAGTAACTAGTGCTGCAAAAGTTTCATCCTCATCACATCTGAATTCAGAGATTACTCATTTTTGGCATATGCGGTTAGGGAATATGAGTGAGAGAGGGATGTCAATTTGAGCAGGCGAGGCTTGCTGAGTGGTCAGAAAAATGGAAAACTCGACTTTTGTCAGCATTTTCTTCATGAAAAGTACTGTAGAGTCATGTTCAGCACATCGATTCATCGAACTAAGAGCATAATAGACTACATTCATTCATATCTTTGTGGTCTCTCTTGTTGAATCTAAAGGTGGTACGCGTTACTTTCTGGCATTCATTGATGACTACTCTATGTGAGTTTGGGTTTATTTCTTGAAGTAGAAGAGTGATGTATTCTTGATCTTCAGGAAGTGGAGAGCTCTTGTTGAGAACCAAATGTGTAAGAAAATCAAGTATTTCATAACTAATAATGGTTTGAAATTTTCAAGGGTTTATTAGAAGAGTACTGTGAAAATAGAGGCATTACGAGACACCATACATGCACGGGAAGATCACAATAGAATGACACCATAAAATGTATGAACTAAACCCTTATGGAGAGAGCACGTAGCATGCTCTCTAATGCTGGTTTAGACAATAGCTTTTGGGCTAAAGCTGACAATTATGCCCAATACTTGGTAAATAAGTCTCCATCAGCTGCAATTGAATTGAAGACTCTGATTAAGGTATGGTATAGTTCTCCTGTTGATTATTCTATGTTAAAAATATTTGGTTGTCCTACATATGCCCATGCTAGTGATGGTAAACTTGGGCGTAAGTCACACAAAAAGTGTATTCCTAGGATTTCAATCTAGGGTGAAAGGTTATCGTTTGTGGTGTATTGAACCAAAGTCACTTAAATTTATAATTATAAAGGATGTTAAATTTGATGAGAATGACATACTATTAGAGAGAAAGGAGTCTGTTGCTGCAAGTTCAGACCCTGATGTCAGTAAGCAGGTGGAAGCTCCTAGTAAACAACAAGATAGCACGTATGATCAGCCAGTTAGGGATGAGCTGCATGATTCAATTGATGATATCATAGAGAAGCAATGAGAAGAACAATACAATATTGCTACTGGATGAGAGAGGAGGCAAATTACCAACACCCATTGTTACTAAGAAACCGAAAGAAACAGAAGAAACAAAAGAAATGGGGAAAGAAAGGAAGAAACTGATGGAGAAATAGAAACAACTTCCGAAACGATGAGGACTAAACAGGAACAAGAGGGATCCATTCGAGGAACACGAGGACTAGTTGAAGTAATGAGTAAGAGTTTTATAAAATGTTTTTTATGGAAAAAATGGTGAATGAAAGATCCCACTAAATTGATCTACAGTCGATTCAGTAATAAATATGAATTTATAGTTGTACATTAAACCATGTTTTAAAGTTATGTTCATGTAGACTTGATATCATATGCATTGACTGTGGTAGATAATATTTAGGCTCAAGAACCTTCTAATTATCGTGAAGCTGTCACAAGCAGCGAGTTTACCTAGTGGATTGCGCTATGAGTGGAGAGCTTGTATCTCTTCATAAGAATCATATATAGGAATTGGTCAAATCGCCTAGGGCCAGAAGATGGTTGGGTGCAAATGAGTGTTAAAAAATGAAGAAATTCTATGGGTTGAAGCATCGTGGTTCAAAGCATACTCAATTGCCAAGGGTTAAAGCTAGAGAAAGGGTGTGGACTTCAATGAAATGTTCTCACCAGTTGTGAAGACCAGCTCTATTCACGTGTTGCTTGCCCTGGTTGCACTTTTTGACTTAGCGCTTGAGTAGCTAGATGCCAAGATAACTTTTCTACATGGTGAGCTTGAAAAACAGATCTATATGCATCAACTAGATGGATTTGTTGTTTAGGATAAAGAAGATCATGTTTGCTTGTTGAAGAAGTCATTATTAGCTTGAAGGAATCTACTAGGCAGTGGTACAAGTGGTTTGATTCGTATACTTGGTCATTGTTACTCTAGGAGTGCCTATGATAGTTATGTTTACCACAGATGTCTTCCAAATAGTTTTTTTTTGTTTATTTGTTGCTCCATGTTGATGATATGCTTATTGCTATAAAAAAAATTAAATGAAAATCATCAAGTTGAAAGCTTAGTTTATTGGTGAGTTCAAAATGAAATATTTGGATGCTGCCAAGAAGATTTTAGGCATGGAAATTTAGAGGGATAGACAAGCGGGCAAGTTGGTTTTGCCTCAAAAGAATTACATTAAGAAAGTTCTTGAAGGCTTTGGTATAAAGAAGTCTAAACCTGTGAATATTCCATTTGTTGCACATTTTAGGCTTTCTGCAAATATGTCACCACAAACTAATAAAGAAAAGGAGTAGATGTCACATGTTCCTTATGCTAGTGAAGTTGGGAGTATCATGTATGTTATGGTTTGTACTCGTCTAGATATTTCATATGTTGTTAGTGACATTAGCAGATACATGGGGAACCCCGACAGGGTTCATTGGCAAGCTGTGAAATGAATTCTTCGATATTTGAAAGGCACTGCAGACTTGGGCTTAGTTTATGGAAGGTGTTCTGGCACTGCGCACTTGGGCTTAGTTTATGGAAGGTGTTTTGGCACTAGTAGCAATGTTATTGGCTTTATTGACTCTGATTATGTTGGTGATCATGATAATATGCGATCTCTGACAAGTTTTTTTTCACACGTCTGGTTGTGCCATTAGTTGAAAGGCTATTCTATAGTCTAAATCATGTTGTCTACTATAGAGACAAAGTACATGGTAGCAAAAGCAGTGAAAGAATCCAATTGGCTTAGAGGTTTCGTTACTGAATTGAGACTTCAAAAGGATGCTGTTGTTGTCTATTGTGATAGTCAAAGTGCTATACATTTGACCAAAAATCAAATGTATCATGAGAGGAGAAAATATATTGATATCAAATATTACTTCATTCGTGAGGTTATATCTCAGAGTGTAGTTATAGTGAGTAAAATTCCTACAATAGATAATCCAGCTGATATGGTGACTAAGTCTATTCTTGTTCGTGAGTTCCGGATTTTCCTGGACTTGGTTGGTATTTTCATTAAGTGATTTGTTGCTTTGGAGAAGATATTTGAAGATCAAGGTACAATTTGAAGCCAATGTGAAGTTTTGTTGAGGCTTGGCTTCAAATGTGGGTTTTTTTTATTTTGTCCTACATCGGGCATTTAGTAGTCATGTTCTCTTAGTTTATACGACTATCCTCTTCCCTACCAAATCATATCAGATATAGAGATATTTGTATGAGACTTACGAATAATCTAAATCTCTGCTTTAATTTAATATTTGAGTTTGTGGGATTTGGATTTGTGAATGCTTTTGGCATTCATTTATACTCTTTTTGTTGATCAGTGAAATTCTTCTCATCTTCATCCGTGGATGTAGACATACAACTGAACCACGTAAATTTTTTGTGTCCCGCATTTTATTGTTTATATTTTACATATTTCTCAATTTTCTAGAGTTGTGGTCATAACAATAGAGATTTTGTTTACTTGTTCTTGAAATTAAAAAGTTATCGGGAAAACAAGTTTATCAAAGCGTATTTGAATCTTATTTGATTTTAAAGTCTGCTTTTAAATAAATTTTCATAAGATTTATATTAAAAAACTTATTAAATACCATTATCAGATGCGTTATGGAAAATTACAACGTTTTCAAAAACAACGTTATTTATCTTATTACCAGTTTTTTCTAAACTTGTTTTGAATTTCAGGCTCAGCAGCTATTAAAGTATTACCCCTTTGAGCAGTTTTAAACTAGCTTGTATCTCAAGCAAAAGGCGTATCATGTAAATTTTCTAAATTGTTTATCATGTACCTAATCAATTATGCATAAAATACATTATTTAGATCTTTAGAACTTCATGATTTTCACATTCACATTACATAGTTATAGAGAATATACCGTTAGCCATTGTAAAACATCTATACTTCTTGTTGAATCATTTGATGTAAAATTGATTTCTCCCTCTTTACCTTTAGATCTTCAAGCACATTTAGTGAGGGTGTAAATGAGTCTTAAAGGACCAATTTCTAAGAAAATTGAATTTATATCACCTTTCATCAAGGTGGTGGTTTTCTCCCATTAGATGGTGGTTACTTACTTCAAAGTAACCACCTCTCACATAATCAACTAATATGATTTAGTTTAATTATTTCTATTAAACCATATTAATTAATTAATATCTGTATAGGGTCAAATAAGTCTTACACTCTCCTACTTAGCCTATACGATATTTTTTTCACGATTTAATAGAAGAACATAATGCGCATAGTATAAAACTAAAATCCTTGATTCAATGGTGATAAAAGTAAAAACTAATGAGACTTATGACGGTTGTACATCATTAATCGACATAGTCCCTTCCACATACCACAACATCAACATTCACCTAACATGATCTATTAGTGAGAATAACATAATGATCTAACATTATTTTCCTTGTCAAAGACAAATTATGTTAGCATTCTTCATTCATTCATGTACATATTAGAAGATATAAAAAATATCATTAACAAAATATATAATTGAGCTCAAAGTGTCAAACACATAAACATCATAAAATTTATTACATAACACCAATTATTATGTCCAATAATGCCCGTCCTTTCAACACGACGAATAAATATCTTAGGTGGCAATCCTTTTGTTAAAGTATCAACAATCATAAGGTTAAAGGATCAACAACCAACGATGATAGACTGCTTCGCACTTCTCCATGAGATTGATCCTCCAGCTAAAAGAAACAAATAGCCAAATGTAGACTTTCTGGTATCAATACATCCAGCAAAGTCTGAATCTGAATATTCAATCACCTTAAGATAATCAGATCTATTATAAATGAGCATGTGATCTTTTTCGTTCCTTGCAAGTATCTCAAAACTTTCTTTACAGCTTTTCAGTGATCCAATCCTGGATTACTTTGATAACGACCAAACATTCCAACAGCAAAACTAATGTTTGGCCTGGTGCAAGTTTGAGCATACATCAAGCTCCCAACAATAGATGCATAAGGAATCTCTTCCATTTGTTTATGTTCCAATTCATTCTTTGGTTATTGCATGAGGCTGAATTTATCTCTTTTCTGAATTGAAACAACACTTGATGAACACTTTTCCATTCTAAATCTCTCTAGAACTTTTTTAACATATGACTTTTGAGACAACCTTAACCATCCTTGTGATCTTTTCTAAAATATTTATATTCTAATAACATAAATTGCCTCTCCCATATCTTTCATTTCAAAGTTACTAAACATAAATTTATTGGTCTCATGTAATAAGCCAAGATCATTAGTTACAAGCAAGATATCATCAACATACAGAATCATAAATATAAACTTGCTCCCACTGATCTTCAGATATATACAAAAAAAAATGATGGTATCATTGAACTTAAGATACCACTGGCGGAAAGCTTGTTTAAGTCCATATATTAATTTCTTCAGTTTACACACCATGTGTTCTTTTCCTTCAATGGAAAAACTTTCACGTTGATCCATATAAACCTCTTCATCTAAATTCTCATTTAGAATGAAGTTTTTACATCTATATGATGTAACTCCAAGTCATAATGAGCTACCAAAGCCATGATAATTCTAAAAGAGTCTTTCAGATGGGCAAAAATGTCTCATTATAGTTAATACCATCTTTCTAAGTAAAAATTTTAGTATACAGTCTAGCCTTGTGTCGTTCTATATTGTCATTAGAGTCAAGTTTGATCTTGAAGACCCATTTACACCCAACCCTTTTACAAGCTTGAGGTAATTCAACAAGGTGCCAAACTTCATTCTGCTCCATGGATTTAAGATCATCTTTCATGGCATCTAACCATTTCATAGAATTAACACTTACAATGGCATGTGAAAATGAAATTGGATCTTCATCAATTCATAAGCCAAATTCTGATTTCGGTAGATATACCACATAATCATCAGAAATAGCAGATCTTCTTTGTCTTTGAGACCTCCTTAATACTATTTCTTGTGGTTCATTTGCTCTAGGTTCATCAATATTATCCTTATTGTGGGTTATTTGTTTATTAACTTGTTGTTCTTGCCCATTATTTAACTATTCAACAATTGGAAGAACAATAACTTTGGAAGAAGCTAATGGTAAATGAACTTGTACCCTAACTTTTTGAATCATCATATTTTGTTGTTCTTGACTCCAACTGACTTCACCATTCTCAATGAACATAACGTTTCCAGTTTCAACAATTCTTGTACTATGGATAGGGTAATAAAATCTATACCCTTTAGATTTTTGTGGATAACCAATGAAATATCCAGTTTCGTTTCTTGTGCATTATAGATCCTTACTTCTGTCGGACAACCCCAAACATTATAGTGCCTTAAATTGGATTTTCTACCAGTCCACAACTTAGAAGGAGTCTTAAGAACTTCCTTACTATTAATCCTATTTAACAAATATGATAATTTTCAATGCAAGCATCCACAATGATACGGGTAAAGATGAGTTACTTAACGTACTCCTAACTATATCCATTAAGGTACGATTACACATTTCCGCTACACCATTTTATTATGGTGTACCCGACATAGTATATTGAGCACATATACCACACTTTTTAAGGAAGTTAGCAAATGGGCCTGTGTATTGTCCACCTTCATTATATTTTTCATAATATTCACCACTTCTGTCAGACCTGACAATTCTCACATTTCTGTCTAATTCTCTTTCAACCTCATTAATAAACAACTCCAAGGTATCTACTGATTGAGATTTTTCATTGAACAAGTAGATATAACTATAACGTGAAAAATCACTAGTAAAGGTGATAAAATACTTTTCTCCACCAAAAGATGGAACCTCAAAATGGCCACATATATCAGCGTGTATTATTTCAAAAAGTTGTGTGCTTCTTGTGGCTCCTTTCTTTGTATGTTTTATCTATTTTCCTTTAATACAATCCACACAAATACCTAGATCAGTAAAATTCAAGTCTGGAAGGATTTCATTCTTTATTAATCTTTCCAATCTTTCTTTGGAAATGTGACCCAGACGTTTATGCCACAAGTAAGCAGAACATTCATTTCTAAACCACGTTTATTTCCAACTTTATGATGCAAGGTCAGAAGAGTCTCAACAAAAAGATTATCAAGTTCCAGTTTATATAAACCATCATAAAAAATACCAGAACCAATAAAATGATTTTTCTTAAACAAACTGATGCATCCATTTCCAATTTTAAAAGAGTATCTAGCTAAATCAAGTTTAGACAAAGAAATTAAATTACAAGAAACATAAGGTACATAAAAAGTTTGAAATAAATCTAGATGATATATAGTATCTAAAATCAATCGATAAGTTTTAATAGCTTCAACTGGAGATTTGACTCGATTCCCCATATAAATGAACATTTCATTTAGATTTGTGGTTTGGGTTGTAAGGAATCCCTACATCGTATTTGAAACATGAGTGGTACAGCCATAATCAATCCACCGAGTATTATAAGGAACTTCAACTAAATTTGATTCGAAACATACGAAATCACTAGGCTTACCTTTCTTTTCGAACCATGCCTTACGTTTCTGGCAATCTTTCTGAAAGTGTCCATGTTTCCCATAGAAACTGCACTTATCATTCTTGTGTTCCTTCTTGTTGTTTTGGGAAGATGACTCATTAATCTTAAGTCCTTCACGCTTTCCCTTTCCAAGCTTTCTTCCGGCTTTCTTTCCAGCTCATTGATTACTTACGAGATGAATGGAATTAGTTCTCTGATTCTTAAGTCTCATTTCCTCCTGAACAACCATACTGTGAAGTTCATTTACATTCCGTTTATCTTTCATGGTTTATAGTTCATTTCAAAAGGACCATACTGAGTAGGTAGTGAGTTTATGATAAACTATATAAGGAAACTCTCATCCACATTCATCCCCAAGGAATTAAGTCTTGCTGCAATATTCATCATTTCGATGACATGCTCATGCATGCTACGAGGGCCATCATATTCCATGGTGGTCAATGTAGTCATTAATGTCCCAACAAGTGACTTATCAGCAGTCTGAGAACGCTCTTCCACAAATTTCATGAATTCCTTAGCATTTCAGTTTTGGAAAGAGTAGACTTGATGTTGTTTGATACACTCATTTGCATAAACATTAGGCTTAGTCTGTTAGACCTTTCCCAAGCAACATTGAAAGTCTTATCCTCATCGCCACTAGCATCAGTAATAGTAGCAGGTTTGTCAAATTGAAGTGACAAATCCAAATCCAGAACACCTAAGTGAAATTGGACTTGTTCACACCAATCAGGAAATTTAAGCCCATTAAACATTGATACAAACGAAGCATGCTAATGGACAGAAACGGGAACATGTATTGCAAGAATAACATTATGCGCATACATTAATACTTTGAGTTGTAAACTTAACCATATTATAAAGATTTAAACACATAATTTAGATAAACAATAAATGCATGTCAATGTTTTCTTTTGGGTAATACAATGACATACAAGCATAAAACATAATGATGCTAATAAGAATTTTCAATAATTTAGCAACCTTATATACACCACTTAGATATATATATATATATATTATCTTTTGATAAGCAATACAACTAATAAAGCATACGACTTACCAACAATTATGTTCATTAATTATAAGAACAACTAATCACCATTTGAGAGTGACTCTTAAATGTCTTATAATAATGAACTCCAGTCTACCCATAAAATATAGATTATATAATGTTATGTCATTTATAAGTATCAACATTCATGGGTAATTGACTATTAATTATACAATATAAAATTTTATAATCCTAACCGTTTAGCCACTTTGGTGATAAATAAACCAAACATAATATAAAATCTCAGATCATATCCTCACATAAGCACATAAAATACACATTATTTAATTGTTTTAAGTAATTATCATAAAAAAATTATCCGTTACAGAATATTCATGGTAAATAAATTAATCATATACATTAGATAAACGTGTATATTAGTGGACAAAATCTGTAACTACATCACAACGAACAAAACGTGGGCAGAGAGAATAGAGAGACAATAACTAACATAGAGTATGGGCATAATCCAAAACTAAGCAATACATGATGGGAAACCAATAAAGAAACCAATAAACGCTGCCCTTTAAATGTATACACACATACTAAATTCCCTCATTATGTGGACAATGCACAATTTCTCAAAAAAAATCGGTAATTACGGAATGAAAGAAAATTATATGGGCGATTTTATATGGGCAATGCATAATCTAATTCTCACAATTTCTCAATAAATTCTCAGTGGTGGAACAAAATCGTGGGGCATAATGTGGGAGAATAACCAGCTAGCACAGTAGTGGACATAATCCAAAAACTAATTAACCACCATAAAAACTAAACACTACAGTAACAAAATTCTCCCACTAAAACATGTTCCGAACTCATAATTTGAAGTTATTTTACTTTATGTTAAAATGGCCTATAATCAAACTTGGAATTTTATTATTCAATCAACCATTAAAACACACTTCTTTAACAGTAAAAATTCGGTCATAGTATTAAGAAACTTTTAACAGTCTCAATTCGGTCATAAAACTTAACAATTCGGCTTCATAATTTGAATACTAGAAACAGTTTGAAAATTACACACTCTATCATGCGGAAATTTCATAAACATTTATTTGATTTTTATTCATACGGTTTGATAATTGAAGAGGAGAAACATGGAAAATCATGAGATCTTAAACCTAATGCACTGATAACACATGTAAATTTTTTAAATCGTTTATCATGCAATTAATCAATTATGCATAAAATACATTATTTAGATCTTTAAAATTTTATGATTTTCACATTCACATTTCATAGTTATAGAGAACATATCGTTAGTCATTGTAGAACCTCTATACTTCTTGTTGAATCCTTTGATGTAGAATTATTTCTCCGTATTTACCCTTTAGATCTTCAAGCACATTTGATGATGGTGTAAGTGAGTCTTAATTAGAGTTGAGAAATGACCAATTTCTAAGGGAATTGTATTTATATCACCTTCCATCAAGGTGGTGCTTTTCTCCCATTAGATGATAGTTAATTACTTCAAAGTAATCACCTCTCACATAATCAGCCGATAGAATTTAGTTTAATTAATTCTATTAAATGATATTAATTAATTAATATTCGTATAGGGTCCAAGAAGTATTACATATCATACCAAAAAGGAATTAGTGAAGAATTTTTCCAAGACTAATAATAAAAAGCATATCATACATTAAATTTCCCAAAATCTTCAAAAAGAAAATGAAAAAAATGGAAAATAGTTGATAAATGTTATATTATCATTAATTCTTAGCGCATATTGATTAAGTTTAATTTAATCATTCAAATTATTTATAAACGTGTAGAACCCATCATTCTTTTTATATTATGTAAAATGACAAAAAAAGTTAACTTTTCAGTTCAAACTATAAAAATTCTTTAAAAAAAAATTTCCGTGACCGAAAATGGCCGGAGTGAATAATATATTTATAAAATTACACAGAGAAAAATAAAATTATTTACATTATTCTGGTTATTTTACAAAAATAAAAAAGTTTTATAACTATTTTTATAGTTTAAGTTGAAAAGTTAGTCATTTTTACGGTTTTTCCTATATATTAATGAGCTTAAACATATTTTTTTATATCAATAAGCTTAAGCTAGGAGAAAGATTATTGATGCAAAGAATTATGGTATTAAATTATACTATTCTCCAAAACTCAAGTTATTAAGTAAACTTAGTAAATTGAGTTAGAGAGGATTGTGGTGGAGATGGTTAAGCTGAACTATCTAAAATTATATGCAAACCCAGTAGTCTTGCCGTTGCCTTTGCAAGTTGGAATGGACTGTCGTTGTCAAATACGGTGCAATGGATAGCGTTAATTAGCCAACTCTCCTTTTTGCATGTCAACCTCCAAATGATACCAACGCTACCTTTTCCTCTTCCTAAAGTTCTAATTTATGGAAAACTTTCGAAACTCAGAGTATTGAAAATTTAATAATTGTTCATATTATTTAATGTAATGTTCTCATCGTCTTGAGATTTCAACAGCTCGCTCATTCGTTTTTAAAAGAAAAAATATTATATTTTAATATATAAGTATACGAGAGTTGAAATATCGTTTTTTAATTTAAAACTTAACGAATAAAAGATATCATGTAGTTGTAGTTTTAACTGGTCATTATCATATCGTTTGATATTTCTCTCATCTTCTTTTTACCGGACTTACTCTGCATCACACATGAAAACTAGAGGTAATCCACAACACGCTAGTTTGAGGTAAAATAGTTTTCAATGTGCTAAAAAACTGTATTTTATTACCCTCCTAGAAAATTGTATGTTGAGCATGGAGCAGAAATATAGAAAAATGAAAATCCATATGAAAAAAATTAGGTGATGCCAAAACTAGTTTTAAGAATTAAATACTAATTATCGATTCATATATTTTATTGAGTCATTTCATTTAGCAGCTTAAACTTTTAGGTTAGAAACTCAGTTCGGTATATAAATCCTTTAACTACATCGCTTCAATTGTTTGAGAATGGTTCCTACTAATGTCCAGTCTCGAGGAATTTCAATAAAATTTCCGGTTTCAATATTAATATGTTGGAGTGGATAAGATCCCATTAACATTTTTTCAAATAAAAATTAGTCGTCATTTTGGTGCTGTCGTCTAGCTATGCTTCTATTGTCATTGCCAAAAAATAAAACTTTGGGCTGAACGATGGTCCATGGGGTGAGTCAGTGGAGATTTAAACAAAATTCAGGCCCAAGTTAACATATTCAGTTCAGACCAGAAAAAGATTGGCATTGGCATGCGTTAATGAGGGAGCTAGTCCACTTTTGAAACTAGTAATTGTCATAAACAGAACACAATCTCATTTAAAATAGGGCTTTACAAAGAATTAGTAACAATATAGAAACTTAATATAAAATTAGACATCAAATTTCACAATCATAAGTTTCAAAAAAAAAGTTTCACAATCGTAAAAAAATAGTCATGTTTTATGAGTCCACTAACCAAAAACACATATCTTCATATTATACCATTTTACTATCATTTAATAAAGGGTTTTATACAAAAATAGGTGCAATATAAAACTTTAATACAAAATTAGAAACCAAGTTTGAAAATAATAAAAAAATAGCAAATTTTATGAGCATACTAACAAAAAACACATCTCTTCCTAGTATATCCTTTTACTACTATTACTAATTTTAAAAAATTGAAAACTTCCATAAACAACCAGAACCTCTCATTTAATACATTATTCTTTTGATATTTTTCAAATTCCATAAATAACACAAAAATACAAAAGAGAGATGGAGGAAAATCTATGATCCAACACATTCTCTCCCCATCTCTCTCCCATATTATATATATATATATATTATGTGTGTGCCTTATATTAGTATATACATATTATATATATAAGAGAGAGACTGATAATACTATAAGAAATATGAGATTCTAGAGTAGGCAAAAAACCCTATGAAAAATTATTCACATGGTTCTAGTAGCATTTATGACAACTGATCTCATGGAAAGTTCGTATTTTTTCATAGGGCGCACTGGCCCCTACGAGGAACGTTGTGATTTTTCGCTTTTAACGTGGTTTTTGGGCTCCCTATAGAGTATTGTTTAATAGGGTTTTTTTACCTCCATCAAATATGTTTAACAAGTGTTTTTAACCCTCATAAAATTAACATTCATAAGTGTGAACCTTTCCTAAATTACTTTTGATTACATTTTATAAATGCTATTTTTTATAGTTAATTTACATGTACCTGATTTACATAAATTTTTAACACATTAAAAATTATACACAACATCAATGAAATGCTTAATAACATTAATATATTATTTCAGTTCCACAAAAGTACAATACGAAACTAAAAAATATTTTAAAGTATCATCACTAAGTCTAATCATCTACATATCATCATCATTTATTCTAAAAAGCTAAAAGCATCCAAATGTTTCGTAAAATACTATAAAATAACCTTAAAAGTTCACTAAAATATCATATAAAGCCTAAAGTCCAAATCTTCAAACTTTAGACGTCCATGTTCAATAGTCTCAAGTCATTGTAGGTCCGCATTTTAAAAAAACTAAGTTACCAACATTGAACTTAATAGTAGATTTTCAAGAGGTACTTCAGGTTTGGAGTGGCATTACTGATAATAGATTTCATTTTATGAATAGACAGATTAATTCAGCTTTTCAGAAGTGATCTAAGTAGACAAATATCAAAAAGTCTTTTACCGACTCTACATGATAACCAAACATAACTCCATCTAAAACCTTAATAACAATGCTAATATAAGGATATACTAGTAGTAAAACCTTAATAACAATATAATATCTTACCTTGATAAATCTAATAAGACTATATTGTACATAGTATCGAGTTTTCCAAACTCAAATTTAATGAAAGCTTGCACGACCACTTTGCTGCCAAGTCCATTTGAGCCACTTTTTCATCATGATTCTAATGTGGTTCTTTATTATTTGTATTATGTAAAAGTATGAACAGAAAATGCAAGTGAGATATTAGAAAAATCCATACTTAACACTAAGTGAAACAAATATAGTAACTGAGCATATGTTAAGTGTTAATCATCAAGAAATAATCACACATCCAAAATCAAACAAGACACTACTCTGAGTTGTGGAGGGATTATTGAAAATTGCACTCTTCAATAACCAACCAACCTACGATTAAATTATGAAATAAAATGTGATATGGAGTTCCAAGCTAGTTTAAGCTTTGTATGAAAAAACTCATTGCGCAAACTGAAAAAATAAATCAACCATATGAATCAAAATGATATAGGTACTGAGTTATTATAAACTTCTCTTACCTTCTTTCTTCTTTCACCTTTACTTTTCACTTCATGAAATGGTTCTGCAGAACAAATTAAGTAAATATTCTCTTTGTCAAAGAAAACACAACAAATATAAACCAACATATAATCAATTCAGAAAATACAATGATTATATTAAAATATTTCAACTGTGATGAAACATTTTTATGGAAGATATCTCAATTAGACTAAAAATCATTTTAATATTCCAGATTAAGGTAGAGGAGTAGGTAAGGCAATGAAACATGAATTCAATAGCATGTTCATAGACTACTGAAAAAGACATGACTTGCTATAACAAAGATGAATTTTGTGGTCTACTATACACAAACATTCTAATAGAACTCCTCTATACATGAATTTCTAAATCTGTGAATCATGCAACTCTAATATAATTGAATTATGACCCAACAACTAATATATTGTTCGGTAATTTGAATTCATTCATTTGGCATATCAAAAACCGTAAGTAACTAAGTCAAGCTTCGTATTCACCTCAGAATAAAGTTATTTACGAAAATATCATTAAGGTATAAGAATTAGATTTAGATTTAGGTAAATAATTTTTATCTAAACTAATTTGTTACTGAGTTATTCAACATGTTCAATAACATGTCTAAGTCAACCGTTAGAGTCTCCACTTTCATGCCTCAACAGTAGTCGTAATTGGACTCGATTGTACAGTCTATCCTAAGACTACGAATACCGTTCTGAACTATTTCAGAAAAGGTTATCTGGAAGACCCCTCTGTCTTTACTCTTCTTACGTTGACAATAGTTTCAGGACTTGAGTTAATTATAAACACACTTCAATTAATAGAAAAACGTTCATTCATTCATTAAATTCAGTAATATAAAATGTCTGAGAAATAACTAAATACTCATAAATAGTTATTACACCTTACTTTATGAATATAATTTCAACAAAAATTGCATCCAACAATATATATTACGTATTTTTAACCCTTTTATTTCTTACATCATCCTTATCATGGCTTCTTGCTGTCTTACTGCCGTACCATCTCTATCTACATCAGAATCAATACAATCTCCTTCTTCATCAGAATCATCTTTATCTCCATCAAAAGGATCATCTCCATCATCTCCACCATCTTCTCCATCATCTCCACCATCTTCTCCATCATCTCCACCATCTTTATTCTCTTCATCTTGCTTGTTCTCCTTGTAATAAAAGTAATCAATCACTTTAGTCAACAAATTTTAAAAATATAGTGTCAAATTTAACTTGAAAGTTTACCTCGGACCATGTTGTTCCTTTAACTCTATCACATCCTTGCGATAAGTTATAACCATATTGTGGATTTCATTGATTTTACAAAAAAAAATCTTTCCAATCTTGAGATTGATTGTTGCTTGTCTTCCATCGTGTCTACATGGTAGATTCTCCATATGTATGTCAAACATATACTCATTAGATTGAATTACATTCTTTCATTTCCTTAACTTAAAGAGTTGTTGCATGTATGCTTTCAATTTCATCAAGTATAGTCTCAATTGAAACAGTTTGTGTCTATAAAACAGACCAATATATATTATATATATAGTATGTATGCTACATATACATCATTGAAAAGTGTTATAGCTCAGTTACTTATATTGTTGCATTCAAATATTAAAATTTGTAGGTCCATCCAGTCTAGTTGCGTTGTTGATTGTCAATTGCAAATTCTAGGCAGTGAACTTTTGACTTTTTTGGCATATGTGTATTCACGTAGGTCGAAAATGTTGGGATTGTTTCATATGCCCATATTATCAAGGTCAATGGGAAGCCATCAAACCCATTCCTTTTTTAATCTTGTTTATGATGGAATCTGCCTATGTAATCAAACGTTATTTCATATGAAAGCCTGCTCCATGAGTATTTTTCAAACAACTCTTTGTTAACTAGCATTCTTATATGATCTAAAATTAATGTTTGTGTCATCTTGTTTTCCTAGGATTAAAGTCTCCAAACAATAAAGTTTTGCCCACTTTAACTTTTCTTCATCATCCACTCCTTACATTGCTTTATAAGCTACCCTTAAGTCTTTGTGTGTTATCGATCTATTACCTTTAAAACTTGATGATAACAAGGACCTACTTAATAACTTCTCTCTCATAATGATAGGCAATGGGTCACAATTTAGGTATGTGGCTATAGCAAATTCCTTCAATCCAAAATGTGGTTATTTTCTCGTTGAATCTAAAGCAAAACTCATCTATTCGAGTATGCTTACACTTTCTTTTAATATTGTGCTGGCATAACTGGGAAGGGAACTTTGTGACTTTAATATCTAGTATGTGTCCCAAGAACGGTTGCTTAAACTTGTCTAGTTGGGAAACTAGACTAACCTTAAAGGTTGGAATCACATCAATTTTTGAATATTATAAGACATTTTTCGATGACTTCCAAAATTGTTTTTAAAGTATTAAGGGATGTTTCTAGTCCATATAGTATATCCTAAGTACACAATATGTATTCGGCAACCTTAGTATGAAAAATAAACATATTATTAAATATTTATACAATATATACATGAAAAATACCTTTTTAGTACGTTAAAGCGTTAAAACTAACTACAATTCTTTCTTATTATAAAAATATCACTCTCTCTCACTATCACTGTCACAAAAATGAAAAGTATAAATTACTATGTAAAAACAGTGACCAATTTATACTAGACTTGCCTTTTGATCAAAAACTAAAGCATGAGATCATACGCTAACCCAAATAATGAATTCCATTAAAAGAACAAATGAGATACCACAAAACCTCTAATATTTGTTGAGTTGAGCCTTCCCACTATGCTAAAGACCTATAAACTTCTAATAATAAAGGGTGATGTGCTTGACAGAGGATGTTCAAAGATACAAATTACATTATCTATTACAAAAAAATTACAAAACAGAGAAATGATGTAAATTAACTGAATTCTTACATAAGGTATACGTTGTATGTGATAATAAAGGGTACATAATGATAAACTTATCAATGCAGTATATATTTATATATAATAATACATTTTATAGCAGCATAGATTATATTAATAGTTTAATATATATTAAGAATTAAACTACAATATAAAAAAAGTAGAAAACAGAGACATGATACAAGTTAACTAAATTCGTATATAAGGTATACGTTGTATGTGATAATACAGGGTACACAATGATACGCTTATCAATGCAGTATATATTTATATATCATAATATAGTTTATAGCAACATACATTATATTATGGGAGAACTACAAAAAATACCAATTTCCTAGCTCAAGTTGCAAAAATGTCCAGAAATATTTTTATTGTAAAAATGGCCGAAATATTGTAAATAATTTATTTATTATTGTGTAATTATGGTAAATAAATTATTTATCACGGTCATATTCGGCCATTTTTACAAATTAAAAAAATTTCCGTCATTTTTGCAACTCCACCCCCGAAACCTGTCTTTTATATTATATATATAGTTTAATTCATATGTGGATGGAAATGAACACGTACATAACTAAAACCAAATGAGCCACTAGAAGCCCTTAGCCAAGTCATAGACCAAAAAAAAGGGGGAACGGGGAAACCATAAGAAATAGGCTTTTCAAAGATAGAACATATTGTCAAGGCAGTTAATTTACATCTTTATAAAAAGCTAGAAAATAAAATGTCTGAGAGAATGAAGTGCATGTAGTGATATATACACTAATCTTTAAGCTTTTCAACACTTACCCGAAACATTCTGTATGCAATTTCTAAATTAGATCTTGTGGTTAAAAGAATATGCATAGTTAATTTATTATAAAAATTGTATTATCATTCAAATATTGAAAGTATTGAGATCGCTTACCTCCTCTTCCTCAGGAGTTATTGTTGGCTGAGCTTCCTTGACGAATTCATTGATTGTAGATGTTGGTGGTATTTTTTATAGCTATCACTAACATCATTTGTGTTATCATTAGAAGTTGAAGTTGAAGCAAGATTCTTAAGCCTTTGACTTGTTCATTTTAGTTGTTCCTGCGTGTCATAGCAAGATTAATTGTTATATAACATATTAGACAATTTTTATGTAAACTTTTGATCTCTATTATATACCTTTTTTACAGCATTATTTGATATGGTAGTCGTACGAAACTCCTCCTCCAAGAGATCAACGGGTGTGCTTAGAGATGATTGCACCTTCACTGTTGCCGTAGATTTGGCATTAAGCTTGCATTTACCTTTACCCCTACAGTTAAATAACACATCATATGAAGTCATACGAAGCTTGTTTTCACGTCATTTTATATGAACTTTTTGAACAACTTTAATATTGGAAAGCATGATCTATGTATATTATATTTAGTGTATTTAACTAATAATGCAATAGAATATGTCTAGTATCACCCTATTAATTCTGATTTCCAAGATGTTTATACCATCAAGGTTTCCTAACTTATTACTGTATTTTATTTATATATGGGAAAAGTCCCACACATATAATTTGTCTCAGGCTTTGACAATTATGATTTACTGCTTCAATAGGTTATTGTATATTAACTGCTTTTAAAACTAAAATATTTTTACTGTGTACATGATATATACTTAATTAAAAGCTCAAGAATAAATTTGTATTTGCCTAAGGCTATACATAGAACACAAAAATACTTGACAATGAACAAATACCAACATAAGCAAATCTTATAAACTGTTTAATTTATTTTTACTACTTTAATAGTATATTGTCTGTTTACTGCTTCAACCAATGTATTATCTTTATACCTTTTCTAAAATAGTTTAAATCATACCTATGTATATTAAAAGTTAAAGGATAAATGTGCATTTGCCTAAGCACACAGTTACTTAACAACAACAGTAATTTAAAAAACGTTTTTATTTCGTACTTTTACTAAATGTCGTAAACCGGTATAATTTACATGCAAATACATCTATTAAACTAATCAAAACACTAAAAAAAATACTCAGAATGCTTGAATATATATGAATTTGTAGACAATATACCTTGTAGACAATATACACTGATATACCGCGGGTAGATAATAATGTACTAAGTAAACATTTAAATACCATGGGAATAATATTGTTAGAATAATCATATATATGTTTGTGTACATGGATAATCCAATTCTCCATTTGCTGTCTCTATGTCTGTAGATTTTTTGTTGAGTGAACATCAAGAATATATCATTTTTAACAAAAAAAAAAGAGCCATCCTAATTGTAAAAAACACAAAAATTCGGCGCAAAAACTTGTTCCCCACTCGTGCTAGTAAAATTTAAAATTTTTGTCCACAATGTTTATATAATATAAACTGTAAATAAAAAATATATTGTGAAAATCACACATGTACAAATAATACAACTGTATATATTATATAAACTAGTAAAATTAGAACAAGTAGTGCGAGTGAGTGAAAATATTCCCCGTGCGTGAATGTCTATGTTTTTCAAAAAATCGTGTTATTTTTAGATTTTTTATACTTGGTGACTACTTTTGTATGATTCTATTTAAAAGTTGCCCATTTGTGAACATTCCTAATTTTTCGTCCTTTCACGACTAAACAAGATCAAATCAGAAAAAACAAATGGATCACTAAATCCCCACAAGACGCGTAAATTTCCTTGTCATTCCAACATTGTGATTAGAAGCAAAAAATTTCTCCAAATCCCAGAAATTTGTTAAAATGGAGAAGGCAACTGAACAACTTGAAGGAGTTAGAGAAGACCAACAGTCACAGATGGAAGAGACAGAGGTGTAGCCTTGGTAAACAATAGCGTTCTGAACATTCTTGGCAGACCATCAACCCAAAATCTAACAAGCAAGAAAATGAGAGAGAGATGAATTAATATGGTACTTTCGGAGAAAAAAAGAGCTACGTGGTTTGACTTTAAAAGAGATGAGAGGCAGAAATCTTGACGGACAAAGAGTCGAAAGCTTAGTACGACATGATGTATAGATTGGCTCCATTGTCAATGGTTGGAAGGTCGGGGCTTCCATTGCTAAAACAGAGGATTGGAAAAAAGGGGCTGGCAAAAAAGGATATTCTTGTAAAGTCCTTTTTTTTCGGCCCATAGGTTGTAATTTTCCTTGACATGGTGATTGGTTAATGGACCTCAAATAATAAAAATTAGTAATTATGGCATTTAGCCATTTTATAGGGTTAAATTATTTTACATCTGTTTTTAATAATAATTAGCAAAAGAGCAATACCAATTTGACCATAATCTATTCTTTCGTAAATACTCTTTTCCTCATTGTGTTGTATATTTTCGAAATCGTTTTCATAGTACTAATTTTAATATTTTATTAATTATTGTGATAGATTTTTGTTGTTTACTTCCGAAATTAGACAAATTAAGTTGATGATTACGACAAGTTGGGTTGACGCAGTTAGTTAAGTCTCACACTCATATCTTAGAGGTTATGAGTTCGAGTCATATTCTCTAATTTTTCTTAGAATTTGTAATGTAACTTAAATAAAAAAAATTGATGATTACATTCTGTAAAATTCTAGATTTTATTACCAGGCGTATTGTTCAATCATTCATTATTGTATAACATCTTAAGAATACACTATTTTTGGAAGAACTTTTGAAATTTATTGTGATTCAGTGAGCATACACTACTAGAAATTAGATTTTTCGCGGCAAAAAAAAAATAACCGCCGAGAAAAAGTGGTTCATGTAAGGCTTTGATTGGCGGTTCAAAAACCGCCAAATAAAACCAAAGTTTTTGTGAATTTGTTCTTTATCGGCAGTTTGAAACCGCCCATAAACCCTTACAAACTTGTAAAAGCCTTTAGCCTTACATAAACCAGTTTGTACCATCAACTTTGTAGCTTTTGTACCGGCGGTTGAAAATCATCTGTATATGTACTAAACATTTTAAACTTAAAACAACATTGTTTTCTCTTCATTTTGAATACTGTGGAAAACAATCGAATCAAGAACACTTACTTGATTACGCAACGGAGTAGATCGAAGGATGAATTATGTACCGGATCTTGTAGGAAATCACGAAAACAAGCTCCCCACTTATTCCACAACCCAAGAACCCTTATTTTTGTATGTGAAATCTTTATTTTGATGTTGGAGGAATGATTTTTTGTTTGTCTATGCAATATGTCCGAATTTTTACTTCTCTCAAATAAAAAAATGAAGTTCCTTTTTCATAGAAGTGAATGGTGGTTATTTATATTAACCACCATTGGTAGTTTTTCAAATGAAAACTACCAATCATCCATTATTAAAACTGGGTCGGGTTGACCCATCATGGGCGTCTGGATCTGAGTTTTCCAACATCTCTCACTTGCACATAATGGGATAAAACAAATTTAATTACAAAGGATTAAACATTCACATACTAATAAATTCATACGGGGAAATGGATCGTGCGACCCGCGAGCACATATAAGAGCTAGTTGTTATGAACATGTTAGGGATAACATAGCAGCCCCAAAACTGAAGACTGTTTACTCGTCTCGCTATTCCCCAGATGTATTTGCTACATCAGTTCAAACATCTCTAATTCCTCAAAGAGCAATGCTTGTCTTAATCAAAACATGTATTCACACTCATGTACTAGCCACTATGAGGTGACATAATGGGTCGACCGGTGAACACATTTTAGATGTAGACAAAAAATGTCTTCCTTTCCAACATATATAGCTTAGCTTCAAATAAATTGCTTTCTTAAACATGTTCCATTAGGTCGAATTACCATAACCGTAGGTAACATGGTAAAGTAGTAACATTTATTTGTCACTTCACTATATAGTCGAAAGTCACAAAGGGCATAAAAATGAGGTTTCAAAATACCTCAAAGGACTCATACAATGTGAGAGCAGAGATTTTATCTCACATTTTTCTTATGTAGTCGTAAAAAACACATGTGGTATGAACACATAGTATAGTGGTTTTCTCTTCATAGAAAGAGTGTTGCATGTCCATTATAATTTATATTGAACCACTATAAGGATCTTAGCTCAGTCGCAGATACCAAAATATTCCTCGCGCCTAGCTCGAGATCTTACTAGCTTGCTTCTCATAGCACCTATCATAAGTTCCCGCATCCCGTCCACCAACCAGGCTACATGATCATGGGAATCATGTCGATCCATGAATTAATATTTAGACCTTATCATGACCTCTTGTCAATGCGACAACCTAATTAAAGTACGCTTTGCTCACACTTCCCAAATATTTTAAGCATACAATGTTTCATCTTAGCTCGTTCTTCAAGCACCTAAGGTGACCGCTTGTATGAGTAAGTCAGTTTATGCCTGGCGACATACATTTTCATTTTATCCAAACTGTATATGTGTGTTTTGTGCTACAAATAAGTAAGATAATGAACAACATCAAGTTCATTAATTAATAACATTGATACAAAATGTATGAAAAATTACACATCATATTACAATCTGTACAAACCTAGGGATTGGACATGGCTTAGAAAAGTATCTCTAGGGATTGGCTTTGTCAAAGGATCATCCATCATTCGATGGCGACATACATTTTCATTTTATCCAAACAGTATATGTGTGTTTTGTGTTACAAATAAATAAGATAATGAACAACATCAAGTTCATTAATTAATAACATTGATACAAAATGTATGAAAAATTACACATCATATTACAATCTGTACAAACCTAGGGATTTGACATGGCTTAGAAAAGTATATCTAGGGATTGGCTTTGTCAAAGGATCATCCATCATTCGATGTCTAGAGATATGTTGAAGCGATGACTGCTTGACTATCATAAAATAAAGTCACTGGTTTCAGTGCATTATAAACAACTTGTAAATGTTGCAGAAGCCTTCTAAGACAAATTGCCTCTTGCACTGCAGCCCAACACGCTATAAATTCCGCTTCCATAGTTGATAATGCAATTCTTGTCTATTTCTTGCTACTCCAAGATATGGCGCCATTGCTTAACAAGAAAGCATATCCAAACGTTGATGTGCGTTCGTCAGGATCACCACCCCAATCAGCATCTGAGTTACCCACTAGATGCATATCGTTTCCTCAACAGTATAAACATAAATCTGTAGTACCTTTAAGGTATCTCAAAATCCTCTTAACAGCTTTCCAATGAGCTTGTGCAGGATTCGATTGATAACGGTTGACTAAACCAACTACATAACAAATATCAGGGCGTGTACACAACATAACGTACATCAAACTTCCAATGGCATTTGAATATGGGACTCTGACCATGCTCTCTTTTTCTTCTGGAGTCTTAGGACACATTCCATGACTAAGGATTTCACTCTTTGTTATTGGAGTGTCAATGGATTTACAATCTCACATATTGAACCGTTTGAGTATTTTCTTAATATATGACCCTTCTGACAGAGCAAAAAGTCTTTTCGAACAATCTGGATATATTTTCATACCTAGTATGAATGTTGCTTCACCCATGTCCTTCATCTCAAAATGAGAAGACAACCATTCTCTAATGGTAACGATAAATATTTTATGATTCCCAGCCAAAATGACATCATCTACGTATAATGATAGAATTACAAAATTATCCTCAGCATGTTTGACGTAAACACAATGGTTTTCATAGATCATCATAAAACCATAAGAGGTTATGTCTCTATGAAACCTAAGATACCATTGTCTAGATGATTGTTTAGGTTGTATATTGATCTTAGGAGCTTGCATACTTTACGTTCCTGGCCTTTTGCAACAAAATTCTCTGGGTGTTGCATGTAAATTTCTTCATCTAGTTCCCCATTTGGGAAAGCAGTTTTTACGTCCAAATGGTGTAACTCCAAATCCATCTGGGAAACAATAGCTAATATTAGACTTATGGAGGCAAACCTAACAACATGTGAAAAAGTTTCCTTATAGTTTATTCCTTCTTGTTGAGTGTAACTCTTACCTACCAAACGTGTCTTATATCTTTTTATTGATCCATCTTTCTTGCGTTTAATTTTGAGAATCCAATTGTTCCCAATAACTATACCCCCTGGTGGAAGATTAACCAAGTCTCAGACATGGTTTGTTCTCATTGACTCCATTTCTTCTTCCATTGCTTTTAACTAATGATCTTTTACAGCTGATGAAATAGCCTCTCAATAATTATCAACTCATGTTCCTTATTTGGGGCAATCATAAAAGCTTCTCCCTCAATTTTAGAGCATCAATGAGGAATTATGAGTACTTCTCCATATATAATCTTCTTGCAGATTTGTATCATCGGTCAAAATGTTACTCCTACTCGGATCAAGGAGATGAGACACATTCTCATTCATTTATGATGTTTGATTCATAGTAACATTAGTGTCAAGATCTTCTATCTCATATCTCATATAGACTCAGATCTTGACTAACTTCTCTTTTTCTAGGAAATTCATTCTCTAAAAATGTGGTATCTCTTAATTCAAATTTAGTAAACCTTCAATCAATTTGTTCACAAATGAACACATATCCTTTGGAGTGTTCAACATATCTTATAAAAATGGACTTCTTACCTCTCTATCTAAGTTTACCATGTTTATGAGAAGAATTTTGAACATAAGTTGCAGACTCCCAAGGTCGCAGATTACTTAAGTCGGGTTTCCTGCCCGTCCAAAGTTCATATGGGGTGGAAGTTACTGATTTGAAAGGTACATGGTTAAGTAAATATGTAGCAGTAAGCAACCATCTCCCCAATATGAAATGCGTAAGCTCGCTTGTGCCATCATAGACTTTACCATATCTAGAAGCGTTCTATTCATTCTTTTTACAACACTATTTTGTTGTGGAGTTCCAAGAATAGTTAGTTGTCTAGATATACCATTTTCATCACATAATTCTTTGAATTGATCAGAAAGATATTCACGGCCTCGATCTGTTCTTAATGCTTTTATCCTTTTGTCTATTTGATTCTCCACCAAATTCATAAATCGTTTGAAACATTCCAATGCTTTAGATTTATGGGAGATTAAATAGACATAACCTAAACGCGTGAAATCATCATTATAAGTGATGAAATATGAAGTGTCTCGTCTCATCTTCACATTCATAGGACCACAAATATCAGAATGAATTAATTGCAATGGAGATAATCAGCTCTTTTTGTCTTTCCAAATGGTTTTCAAGTGATTTTTTCCAACAAGACAATGCTCACATAGAGGCAACTCTATCTTTACAAGTGAGCATAATAGACATTCTTTAGCAAGCATATTCATTTTGTCTTACCCTATATGACCTAATCTAGCATGTCATATATTAGCATCAATCACATTATTACTAGACGATGCTATTAAGGAAAAATAACAATCATTACTAGCATTGTTGTGTTTAGTGTCTAGAATAATAAAATCATTAAAAAAAATAACCAGATCCATAGTACTTATTATCTAAATAGAAGTTTGCACCACTTGAATGAAAATTGATATTGAAACCTAAACCTAGGAGAACAGTTACAGAGATTAAGTTTCGCCTAATCTCAGAAGCATAATGGACATCATGCAGGAATAACGTCTGACCACCACATAACTCAAGCTTGCAAGTGCCAATTCCTTTAACTTCTACTCTGAAATTGCTTCCTAGATAGAACCATCTTTCTCCTAGTGGGACTCTACGATAATCTATAAATGCTCCCCTCTTTCTAGCTACATGGTCGGTTTCTCTTGAATCTACAGTCCATATAGGATACGATTCAGTTATTAATACACTACTAGAAACATAACAACGATGAGAAGTAATATTAGAAAGTACCTTGTCTTTCTTGGGTTCACTTGGAGAAGCGGTGCATTCACGCGCAAAGTGACCAAAAATGTCACAATTATAGGATTTCATCTCACTCTTGTTCTTCATTTTACCGCCACGTCTGCCTCTTATGTGACGGTTGGTCTCGGCTTTTTTGTCTTTCTGTTATGGGATTGCACCTTTTCTTTTCTTTACCTTATTGAAAATTTTGGAATTTCCCTTTCTCTTAAAACCTCTCTTTTGGGAACATATTTCAGCAACATAAACTTGAGTAAAAGATTTAGCAGCTTCCAAGCACTCAAATTCTAATTCAACATGACGCCCAATTTTGAGAAAGAGAATGAATGACGGCTTGAACCTGTTGCTCATCAGTTAGTCCATGCCCAATATTCTTTAACTTTTGATCATATTTGACATCCCTCTAAAATGTTGTTTCATTGTGTAATCTTGACGCTTCACATAAGTGTCAAATTTGATCGTGAACTGTCTTAGTCTTGTTGCTGAAGTCAAACCAAAATTCTCTTTTAGAGCATCCCACATATCCTTAGCAATTTCAAACTTTTCAAACTCACACATAAGATCATCTTGCATGCAGCTCAAGAACGTAATGTGAATTACGTTATTTTTTCATTTCCATAAACGATAAGCCTCTTTATCTTTTCTATCCTGAGTAGAAGTACTATCTTCAGGTTCAGTCATATTATTTTAAAGGGTTTCCATAACTTCTTGTTCCTCAAGAATATACTGAACTTTTTTATGCCAAATATCAAAATTATTATCATTCAGTTTCTCACCCTTGTTCAGTTCAGCTATTATATTTTTGGATGCGTAAGCCATATTCACTACAACATATAAACACAACAACGCATATAAATACTAGTACTTCAAAAGAAAAAACACACACATTCATATCTTAAGCTTATGGCAAACTGAACTGAGTCAATGATGATATGATATTGAGTATATGATCAAAAGTTCGCAGTGCTTACAATCATCTCCCATAAAAAATATCAGATTATTATTACTACGTTATATGCCCTAAACATATCACATATGAGAATACACTAATCTCATTTATCATAACTCCCACTCAGTTCATATCATAACATGAAAAGTATATACACAAAATAAAAGTTTATACTAAACATGGCAGCGTACTTAGTTAGAATTAATTCTAAAAGCAGTCATTGTATGTACAATAGAAATGGGGCATCACAATTTGTTCAACACTTGAACATAGGACTCCATTCAGTGTATGTTCCTTCCTATCTACGCCAAGGCCCAACCTTGCGCTATGAAGATTTATGAATTGGGATAATGCAGCTGAACGACTAATTCTATAACGTATATTTCATTCCTCTCTTGATATGAGATCTTCTATTATACAATCATATTCTTCGTAGGTATACTTTTCCACGATCTCTCATTTATCTGCATTCCACGAGTCCGGTAAGGAATTAAGAATAATTTTGCATATATCTATCTCAACCTCAATGCTCATTTTTCGCACTTCATTGTACATTTTGCTCAAATGTATTATATGTTTAACCATGTTGTGATGTGGATTCATTTAGTACTGACAAAGTTCATAGTACAAAGTATATGATCTATCATAATCTGAGTCTCGATCCATCTCTTTGTACTAACATGACATAAATATATCATTTAATTAAGATATACAAAAAAATGGTTAAGTGAATTAAATCAGAAAAGTGAATTTATTTTATTCAAAAAAAATTAGCATGGAAAAATATATATTTTTCCATGCCCAATAACTGAAAAAAATAAAAAAAAAATTCACACCACTTTTTGAAATCTCAATCAACTTATAAATTCATGCCAGTTGCACCGATTAAAAAAATTTGCATATTGACACTATGCACATGTTGCATAATTAATTGCACATATCGCCTGAATTTAAAAGTAATATAAAAGTATGCAATGATGAACGGTATAGAAACCCACCCTTTGATAGTAAAAAATGCATTTAAAGAAAGATGAAAAACTAATTTCCAAAAGGAAAATAACAGAAAAAATCACAGACAAATTCCAATAAAATAATCATGTTTGGAAAAAATAGAAGCAGTGCACTATTCAAAGTAGTGCATAACATAATCACCATATTGCGCAAAATTGAAAGTTTCATAAGACTAAACAATGACATAGAGGTTGCAATTATGTCAAAATCGTCCAATTTACGCATAGTCAAATTTTAGCAGAATTTCGAGAATCATATATGTACACAAAAATATCATATAATCATGCTCAAATACCAATGTGAAAAATAATCGAGTTAAAAATACTTACTTGATTATGTAGCGGAATAGATTGAAATGATGAATTACGTGTCGAATCTTGTAGAAAATTACGAAAACGAACTCCCCACTTGTTCCACAACCCAAGTGCCCTTGAATATTTGTATGTGAAATCTTGATTTTGATGTTTGAGGAATGATTTTTTCTTTGTCTATGAAGTAGGTCTGAATTTTTACTTCTCTCAAATCAAAAAATGAAGTTCTTTTTTTCATAGAAGTTAATGGTGATTATTTATATTAACCACCATTGGTAGTTTTTCACATGAAAAAACTACCAATCATCCATTTTTAAAACCGGGTCGGTTTGATCCATCTTGGACACCGGATCTGATTTTTCCAACAAATACAAAACAAAGGAGTTAGGGTTTAAGGTTATTTAACCCCCAACCCCGCTAGAGGTATGCCATTTTCTTGGTAGATCTATTTCTCTCTCTCTCTCATTCACTACCCCCTCTCTCTCTCTCTAAAAACCCTCCCTCCGTCACCTTTAATTGCTAGATTCTCACATTATCTCTCTCTCTTTCGCTTTCTCTGTTGCTTCTCTATGTCTCACACCCTCTCTTAGATCAATAGCTCTGTGACTCCCTCCCTTCCTTTGTCTCTCTACGAGCCTACTTGGAGTCATCTCTAGAGCACAACCACCGCATTTTTACAACCTAGAGGTAATTGGTGTTTGATTTTTCAACTTTATTTTAGTATTTAATTTTCATCATAGTTGTTAATATTGTGCAGGGTTTGATTCTAGTTTGATTTTCAGTGCGGTTGTTAATATTGTTATTAATTTTCTGATTTAGAGTTCGATTTTAATTTTGGGGTGTTTATATTTGATTTTGGGGTTATTGTTAATTAGCATTAGGACATGGAGTTTTTATCCAACCATATGGTGTGTTAATTAACGGGTACTGTGCAATTAATCTTCTTGTAGGTTATTTTAAGAGAAAGTTTAGTATTTTGTTCAATTTGGTGTGCATTTGGACTGTTGGGGAATTTTGAAGAGTTGAAGTCTTGTTTGAGAAGCTTAAAGGTGAGTATTTCTTTGACATGCTCATATTTATATTGTCAAAAGTCGTGATATACTTTTAGTATGTGTTTATATGAATTTTACGATATTAATTAGAACGTCAGTTTTGATTTCTATTCTTTAAAAGAAGAAAAACAGTCGGTTTTAGCTTTTCAGCTTTGAAATGGATTAAAAAATTTCAATGGGAACTTTAATATGATAAAGCTAGTTATTGTTTTGCTTAGATATTATGATTAAGAAGTATGAATATTTGGTATATAATGTTGAAGCTGCTTTATGCAACAGTACACGTGTCTAACGATATTGACTGGAAACCTGCACACTACAACCAAACAAATCCGAAGAACGAGGGTAATGTGCCCCGTGCAGACTCGGGGATGGGCGAGGTGACTGAACATGGATGATCTAATGTGCCATGATGATGATCATACCTGATGGGTACTTGGACCAATAGGGGGATACCACGTGAAAACTTGCTTTTGATGAGTAATGGTGGTGATGATGTGGCGGGTCTCCTAAGCTTCTTCGACTGACCTCCCCATCCATGCTCCTCTTGCCTGCTCTGGTTAGTGTAACTAGACCTGCTTGTGGGCAACAGAGGCAGGTTGGTTCTCTTTGACTGAGTGACGGGGCTTTACTACCTTTGTCTGACGTACTTCCATATCGTGCTGGCATGTGGTGTCATCTTACTGGACGTCTGGAAATGCCTATAATAGTTTCTCCCGATCGAAGACCCTGTGTGGGCCTCTTCTATCCAGGCTTCAGACTCATTCCCTAACCTTTGTCTGACTGTGTTCCCCTGATGCCCTGAGCAGCTAATATTTAGGGGGTTTCTAGACTTGCTAGGCAGTGATCGAGCAATGCGTTATCATATACCTCGAGATGGCACTAACACGTATGCTTGCCCTGTACCTCCTCAAAATTCAAATCTTCACCGTTCCTCGAAAGTCGCAGTAATTATGGCGTGTGGGATGTGTGTTGGAGAGGCGAGGGTGGCGCTGCTCAAGTTATCAAAGCGTCGCCCGTCACGTTGACATGTGCACGAAATGATGTTGGATTACCGAGCTAACTCCATTGGTTTGCAAACTAGAAGTATTTCTTTCGTTGGATCAACTCAATGCCTTGATTCTCGTTTGAGATGGGGTCTATAAATAGGCAACCTCCTTCTCTCCTTCTTCTATGTTTCCCTACTGAGAAACCAAAACCCTTATATAAAACCCTTTGGTGTTTAATTTCTCCTTCTTCCCTTCGTGCAAACAGAAATTTCTTCTCCCTCGAACCTTTTTTCTCCTCTATTTCCTTTCCTCCTTCGTTTCTCCGTATTTTTGGCGTTTCATCCTTCCTTCTTCCCTTCATTTATCATCTTGTCGTGTTGGGGGAATGCTCTTCAGGGTTGCCTGTACTCAGCATGAGGTTCTATCTCATCGTCGTCTATCGTGGTTGGTTCTTTTCTCTTTCTTTGTTTCCTGCGTTTCTCTGGCAAGTTCTTTTTTTTCTTTTTTTATTGTCTTCTTGTGCCTTTTACTATGTCTGAGGGTTCATAGAGCTTCACTGATACTTTAGAATACAACAGTGCGCTAATCGACTTCGGGTATTGTACAAGCCCGAGCGAGGGTTCTGGCCATTAAGGGGCTGACGAGTACCCTTCCTCCCTAACTAAGGAGGACTTGGTGCCATCGAGTGGACATACCACCTTCCAGATCATCTTCTCCTGCGACTGCTGGAGGAGGGTCAAAAAATCAATCCCCCGTGGCACATAGGGCTAGGCTGTATCTGGCCACGTTAGATTGTGGGTTAAGGCTCCGCATGCATCCCTTCCTTAGGGAATGGTTTTCTTTGATGGGATAGCTTTGGCCCAACTTCAACCTAACTCGTGGAGAGCTTCGATCAGGTGCTGGGTCCTCTAAAGGCTTTATTGCGGTGAGAACTTTACTCTGGATGAGTTTGACTTCTTGTTCCAACTGAAATCTCCTCCTAAGATTTATTTGTAAAACAGACTAGCGACTTTTGTTTTGCAGATTCAATGATGTGGATAGTTGGAAACATGATCTTACAAGATTTGGAATTAAAACTTTTATAACGGATTATATATCGGTTCTCTTAAGTTTTAATTCTGGAACTGAATGGTTATTGAACTCAAATTTATAATAAGATTATAAATTAGTCATTCACTAGTGGATTAATGGTACTTAAGTATCAAGAGTTAATTAGAAGGGTAAAATAGTAATTTTGATCAATTTTAATTTACGAACCAATAATTGGACTACATGAGAATACTCTGTAATCTCTAAGAGTGCAATTCTATATTTATAATGGAGTAATAATAGAATTAATAAATAAAATTATTTAGTTAAAGAGTTTAATTAATAATCTGATTTATTGGAGTTTAGGATTATAGGTCCCTGGTTTCCAAGTCACCTCTATATTATGCAGTCTAAGGTGTGAATATTTCAGGACATGAGAAAATGACTGACTTGCAAATGAATTTATATTCTTGAGCAAGTACATAATTATGTGTGATTAATTAACTAAAATTAATTAATTGAATTATATATATATATATAAATAATTATCGATTATTTTTCTAATTATCGATAAGTGAGACAGAATATCCAATTTGTGAAATTATTATTAGATATTAATTTGAATCTACTTAAATATGTCATTTGTGAAATAACAGATAAGTTAGTTGATAGAGATAATCACATATGTTAATTTTGAATTAACTAATATATATATATTTATCTAATTAAAATAAATATTTTATTTACAATAATTGCCACGTGTCGATCGATGATTGAGAATCATAGATCATCATGGATTGTTGTAGTGTCATGTGGCACTACAGTAGTAGGCGTGTAATACTGCAGTGCGACACGGCACTGCAGTGTGGCGTGACACACAGTGTCGTGAGGCATTGTGTTGCTTTCCGCCAACTGCAATGCGGCGGGGCACTGTAGTTGTGCACCATTATACAGTGGGTTTTACTGTATTAGGTAATTTAAAATTAAATATTAATTTTTAATTATCCCTAAAATTATGATACGTCATTATCTAGAATAAGGTACATATTTTATTCGGATGACAATAGTTAATCAGTTGATCAATCAGAGAATTGAGTTATGAACACAATTGCTCTGAGTGATTTTTTTCTATGATTAATAGTTAATCAAATCTCTAAAATAATAATCATCACGTTCTTTTAGAGAATCATCTCACAAAATTCATTCTCAATAAATCTCTACATCTCATGTGTTGAGAACATCTAGGGACAGGAAAAATATCTTGTAATATTCGACTTGCCGACACACGTTCTAATGCGTTGAGAATTGACTTGGAACATCTTATTGTGGATCTCAGAGTCTACTGATCGTTGGAACGATTTCATGGGACTGAGGATCGATCGGTTTTGTAAGGACGCTTGATTAAGATTACAAGTGATATATGATTCCTAGCTTTGTATGTTGTAGATTTAATATATAAATATATAATAGATCATGGCTGGTCGAGAAAAGTTTTCAATAAAAAGTTTTTCTTGGTTATCGTGACGTTGTGTAATTTTTATTTTATTAAAAGATTTAATTTTTATTAAAAATTTAATTTTTAAATGGTCACGCACCACGCGCTTCTGCTGCGCACGAGTCTTGATGACCAACAATTTGGTGGGTTCGAGCACAGAGTGTTGTGATTATAGCGAGCCTAGGCTTTTTTCCTTAAATCGATTGAGATGGCCTTTATCTATTAGCTTGCTCATTTTTTTGTTCGTGGTCTTACTGTCTTTGCTCTAATCTATGCAAAAATGGTCAGAGATGCCCCTTCCTCAAAGTAGCCTCGACAAGAACTAGAGAAATCAAATGGGGGAAAGGTCCTTCTACTTTTCCGTCGAGAGCGTCGGGGACGTTACCACCATCTCCACTTCGTCCATCGGCCTCAATTCCCATTTCTTTGCCAAAGCCTGCAAGGAGTCCTCCCAAGAAACATATTTTCGCTTTAGAGTAAGGTCTAGTGCGGAGCAGCGACGAACGTGGAGCTTCCGGTGGCTCGTCCCGATCATCCCAAACTTCTTCTTAGCCTCATACTCGGTCTGAGATGACCAACTTGGAGGTCAAGATATCCTCGTCTCGGCCTTGTGGGTCTGCTCCATCAGATTCTGGCAAACAGTGATCCCATGTTGGCCAGAAGCGCAAGTCCCTGATGGATCCAACTGAGGGGGCTAAGTAGCCCGATCCTCAAGCCTAAGCTCGAGATGTGGTCGTGGGCCTGTTGGACTGGTGGTCTAAACATGTAGACCTCGAGAAGGGGGCCCACCTTCTTGAGAAGTCAGGAGCAGGGCTTCCTAAGCTTTTATAGAGCACACTCTAGATGTACGTACACCGTTTTTCCAATTCTTCTGCTTTTTTTCATTCTTTATTCCTACTTTGTTCTATTCGTAGGTCTTTTTTCCTAAAACACGGTGATGCCCGCACATTTTAGTCACTACGAGGATGTAGTGCTCGGGGCTACCCAAACTGCTTCGAAGGCCGAGGCCATACTTGTGGAGGGGCCCAGAAATATGATTCCTTCTACCGTGCCTACGGATAAGTTATAAGGGAGGTCTAGGAGCTCCAGGCCATCGTTAGGAGGTCGGTGAACCTTCAGGAGGATTTGGCTCAGGCTAAGGCGGAGGCCTCTCGTGCCTAGAGCCTACGACGGGATTTGGAGGCCCGATTATCCTATTACGACATGATCATATCGAACCTACAAATGTAAGATAAGATCTTAAAGGTGAAGAGTCGGGTCCAGGAGGAGAAGCTCTCTTAGGAGATTCATGCCTGATCTTAAGCAAATGGTCGAGAGAGGGAAGCTGCTCGAAAGCTTAGCATGGCGGAGGTTGACTTGAAATGGAAGTTCAATCGGTGGACGAAGGGCCATGCGAAAGGCATGGAGGATTCTAAGGAGTCTTCTGAGTTTGAAGAAGCACTGCTCTTGGAGTTCTCTATGGGCTACGACAACTGCTGAGACGAGATTACTAAGGCCCATCCTGAGTGGGACCTAAACTTCTTTGGTTGTCCTCTGGAACCTCTACCTCACCTTATTTAGAGCCTTGTTCTTGCTCAGTCGGAGGACTCCAGGCCATTTTCCCTTGTGCATCCCAAACTTCTTGTTTTGATAGCTGTTCTGAATGAGCGAGACATGAGGTCTCCTTCTTTAACCCCATGTCAACCTGAGGAAGAGATTCTCCCCTGCTGAGCTGGCTAAAGCCACTGTTGGACCTCCGAGGCTGTTAGGACTCCTACTACTCCGCAGCTTTTTTGTTTTATGTTTATAATTTTTTCTTTCTTTCATCATTTTTTGTACATTGTAATATACCCTTCTCATTAAAATAAATATTTTCCTTCTCCCATCTATTATGCTATTTCTCTTTTGATCCTTAATACAATTATTTAATCCTTAATACTAGCTTTAGAAGTGATCTGAGCTTGATTTTTGTCAAGCCATATCTCTAATCATTGATGTTAACTTACTTCTTGGTATTTATCCTTGGAGTGATTGAAGCTCATTTTTTGTCGAGCTCTATTTCCAACACTAATATTGAATCTTTAACGTTAACCTGTGATTAGAGCTTGGTTTTCGCCAAGCTCCATCTCTTCTAGGCTTCTAACCTTTAGGTTTATTATTCGTGATACTGACTAACCTACACCGTTGCTAGCCTTTATATTACTTCTTGGCTAGTTGCCCCTTTAGAGGAGGTCTAGACTTAGCAAACATACTCCAAAATTTGGCCCCGGGGTTGCTTTTATGCTCTTTTTGAGTGCTTCCCCCTCTGGGGGAGGTTTATAGTTGCAGATATGCCATAGACGCATGAGTTTCCCTTAGATTTGATCCCTTTATTTTCGAGTGGTGCCCCATTTAAAGGAAATCTAGAGGTGTAGACTTGTTGCCCATGTGCCTTGATGTCTTAGCTAAACGCTTCCTGATCTTGCTAAAGGTCTTTTTTCTCGTATAAAGAGCTAAAATGCAAGCCAGACATCACCTCATTTTCTCAACGACACTTTTTGCTTGGGATAAATAACCATTGTATTTAATATTCGTGCTTGGCTATAATCATTTTTTACTAAAAATAAATCTTGAGGTGCTTTGCATTCCATGGGTGAGTTAATGTCCATACCTTTAGGTCCTATAATTAGTAGGTTCCTAGCCGTACTACTTCTATTACCAAATATGGCCCTTCCTAGTTATGCTCAAGGGCCCCTACTTCCGTTTCCTTCCTTTTTCTTAGAAATAAGTCTCACGTCTTGAACCGCCGTATTTTTATCCTAGAGTTAGAGTATCGGGATTTGGCCAGTTGATGTGAATCATTTTGTCAGTTGGCATGATCTCATAGCTCTTTTATGTCATCCAGGTTGTGCTTTAATTGGAGTATGTTCTGCTCCGGATCGTATTGGTGGACTCTGTGGGAGGGTAACTCTATTTCCACTGGTATGGCGACCTCTGTTCCGAAGGCTAGCATGTAAGGGGTCTCTCCTGACGTCGTTCTACTGGTGGTATGGAATCCCCAGTGGACATTCGAGAGCTCTCTACCCACAACCCTCTCTTTCCTTCTAATTAGGTCTTTGAGGTTGTGTTTTGCTGTTTTTTTGGTTGCCTCTACTTGTCTATTGGATTGCGGGTGGGCGGGTGAAGAGGTGAGGTGCCTAATCCTAAGCTGCTCGCAAGTCCATCTGAATTTGGCATTTTCGATTTATTTGCCATTGTCTATGATGATGGTGTGGGGTATATCGAATATGCATATCACATTTTTTGTATGAAATACACGATCTTGTGCTCCTTGATCATGGCTAGGGGATCTATCTCTACCCACTTGGTGAAGTACTCTATGGCGAAGATGATGAATTTGTTCTGTCCCTTAGAGGTCCGATCAAATATATCCTCCACTGAGTGAATAGCCACAGACTTAAGATTTGGGTGAGCGACTCCGATGGCTGCTGTGAGATGTTTGTGGTCCTTTAGCATTTCTCACATCTTTTAACATAGCTCTTGGTGTCTAGAACCATGTTCAGCTAGTAATATCCTTGCCTTTTCAGCTTGTGGTGCAGGGCTCGTGTGCCAGTATGGCTTCCCACAAACTCCTTCTTGGGCCTCTCCCATGACATATAGTGCCTCTTCAGGGGTGATGCAAGAGGATAGCGGTACGCGAAAGCCCTTTTGAGCAAAGTCCCATTAATGATCACATAGTTGACAGGCCTGAGGCAGAGCTTCCACGCCACCTTCTTATCGAGAGGTAAGGCCCCGTTTTGTAAATACTCAAATATGGGTGTTATCCACGAGGGGGTAACCATCAGATCGCTTGTCTCTAACACTTCTTGATTGCTGATGCTTTGGTGGGTGAGGAACTCCATTAGCATCGTTCTACTGATTCTGGCATCGTAGGCTGACACAAGTCTGGCCAGGACGTCTATGTTCAATTTCTGGCTTTAGGGGATCTGCTGGATTGTGTAGGAGTCATACTTTCCAAGGAGGGCCTGAGCTTGGGCTAGATACTTTTCCATGTTGTCTCCCTTCGTCTGATACTTCTCGTTGATCTGATTGACAACTAGTTGGGAGTCATTGTAGATTTTCAAAGTTTTTGCGCTCATGGTCGAGGCCAACTTTAATCCTGCGAGCAGCGTTTTGTAATGCGCTTAATTATTCAAGGCGTTGAACATGAAGTGTAGGGCATACTTGATCCAAGACTGGTTGGGTGAGAAGCAGCATGCCTACTCCGCTACCCTTTTCATTAGTAGCACCGTCAATGTACAAGGTCCAAGGCTCTCCTCATCTAATTTTTGCTCCTGCCTCATGGCTTGTGGTCATGTCAGTGATGAAATCTGTTGCTGCCTGCCCCTTAATGGCAATTTGGAGGATGAACTGAAGTTCGAATCCACTAAGTTTGATTGCCCACTTGGCTATATGTCCCGAGGTTTCAAGCTTCTAGAGAACCTGTCTCAGATAGGATCTTGTCAAGACTTGGATGGTGTGCTCGTGGAAGTATGGTCAGAACTTCCTATCTGCCATTATGAAGGTATTTGCCATCTTCTCTAGGTCGGGATAACATCTTTCTGCCCCATCATGGCCTTGCTTAAGTAATAAATTGGTTTTTGGACAAAGTCGTCTCCTACTCGGACTAAGGTGGCATTGATAGCCATCTCTGAGACTGCTAAATATAGGGACAACACTTTTTTGGATACTAGTTTAGAGAGCACCATGTAGGTTTTATGGGTGGAGAAAGCTTCATGGCACTCCTCGATCCATTTGAATGATGTATTCTTCCTCAGGATTTTGGGAAAGGGAGGCACTTATCCATAGCTCGAGAGATGAAACGGTTAGAGCGCGCCTTCCTGTCCAGTGAGCCATTGGACCTCATTCATGTTGTGCGAGGGTTCCATCTCAAGCAATGCCCTTATTATTCTAGGGTTGTCTTCGATCCCTCTTTGATTTACCATAAAGCTAAAAAATTTCCCCGAGCAGACACCGAAAGCGCACTTGGAGTGGTTTAGCTTCATCTTAAATTTCCTCAGGGTGTTGAAGGTTTTTTTTAGGTCGATGACATGATCTGTTGACTTCTTGGTTTGACCAGCATGCCATCTACATACACATCTATATTCCTCGATATTTGCTCACTAGCTTTGGTAGGTAGTCCCTGTGTCTTTTAGTCCAAAGGGCATTATAGTGTAATAGTAGGTTCCTCAACTTGTGAAAAAGATGTTTTTTCCTAGTCAGACGAGTGCATTAGGATCTGGTTGTATCTTGATTAGGCATGAAGCTGAGCAGGTCGTACCCTGATGTGGCGTCGACTAGGTGGTCTATGCAGGACATGGGGAATCTATCTTTGGGACACGTCTTGTTTAAATCGGTGAAGTCTATGCAGACCCTCCACTTCTTGCTCGCCTTCTTGACCAATACGATGTTGGATAGCCACTTTAGGTACTAAACCTCATTGATGAACCCCTTAGAGAGTAGCTTCTCCACTTTCTCAATGATGGCCTCATTACTTGCTGAGTTTACGCTCCTCCTCTTCTGCCTGATGGGCATGAACTTCTGTTCAACGTTAAGATAGTGGGTGATGAGGCTCCTATCTATATCCAGCATGTCCTCGTGGGTCCATGTAAAGACGTCATTGTTTTCTTAAATGAATTGTGTGAGCTCCTCCTTGTGCTCAGGGGTGATCATCGACTAGACTTGAATTATCTTTTTTGGCTTCTCTAGGAGAGAACAACTTATTCTAACAGTTCTATAAGCTCCCCCCCAAATCTGTTCTTCCGGCAGGCCGACGAACATGGCCACTAGATCCTTGCCCCTGAGGGTTGTTGCATAAGATTCCCTTGATGTTTTATGGTATCCTTTAACTAGCCTTATGCCCACATAGGTGGGGAACTTCATTACTTGGTGGTAGGTGGATGGTACAACTTTGAACTCCTACATGGCTGGTCGGCCAAGGATGACAATGTATATCTCGTTGCACTTCATTACAAGCTCTATTATGCCTTCTTGTATGACCTCGTACCCCATGAACCCCACTGGGGATGGGGCACGGACGAAGTCGCTTAGGATCCAAGCCCATTTGTAGGGAGGCGGAATGGCTCAAGATGTCGATTGAGCTACCATCATCCATTAAGGTCCTCTAGACTTTGATATTGGCGATGAAGGGAGAGACGACCAATGCATCGGTTTATGGATGGTGGACCTAGTTCACCTCTTCCTTAGTAAAGTCGATCATCTCTTCCGCTTTGGAGTCGATAGGTCGGGAGAGGACGCTGAAGACCACGAGGTGCCCTGTCTCATGAGTGAAGGTCTTCCTTTCATGGTTGGAGTTTGGCTTGTCGGATCCTCTGAATATCATTTTTATTTTTAATAAGGGGCTACGTGGGTGGGTAACCTTTGGCTCAAACCCTTTCTCAGTCCTCCTTTCCTGCCTGGGGGGCTATTTTCGCGTGGTTTCTCTGATTGGCCATGAAAGCTTTGAGACATCCCCTTAGAATGAGAGCTTCAATATGCTCACAGAGGCATCCCCTCATTGATCCTGGTCGAGGGTTCTTTTTTTGCCTCAGTCCGTTCCTCTACTTCGCGGGCCATTTTCTCTTTTCCCCGACCTTCCTCCTTGGCCTCCAATGTGTGAAACAATTCTTTCGAAGGGGACTTTCATAACAGGGGAGTGACATCTGGATGACAAGGATTGTCATTATATGTATGATGCGACCATGATCTGGGTGATAGGCTGCATGTCCTCTCTCATCCTCCTGACCACCTTAGAGAGCAAGGAGACAAAGCTCTTATTTTTCTTCCATATGATGCCCACGACGGCCTACATGTCTCTTCTTGGCGACGAGGTAGGTTGGTCTTCCTCTTCCTCGCTGTGAACTTTGTGGGAATGGGACGGGGATGGTGAACCCATCTTTCGGTTAGTGGTGAAAGAAGGGGTCTTAGCTACTTTGGATAAGGGAAATAGTTTTGATGTTGTTCCCAAAGATGGCGCCAACTATTGAATCCAATTTATTCAACAGTACATGTTTCCAGTGATATTGACTAAAAACCTACACACCACAAGCAATAAAACCTGGAGAACGAGGGTAACATTGGTGGTGTCCTCACCTAAGTCCTCCGAAGATTATGTTAGAAGTGTGGTAGTATTTTGGCAAAGGTTCTTTAGGTAGAAAATCACTTACCTTCACCTCAGGCAGGAGGGTGTATTTATGCCTGAGGTTTGTAGGGTGAAGGCATGTTGGGTAAGCTTTGGTGATAGGAAGCCTGACTCCTATGGACGGGTAGGGGCGACATTTAATGCTCTTGTCACCCAAGCTGATATAAAGGTGAGGGGTATTTAATATTGATGTGCCTCGAGAACACTCAAACGGGGGTGAGGTGACTAAACGGGGGCTGATCTGACGCGTCATGATGGTACTTGGACCAATGGGAGGGATACCATGTGTAAACTTACTTTCGGTGAGTAATGATGATGATGACATGGTGGGTCTCTCGAGCTTCTTCGGCTAACCTCCTCATCCCTGCTACTCTTGCCTACTCTAGTTAGCCTAACCCGACCTGCCTGTAGGGCAATAGAGGCAGGTCAATTCTCTTTGTCTGAGTGATAGGGCTCTACTACCTTTGTTCGACTTACTTCCATATCTTACAGGCCGTGGCATCATCTTACTGGACGTCTGGAAATGCCCATAATAGATAATTTATTTTATACATCAATATATTCATAAATCTTATTACAAAGGATAAGAGTTAGAATCAAAAATCAAGATTTAGTCATGAATATTTGAGTGCGATTAATTAGTTTATGAAATTTTTTTGTAGAGGGCCTCTAAAGATGAATGTATTGTCTGTGCAAAAAATGTGGAAGTAGTATGCGGATTGATAAAAATATTATCACCAATCACTTAGTTTGTCATAGATTAGCTAAAGGTTATACTAGTTAAATTTTTCATAGTGAAACTAATTGGGGGATATCTCATCTTAAGTTCAAGTAAATGAAAAATGGTCTATAGACCCAATAATTATTGATTCATCAAAGGGTTTTGATTTATATGCAATAATTGCATGGTGCTTTTGCAATAGAAAATGTAGAAGATATGAATTCTAGAAACAAATATAGTTGAGGATGGGTATAAACAACCGGATAAAGTTGGGAATAATATGAACTAGCTAATGAAGCTGGATCTTAGGAGCTTGAGATTTTTATGGAGGATGTGATAATTTTATCACTTACAGCACGTGTGATACCCATGCTACACAACTAGTTAGCTAACATATATTATATGTATATTAGTAAATCTCTTTAGTATGTTTACTGACTATCTTATTATATATATAATATATTAAAATGTTGAAGTATGAGAGGAATTTTTTTGGATAGTTTTGACCAACTTCAATTTTACTAATCCTTACATGCCTTTGAAAAGTGCACATGGTGCATTTCTAGAATGTGTCTTTGAAATGTAGTGGAATGTGTCAATTGGAAAGTTAGTTTTGAAATGTAGTGGAATCAGATATGACTTTTCAAATCTAGTATTCATTTTGGTGAGAGTTCTTGTATTCATGCGTTTCTACACATGGTTCCTGCATTTATCTTAGTTTAGTTATTATGACCTCCATTTGTGTATTACAGGTGATTGAAATTATAAATTGGATGTCAGATTGATCGAAATATGATTAGCAAAAAATATGATCAGAAAATAAGTAAGAATATTAACAAAGAAAATATGAAACTGAAAAAACATATTTTAGTTGTATGATGGCACATTAAGACATTTAAAATGAGTTAATATGTAAAAGTACAACAAAATTTTATTCATGTGAAATTTTATATTTCCTCTGATTTTTTATTTATACGAGTTAACTTCACAATAAAAATTAACAATTTTACTTAACAAGGGTTTTATTTTTTATTTAACTAGAGTTTGTTAAAAAAAATATAGTGTAAATTAACATTATTTTTTATTACAGAAATACATATTTTAGTAAAACAAATTAAAATGAAAATCTATATGGATAACTCTACTCATATAGTGACTATACTTATTATGTTATCCAATTATAATAAGTTTCTTTTAATAAAAAAATAATTATTTACTAAACTAATTAAATAATACTTTTCGATGTACACATACAAAGCGTGTGCAGTTAGATAGTTTATATTAAAAAGCATTAAAAGATGAGAAACTTTTTCTTTTTCTTTTTACCATTTACCCTCCAATAAGTATAGTATGATTAAGTTTTTTTTATTTATACTCTACTAATTAATAATTTGTATATTAATATTTTAAAAATCTCAATAGTTTGTAATATTATATTATTACTTATTAAGAATTTAAATGACCATCTAGATGAATTTAAAAAATTATATACAATGAACATTGTTTTAGTCAATAATGATGAGTTATATTGTCTATTTTTATGAATTTTTTGTATTTGTATATGATGAATTCACTTTAAATATCAATTATATTTTTCAATTTAAATTTTATGCTAAGTGTACGATGCCTAATGTTCATTCTCCGTAGTGAAACACTGTTTGTAAGATTATATTTTCTTACTCAAAATTCTTTATATGTTCTTTTATCTCATCTTACGATATAAATTTGCTAGGATTATGTACTCTTTAATTTAAAAAATTTATAGTAGGTAATTTACCATTGTCAAGTGATGCATGACATATCACTAGTAATTTTATCTACAATAGTTTAATTTTAATATGAGAAGATAACATTTTTACCATTACTTATTTTACTTTTATTTTAGATGTATAATTATTTTCAAAGTTAATGTTTTTATTTGAATGTTAATGCTAACTTCAAATCTTATTGTATATTTTAAAATAATTTTAACACGTGCAAAGGACATGTTTTTATGCTAGTTTCAAAATTGACTATTTTCTAATTATTCGCTCCTCATTTAGTCTATTCCCCTCAATTTTCCAAATTTTCAAGTTGATATTAAGCTCACACTTAGAGTGATTAATATAACGAGTAAATGAGCACGTGCTTCGCATGTATATAAGTTATTATATTATTATTTAGATACCTGAAGTGTTACACATTTTGTTATGCTTAAAACAATATTGAGCAATGCGTATAATCTAATATTTAACTTATTTTATATTTCAAATTTTATCCACATAAATAAACCGTCAAATCTAATAATTTAGTACCAAATATAAAAATGCAAAGAAACTAAATGCCTTAGTTTAATTTTTTTCAATTAAAAAGTTTAGAAATGCACATTAAAGAAGTTTTGAAATACATATTAATTCCCTATAATTTATTGATACTAAGTCGTAATTACTTTGCTCAATTTAGTCCTTACATCCACAATTGTCAAGTTCCACAATATACTCTTCTATGTTAGTCTACCGTGGCTAATCTTTTCTAACGTGACTATAAAGATGAATCTACTGCAATTGTAACTTACCATTGAAAAGACGTGGAAAGAAGAGGTAAAATAGAGAAACTTTTTTACGTTCTATATATTTACGGATGCAAGTGGCGACAACTTCTAAGATATTCTAGAAGAATGTTTTTCTTAATCACCTAGTATGACTAGTTGCAACTGTGCTTTACCACTAATAAGTTGTTCTAGATGGAATAGTTGTTTGTTGCTATCTCCTCACTTGGTCGATCATGGTGGGTTGAATAATCGGATTGAACTCCAAGAACAGGGCAAATAAAAATGGGGATATACGTATTCTAATTACATCACCGAAAAATGCGTTTAAAGCGTCATCTCCACTATAAACTATTTTATCATTGGGTAATTTTTGTCCATCAAGTTCCAAAATGATATATCAAAAAAGAAAATAAAACTAAAATTAGTTTTTGACGTAATCCTTTAAAGAAGAACCTCAAATAGGAGGTTTGCCTTTTTTGTTCACCAGAAAGTTTAATAGAAAAAAAGTAAAAGGGAAGTACAAAAGGATATTCAGTTAAACCGGATGCTAAAAATCAAAAGCACACTTTCACTTCTAATATAGATGCAGCAAGTTAATCAATTTGGAATGATGATGTGGAATAAAAACATTCCTGAAGAAGCTTGAAGAAATAGCCAGCAACAATTATTTTGTTCTCCCTGTGTCAACTTTTAGAGAAGGCTTGTATAAGATAAGTCTAGAAGCTAAAATTATAATGACAACATAACATATTCGAAAAATGAAAGATACAATACTCGGTACAAACGAAAAAATGCAAATCAAATTATCTTTGAAGAGAAACAGGTAAGCAATGGAGAAGAGAATGAACTCAATAAGCCGCGAGGAAGGAAGAAGGAAGAAGAGAGGGAGATGAAAGACTGTCTCTGATGCTCATTATAGATGCAGGGGTGTCACGTGAGTGACGTGCAGGAGTGGTATAGTCCTAGCTCATGACCGGAACAACGCCTGAGAATGTCCGGGAGGACGCCAGGAGGTGATGGGGGATCACTCTAGACACTCAAAGGCGGTGACAAATGCTTGCTCTCTCTCTCTAGAAGTGTGAGTTTCTCACTCTAAAAATGAGAGTTTCTCTCTCTAAAGTGGGAGCTTCTCTCTCTAAATTTACAAACCTTTCAAATGAAGGAGTCCTCCGTTTATCGGTGAACAAAAGGAGAGGGGACCATTGCAACTAATCAATGGATTAGTTGCAAGCCCATCAATCAAATCGTGCCAACTAATCCAGAGATTAGTTGTAAATCCCTAAATCATGCTTAGGTGAGTAAGAGGAGGATTACACATAAGCCAATCAGATGGAGCCATGCGGGTCTTTGTGTAATGATAATGATTTAGGGAGAACACGCCTAACCGGTGAGGCTCGATGACGATGTTCACCCAACGCCTCCTCTACAAAGGTTCTCTTAAACAAAACCCCTCCCTAAGGTGGGAGGGTAGCACACCCTCAATTTTCAGAGTGGTCGTACCGAGGAGGTATGTCCCCCGCCTAGTACAACGTAACCTCGCCCCTAATCCTGCCAGTCCATAATCTCCCGAACATTTCCAAGTAACCATACGTCCACCCAAGTATTTGTCACTTGACTTGGTGGTTTGTGATGTGATGACTTGTTGTGATAGTGTAGTGTGTGTCTACAAGTTACATTACAGAGAGTGATCAATGCACCTCCATGGTACACCCATGATGGTGACATCAATGGTGCCACCATAGGGGTGACACCCCATGGTGCTGCCATGGGGACGACGCCCATGGGTACCTTAGTGGCGGCGCCTTAAGGGGTGCATCTTAGTGGCGACACCCCATGGGGTGTACCTTAGGGGTGACACTCCATGGTACATCCTTGGTGGAAACACTCCCGATACGCTGTAAGAGTTACACTTTGTGGGTAGTCAACATTGTGGTCGTCAACCCTCCTGTACATTTAGTCCCCCAGACAAGCATGATGCGGAGTAATCGTACTTGTAAACAATTTCTTCAATGTAGCAATCAGTCGTATTACCGATCCTCTGATGGTGAATGCGGGATGCATTGATCCGCTATGCCCAATGTGCCTCCTTTCCGTGGTGTAGGCATTTCTATGTTACATGAGCTCAAATTTATAAGATAAATTTATGTGGTGCGAATTTTGAAAAACATTCAATTTTTTTGGAGTCCCCACTCCATTCTCCCTCTTTTGAAAAACAAAATTTGAGTCAAGTGACGACATGAAGTAATAAGGTCGAACGGGATCGACTAACGGTATGGTCAGTGGGATGGGCCTTAGCCAGCATGCCGCCAATGAGCCTCAATGGTGACATCCAAGCATGCTTGGCCAGCGTGCCGCCACTGAGCCTCAGTGGCGGCATCCAAGCATGCTTGGCCAGCGTGCTGCCACTGAGGCTCAGTGGCGGCATCCAAGCATGCTTGGCCAGCGTGCTGCCACTGAGGCTCAGTGGCGGCATCTAAGCTGCTTGGCTAACCCGCCGCTGAGGTTCAGTGGCGGACATCAATTTTGAATTTTTTTTAGTCCCCACTATTTTCCCCTCTATAAAAATTACTACAAGCTCCACCTACCTTTCTCCCTTTCATTTTAGTGTCATTAGGGCAAAGTTATCAATTCCTTCTCCCTCCAAATTGTTTGAAAAAAAAGTCTTTGGCAAGGTTGAAGATTAAAGAACTAGGGTTGCATATTTGGACATTTTGGGCAAAAAAATTCAGAGCTCCAAGCAAGGTGTTCTTTACCCTTTTTCTCTTTGGCTAGGGTTTGTGGGAAACCCACTGATTTCTCACAATTTTCTTGAATTTTTTTGCCAAAAATGGATAAGGCGCTGGTCTACGAAACCATAGATTCTGGTTCGATCCCTGTGTAGTCACCTAATGTAGATGCAATGGGTGTCATGTGGGTGAGGTGCAGGAGTGGTCTAGTCCTAGCTCGTGACCGGAACAACGCCTGAGAATGTCAGGGAGGACGTCGAGAGGTGAAAGGAGAGCACTCTAGACACGCAAGGGCGGTGACAAATACTTGCTCTCTCTCTAGAAGTGTGAGTTTCTCACTCTAGAAATGTGGCCTCTCTCTAAAGTGGGAGCTTCTCTCTCTAAAGTGTGAGCTTCTCTCTCTAAATTTTCAATCAATTAAAATGAAGAAGGAGTCCTCCTTTTATAGGTGAGTAAGAGGATGATTACACATGAGCCAATCGGGTGGCATCATGTGAGTATTTGTGTAATGACCATGATCTAGGGAGAACACGCCTAGCCGGTGAGACGCCAGAACAATAATGTTAGCCAGAACTTTGTATTCTACTTCATTTGATGACCTTGCAACAATTCTCTGCGTCTTAGCACTCCATGATATGGCGTTGGAACCAAGAAAAATCATGAAACTTGAAGTAGACCTTCTGTCTGTTACATCACCAACCCAATCAGGATCAGTGAAAGCTTTCAAAGAGAGAGATCCATGCCTAAAAATCCATGATCTATTATACCTAAAATATATCTAAAAATACATTTGACAACAACTAGGTGAAATGAAATGGGTGAATGCATGAATTGGCAAACTCTATTAACAACAAAAAAGCAATATATGGTCCAGCGTGCTGCCACTGAGGCTCAGTGGCGGCATCCAAGCATGTTTGGCCAGCGTGCTGCCACTGAGGCTCAGTGGCGGCATCTAAGCATGCTTGGCTAACATCAGTGGCGGACATCAATTTTGAATTTTTTTTAGTCCCCACTATTTTCCCCTCTTTAAAAATGACTACAAGCTCCACCTACCCTTCTCCCCCTCATTTTAGTGTCATTAGGGAAAAGTTATCAATTCATTCTCCTTCCAAATTGTTTGAAAAAAAGTCTTTGGCAAGGTTGAAGGTTAAAGAATTAGGGTTGCATATTTAGACATTTTGGGCAAAAATATTCAAAGCTCCAAGCAAGGTGTTCTTTCCCCCTTTTCTCTTTGGCTAGGGTTTGTGGTAAACCCACTGATTTCTCACAATTTTCTTGCATTTTTTTGCCAAAAATGGATAAGGCGCTGGTCTACGAAACCATAGATTCTGGTTTGATCCCCACTGTAGTCACCTAACGTAGATGCAAGGGGTGTCGTGTGGGTGAGGTGCATGAGTGGTCTAGTGCTAGCTCGTGACCGGAACAACGCCTGAGAATGTCAGGGAGGACGTCGTGAGGTGAAGGGAGAGCACTCTAGACACACAATGGCAGTGACAAATGCTTTCTCTCTCTCTCTAGAAGTGTGAGTTTCTCACTCTAGAAATGGGGCCTCTCTCTCTAAAGTGGGAGCTTCTCTCTCTAAATTTCCAATCAATTAAAATGAAGAAGAAGTCCTCCTTATATAGGTGAAGAAAAGGAGGGGGACCATTGTAACTAATCCCTTCATTAGTTGCAAGCCCGCAAAGTAAATCGTGCCAGCTAAGCTGGCTGATCATGCTTAAGGGAGTAAGAGGATGATTACACATGAGCAATCGGGTGGCGCCATGTGAGTCTTTGTGTAATGATCATGATCTAGGGAGAACACGCCTAGCCGGTGAGACGCGACGACAGTGTTCACCCAACGCCTCCTCTAAAAAGGTTCTCTCAAACAAAACTCATTCCCAAGGGGGGCTTAGCACACCCTCAATGTCTAAAGTCATTGTACCGAGTAGGTATGTCCCCCGCCGAGTACAACGTACCCTCGCCCCTAATCCTGCCAATCCATAGCCTCTCAAGCATTCCCAGACAACCATACGTCCACCCAAGTCTTTATCACTTGACTTGGTGGTTTGTGATGTGATTACTTGTTATGATAGTGTAGTGCTGTGTCTACAAGTTGCATTACAGAGAGTGATCAATGCACCTCCATGGTACACCCATGAGGGTGACATCAATGGTGCTACCATAGGGGTGACACCCCATGGTGCTGCCATGGGGACGACCCCCATGGGTACTTTAGTGGCGGCGCTTCAAGGGGTGCATCTTAGTGGCGGCACCCCATGGGGTGCACCTCGGTGGTGGCACCCCAAGGGGTGCACCTCAGCAGTGACACTCCATGCATGGTACGTCCTTGGTTGATTTGGTGAACATGTCAGCAAGCTGGAGTGAATAAGAAACATGTTTCACCACAAGGTCCTTCTTCATAACACGTTAACGCATTAAGTGAAAGTCAATCACTACATGTTTTGTCTGAGCATGTAGAATGGGACTAGAGCTGAGGGATATGGCCCAGGTGTTATCACAGTAGATGATGGGAGGTTTAGTTTGATAAACATGAAGATCTAGAAGGATTTATCGTAGCTAGCTTAACTCAATAGTAATGTTAGCCAGAACTTTGTATTCTACTTCATTTGATGACCTTGCAACAGTTCTCTGCATCTTAGCACTCCATGATATGGCGTTGGAACCAAGAAAAATCACGAAACTTGAAGTGGACCTTCTGTCTGTTGCATCACCAACCCAATCAGCATCAGTGAAAGCTTTTAAAGAGAGAGATCCAAGCCTAAAAATCCATGATCTATTGTACCTAAAATATATCTCAAAATACGTTTGACAACAACTAGGTGAGATGAAATGGGTGAGTGCATGAATTGGCAAACTCTATTAACAACAAAAAAGCAATATATGGTCTAGTGAAGGTCAAATATTATAGAGTGCCAACAATACTTCTATATAAGGTAGATTTGGGAGAACATGGAGAAACACAAGGTTCATCATTCTAGCTTTAAGAATCAAATCTTTAACATACTTTTACTGATTAACCAAAATGTCAGATGAGTTTTTAGAAATTTCAAGCTCTAAGAAGTATTGGAGATCATCTAAATCACTCATCCCAAAAGTGTTTTGCGAATTACGCAATCTTATCAATATAATCAGAAGAAGTACCACTAATAATAATACCATCAGCATATAACAAAATATAGGTAATAGAAGTAGAACTAGCATGAACAAAGAGATATGTGTCAGCCTGAGACCCGACAAAGCCAATAGATAGCAAATGAGTAGTAAAATTTTCAAGTCAGGCTCTAGGAGCCTATTTCAATCGATATAAATACTTGTTTAACTTGCAAACATAATTAGGATAATCTATACTAACAAAACCTTGAGGTTGTGTCATGTAAACCTCCTCAACAAGGTACCATGTAAGAAAGCATTTTTGACATCCAATTATTTTAAATTCCAACCATAAGTAGAAGCCAAAGATAATAATATCATGACGGTGGGTTTCTTTAAAACTAGGCTAAAGGTTTCACTGTAATCTAATCCAGCTAGTTGGTGAAACCCTTTAGTAACTAATCTTGCTTTATGTCTAGCAATGGTATCATTTGGGTGTTATCTGAGTTTATAAACCCATTTGCATCATACAAGGTGTTTATGTGGTAATAAGGGAACAATGGTTCAAGTGTTTTAAGAAATAAGTTCTTCATTTTCATCTACCATAGCTTGGGTCCATTAAAGTGAATCCATTAAAGTACGTTTTAAGTGTTTCATGGGGGAACTTCTTAGGATTTTATGTACACAAGTGGGGTATAGACATTGAGAAATCCAAGGTAAACGATATCAGGGACATGCCCCCACCATGATTCGTGAATGAGTTAAAAGTGTTATTGGGGAAGGTCTCATACGTCCGCCGATTCATACCCGCCCTAGCCGAGTCCATCAGCAATATACAACCACTCTTGAAGGGAGATCACATCTTTTCATGGACACGTGAGCACCAACGAAAGTATGATGCTATAAATGATGTGCTCCTCGCACCGACCACCATGGTGCCACCAAGTAGCGACCTACCATTGCTGCTTTACATCACCTTAACCTCCAAGTCCATTGGAGCCTTGTTGCCACAAGAAAATGAGGGGGCGGAGTACCTAGTGTATTATTTGAGTAGGGTCCTAAGGGATGTTGAGCTTAGATATACACCTTATTAAAATCATTGTCTTACTTTTTGTATTTGCCATGAAAAAATTCTGACACTAAATGTTGGGTAATCGAGTTCATTTAATGACTAAGTCCAATCCTATTAGTTTTCTCTTAACCAGGACTGCATTGAACGAGAGACTAACTCGATGGACAATGTTGTTGAGTTTGATTGACATTACACCTCTCACCCCGAAGGCGCAAATGAGTCAAGCGTTGACTAATTTGCTGGCCCAATTTCGAAGTGGTGAACCAGAACTTCTAGACGAGACCATACCTGGAGACCTACATGAAGTTAATAGTTGTGAGGGTGCACCGTGGGCTCTAACATTCGATGGGTCATCGACCTATCTAGCGGTGGGGCAAGACTTGTCTTGGAGGATCCCTTAGGAAACATTTATTCAATGGCATACAAATTAACATTTCAATGTACGAACAATAAAGTAGAGTATAAAGCTCTTATATTGGGACTTCAATATGCAAAGGATAAGGGTGCCACCACTATCAAGGTCAAATGAGACTCCAACTTGATCATCAACCAAGTTAGAGGTAATTTTACTGTGAAGGAACCTGCTCTCGAACAATACCGTCATGAGGTCCAAGAGCTTGTTGCCACATTTGACGATGTTGTTTTTTACACAACCCCAGATCTAACAACCACCATGCTGATGCGCTAGCAACTCTAGCCACCAAACTCCCACTCACCAACCCTATTCTAGTGGTGGAAGTCGTTGTTAAAGCCACGAGCGACATAACTGAGGGTAACAGTGAGCCACCATCCCAAGATTGGAGATACAAGATCAAATCACAATTATTTCAAGGGGAAGCTGTTATGAACAAGTAGTTCAGGAACTTTGTTAATTTGAGTGGAGTTCTCTTCTATAGGGGGCTGATGGAATACTTTCACGATGCATGCGTTTGGAGGAAGGCCACAACGACCCAAATGTCTACATGAAGACTAATGTAACAGGAGAGGGCCACTCCTACACCGTCGTGCCGAAAGGATGGGTTTCTATTGGCCAAGCATGACTACAGAAGCCATGAATATGTAAAAGAACTGTCTTAAGTGTCAATTGATCCTCGATCCCAAAGAAGTTCATTTAGCGGAAATTATGACAGATTGGCGAAAACCTTACACCTCGTATTTCAATGATGGTACTCTCCCATCAAGCACAACAGATGCCTCTATTATTAAGAAGGGGAGTCATCGTTTATTTATGTTCAATGGAGAGTAATGCATGGTTAGTATGGACGGTCGTCCTCTTAAATGTTTGGGTATTGATGATCAACGAACTATCATGGAGGAAGTACACAAAGGTGCATGTGACGAACACCAAGGAGGCATGAGACTATACGGGGAATTGTTTAGGATAAGGTACTATTGGCCTACCATGAAAGTTGATACAATGGACTATGTACAAAATGTCACACTTGCTAAGTCCTCGACAATGTTATACACACTCAATCCGTATCCTTGCACCCAACAGAGGTGCCTTGGCCATTTCATACATGGGCTTTGGACTTCGTCGAACCCATCTCGTCTGCATCAAAGGGTTACATTTGAATCCTTATCGCTATAGATTGGTACACTAAGTGGGTAGAATCAATAGCTCTCAAATAGGGGATAGGCAAGCATCTATAACTTTAGACCTAGTCTGCATAGGGTGTGTAGAGTGACTAGTAGAACTCGTTTGAGGAGGTCTAGGGCACAAAGGCAAATCAACAGAAATAGTAGAGGAAATGTCATGAAATTGAGTGGAATCAAATCTAGAAAAAGGAGGAAGTATTCTAACATCATGCATACTAGAAGACGAGTTAATGTGCCTAGTAGAGTTTGTGTCGTGAGAAACAGCAGGACTAATGCAAGTAGTGTCAATAATTGAAGGAGAATGAGTATTAACATGCATATCAGAAGTCACAGGATTGGAAGTTTGTACTGTAGGAATCTTAAAATCAGTAACTATACCAGCATGTCTATCAGAGTGCAAAAAAGATCCAGATTGCAAACCATTATGACCAACATCAAATTCAGTATGAACAACATCAAAATTCATATGAATATTAGAGTTAAGAGCAGGAACGGATTCTATAACAGAAGTAGAATCCTTACTAGTGATAAGAGAATTACCTTGATTGAGAAAAGAAGAAGAAAGAAGAAGCAAGTTGGAAGTGTACCTGTTAGCTGAAGTACTAGAGCTGCATTACTAGAAGAATCTGTAAAGGCATTAGTAGATCAAGCAAAGGGAAATAGGGATTCATAAAAAAGAACATGTCTAGAAGTATAACACCTCTTGTTTAGAATATCATAGCATAAATAACCTTTCTAGTCCAAGGCATAACCAATAAATACACATTGAGTTATTTTAGGTTGAAATTTATTTTTCATATAAGGATTAAGACTCGGATAATAAGCACAACCAAAAACTCACAGGTGAGTATACTCAACCACTTTGCCTGAGGGGTATAGGGGTAATTCCTTTGATGAACTATACCATGTTCATGTAGGTAAGACTAAAAAAGGAGATTGGTGTATTCACCACCTCCATCAAACCTAAATGTCTTAATTTTGGATGAGAACATCTTCTTAACCAAAAGTTTAAACCTCTTAAACACAGCAAGAACATCATATTTATTGCCAATAGGAAACAACCAGGAATAGCTAGAGTAATCATCAATAAATCCTACATAATACTTACGTCCATCTATTGATACCGTGGGGGAGGGCCCCCACACATCACTATGTATAAGTTGGAGAGGAAAATTAGACATAGAATTAGAAGCAGAGAAATGAAGCTTAGCCATTTTATTAGTGATACAACTAATACAAACACATGTGGCAGTAAAAGAAAAATTACAAGGGATATGAACAATATTTAAAATCTATCTAACAGTGTTAAGTGTTGGGTACCCTAACCTATAGTGCCAAAGAAAATTAGGAGCTTTCAAGACAACATAAGCAGAATGAGATCTAGGCAGACTAGTGGGAATGAGGTAAATGCCATTAACACTAGGTCCTTAATGCAAGATTTCCCATGTTTCCTTATCCTGAATGCAGAAAAAATGTGTATCAAATATAAATATGCAATTATTATCTAAGAAAAATTTGTAAATAGATAGAAGATTAGAGGAGAGCTGAGGAACAAAAAACACTTGATGATGTGGAGTAAAAACATTTGTAAATAGATAGAAGGATATTCAGTTAAAACGGATGCTAACAATCAAAAGCACAATTTCACTTCTAATATAGTTGCAGCAAGTTAATCAATTTGGAATGATGATGTGGAGTAAAAACATTCCTGAAGAAGCTTGAAGAAATAGCCAGCAACAATTATTTTGTTCTCCCCGTGTCAACTTTTAGAGAAGGCTTGTATAAGATAAGTCTAGAAGCTAAGATTATAATGACGACATAACATAATCAAAAAATGTAAGATACAATACTCAGTACAAACAAATAAATGCAAATCAAATTATCTCTGAAGAGAAACATGCAAGCAATGGAGAAGAGAATGAACTCAATAAGTCGAGAGGAAGGAAGAAGGAAGAAGAGAGCGAGATGAAAGACTGTCTCTAATGCTCATTGTAGATGGAAGGGGTGTCACATGGGTGAGGTGCGGGAGTGGTCTAATCCTAGCTCGTGACCGGAACAACGCCTGAGAACGTCAGGGAAGACGCCATGAGGTGAAGGGGGATCACTCTAGACACTCAAGGACGGTGACAAATACTTGCTCTCTCTAGAAGTGAGAGTTTCTCACTCTAAAAATGGGAGCTTCTCTCTCTAAAGTGGGAGCTTATCTTTCTAAAATTTCAATCCTTTCAACTGAAGAAGGAGTTTTCCTTTTATAGGTGAACAAAAGGAGGGGGGACCATTGCAACTAATCCCTTGATTAGTTGCAAGCCCGCCAATCAAATCGTGCCAACTAAGCTGACTAATCATGCTTAGGTGAGTAAAAGGAGGATTACACATGAGCCAATCAGATGGCGCCATGTGGGTGTTTGTGTAATGATCATGATCTAGGGAGAACATGCCTAGCACGTGAGGCGCGATGACGATGTTCACCCAACGCCTCCTCTACAAAGGTTCTCTCAAACATAACCACTCCCCAAGGTAGGGGGTAGCACACCCTCAATGTTCAGAGTGGTCGTACCGAGGAGGTATGTCCCCAACCTAGTACAACATAGCCTCGCCCCTAATCCTGCCAGTCTATAATCTCCCGAACGTTCCCAGGAAACCATACGTCCATATAAGTCTTTGTCACTTGACTTGGTCATTTGTGATGTGATGACTCATTGTAATAGTGTAGTGGTATGTCTACAAGTTGCATTACAGAGAGTGATAAATGCACCTCTATAGTACACCCATGAGGGTGACATCAATGGTGCTACCATAGGGGTGACACCCCATGGTGCTAGCATGGGGACGACCCCCATGGGTACCTTAGTGGCGGTGCCTCAAAGGGTGCATCTCAGTGGCGGCACCCAATGGGGTGCACCTCGGTGGTGACACCCCAAAGGGTGCACCTTAGTGGTGACACTCCATGGTACGTCCTTGGTGGAGAGACTCCCGATACGCTGTGAGAGTTGCACTTTGTGGGTAGTCAACGTTGAGGTCGTCAACCCTCATGTACATTTAGTCTCCTACGCAAGCATGATGCGGAGTAATCATGCTTGTACATAATTTCTTCAATGTAGTAATCAGTCGTATCATCAAATCCCCAATCCCCTGATCTTTCTATTATGTGGTGAATGCGGGATGTGTTGATCAGCCATGTCCAATGTGCCTCCTTTGCGCGGTGTAGGCATTTCCATGTTACTTAAGTTCAAATTTATGAAATAAATTTGTGTGGTGCAAATTTTGAAAAAATTTCAAATTTTTTTTAGAATTGTTTTTGGAGTCTCCACTCCATTCTCCCTCTTTTGAAAAGAAAAAAAAATAGAGTTGAGTGGCGACATGAAGCAATAAAGTCAAGCGTGATCGACTAGCGGCATGGTCCGTGGGATGGGCCTTGGCCAGCATGCTGCTGCTGAGGCTCAGGGGCGGCATCCAAGCATGCTTGGCCAACACCACCACTAACGTTCAGTGGCTGACATCAATTTTGAATTTTTTTTAGCCCCCACTATTTTCCCCTCTATAAAAATGACTACAAGCTCCACCTACCCTTCTCCCCTTCATTTAAGTGTCATTAGGGCGAAATTATCAATTCCTTCTCCCTCCAAATTTTTTGAAAAAAATTCTTGGGCAAGGTTGAAGAACTAGGGTTGCATATTTAGACATTTTTTGCAAAAAAAATTCAAAGCTCCAAGCAAGGTGTTCTTTCCCCCTTTCTCTTTGGTTAGGGATTGTGGTAAACCCGCTGATTTCTCACAATTTTCTCGCATTTTTTTGCCAAAAATGGATAAGGCGCTGGTCTACGAAACCATAGATTCTTGTTCGATCCCCAATGGAGTCACCAAATTTAGATGTAATGGGTGTCACGTGGGTGAGGTGCAGGAGTGGTCTAATCCTAGCTTGTGACTGAACAACGCCTGAGAATATCGGGGAAGACGTCAGGAGGTGAAGGGAGAGCACTCTAGACACTCATGGGTGGTGACAAATGCTTGCTCTCTCTCTCTAGAAGTAGGAGTTTCTCACTCTAAAACTGGGGCTTCTCTCTCTAAAGTGGGAGCTTCCCTCTCTAACTTTTCAATCCTTTCAAATGAAAAAGGAGTCCTCCTTTTATACGTGAACAAAAGGAGGTGGAGCATCACAACTAATCCCTTGATTAGTTGCAAGCCCGCCAAGTAAATCGTGTCACCTAAGCTGACTGATCATGCTTAGGTGAGTAAGAGGAGGATTACACATGAGCCAATCTAGTGGCGCCATGTGGGTCCTTGTAGAATGACCGTGATCTAGGGAGAACACGCATAGCCGGTGAGACGCGACGACGGTGTTCACCCAACGCCTCCTCTAAAAAGGTTCTCTCAAACAAAACCCTTCCCCAAGGTGGGGGGTTAGCACACCCTCAATGTGTAATGTTGTCGTACCGAGGAGGTATGTCCCCCGCCTAGTACAACATACCCTCACCCCTAATCCTGCCAATCCATAGCCTCCCAAGCATTCCCAGGGAACCATACGTCCACCCAAGTCTTTGTCACTTTACTTGGTGGTTTGTGATGTGATGACTCATTGTGATAGTGTATTGGTGTGTCTACAAGTTGCATTACAGAGAGTGATCAATGCACCTCCATGGTACACCCATGAGGGTGACATCAATGGTACTACCATAGACGTGACACCCCATGGTGCTGCCATATGGACGACCCCCATGGGTACCTTAGTGGCGGCGCTTCAAGGGGTGTATCTCAGTGGCCGCACCCCATGGGGTGTACCGCAGTGGCGGCACACCAAGGGGTGCACCTTAGCGGTGACACTCTGTGGTACATCCTTGGTGGAGACACTCTCGATACGCCGTAAGTGTTGCACTTTGCGGGTAGTAAACAATGAGGTCGTCAACCCTCAAGTACACTCATTAAGCTCAAATCACCAAACAAAGGAGGATAATAAACAAACCAAAAACGATAATGACCAGTTAAGGATAAAGACCAAAATAACCTCAATAGTTATAACTAACTTATTTTATCTCTTGATTAACCCCCCCCCCCCCCCCCNCCCCCCCCCCCCCCCGACAAACTAAGCCGCAGTTGGTGGATGAGTTTGTCTCTAAAAAAAGTAAACTGTGGAGAATGCAATGGTTTGTTGAACATGTCAGCAAGCTAGTGTGAAGAAGAAACATGCTTCACCACAAGGTCCTTCTTCATAACACGTTAACGCACAAAGTGAAAGTCACTCTCTACATGTTTTTTCTGAGCATGTAGAATGGGACTAGAGTTGAGGGATATAGCCCAGGTGTTATCACAGTAGATATTGGGAGTTTTAGTTTGATAAACATGAAGATCTAGAAGGATTTATCGTAGCTAGCTTAACTCAACAGTAATGTTAGCCAGAACTTTGTATTCTACTTCATTTGATGACCTTGCAACAGTTGTCTGCGTCTTAGCACTCCAAAATATGGCGTTTGAACCAAGAAAAATCATGAAACTACAGCCACTCTTGAAGGGAGATCACATCTTTTCGTGGACACGAGAGCACCAACGGAAGTATGATGCCATAAAGGATGTGTTCCTCGCATCGACTACCATGGGGCCACCACGTAGTGACCTACCATTGCTGATTTACATCACCTCAACCTCCAAGTCCATTGGAGCCTTATTGCCATAAGAAAGAGATGGGGCGGAGTGCCCGGTGTATTATTTGAGTAGGGTCCTAAGGGATGTTGAGCTTAGATATACACCTTACTAAACACATTGTCTTACTCTTGTATTTGCCATGCAAAAATTCTGACACTAAATGTTGGGTAATCGTGTTCATTTAATGACTAAGTCCAATCTTATTAGTTTTCTCTTAACCAGGACTGCATTGACATTACACCTCTCACCTAAAGGCGCAAAGGAGTTAAGCGTTGGCTGATTTGCTGGCCCAATTTCCAAGTGGTGAACCAGAACTTCTAGACGAGTACAGACCTGGAGACCTACATGAAGTCAATAGTTATGAGGGTGCGTTATGGGCTCTAACATTCGACTAGTCATTGACCTATCTAGCGGTGGGGCAGGACTTGTCTTGGAGAATCTATTAGGAAATATTTATTCAATGGCATACAAATTAACATTTCTATGTATAACAACAAAGAAGAGTATGAAGCTCTTAAGTTGGGACTTTAATATGAAAAGGATAAGGGTGCCACCACTATCAAGGTCAAATGGGACTCCAACTTGACCATCAACCAAGTTAGAGGTGATTTTATCGTGAAGGAACCTGCTCTCGAACAATACCGTCATGAGGTCCAAGAGCTTGTTCCACATTTGACGATGTTGTTTTTTAACACAACCCCAGATCTAACAACCACCACGCTAATGCTCTGGCAACTGTAGCCACCAAATTCCCTCTCACCAACCCTATTCTAGTGGTGGAAGTCGTTGTTAAAGCCACGAGCATAACTGAGGGTAACATTGAGCCACCATCCTAGGATTGGAGATGCAAGATCAAAGCACAATTATTTTAAGGGGAAGCTGTTATGAAGAAGTAGTTCAGGAACTTTGTTAATTTGAGTGGAGTTCTCTTCTGTAGGGAGATGATGGAATACTTTCACGATGCATGCATTTGGAGGAAGGCCACAGCGACCCAAGCGTCTGTATGAAGACTAATGTGCCAAGGGAGGGCCACTCCTATACCGCCGTGTCTAAAGGATGGGTTTCTGTTGGCCAAACATGACTACAGAAGCCATGAATATGTAAAAGAATTGTCTTAAGTGTCAATTGATCTTCGATCCCAAAGAAGTTCATCTAGTGGAAATTACGACGGATTGGCGACAACCTTACACCTTGTATTTGAACTATGGTACTCTCCCATCAAGCACAACCGATACCTCCATTATTAAGAAGGGGCGTCCTCATTTCTTTATGCTCAATGGAGAGTTATACATGGTTAGTATGAACGATCGTCCTTTTAAATGTATGGGTATTGATGATCAACGAACTATCATGGAGGAAGTACAGAAAGTGGCATGTGGCGAACACCAAGGAGGCGAGAGCCTATACGAGGAATTGCTTAGGATAAGGTATTATTGGCCTACCATGGAAGCTAATACAATGGACTATGTACAAAATGTCACACTTGCCAAGTCCTCGACAATGTTATACACGCTCAATCCGTATCCTTGCGCCCAACGGAGGTCCATTGGCCATTTCATACATGGGCTCTGGACTTCGGTGAACCCATCTCGTCTGCATCAAATGGTTACCTTTATATCCTTATCACTATAGACTGGTACACTAAGTGGGCAGAAGCCATAGCTCTCAAGTAGGGGATATACGAGCATCTATAACTTTAGACCTAGTCTTCATAGGGTGTGTAGAGTGACTAATAGAACTGGTTTGAGGAGGTCTAGGACACAAATGCAGATCAACAGAAATAGTAGAGGAAATGTCATGAAATTGAGTGGAATCAAATCTAGAAAAAGGAGGAAGTTGTCTAACATCATGCATATTAGAAGACGAGTTAATGTGCCTAGTAGAGTTTGTGTCGTGAGCAACAGCAGGACTAATGCAAGTAGTGTCAATAATTGAAGGAGAATGAGTATTAACATGTATATTAGAAGTCACAGGATTGGCAGTTTGTAAAGTAGGAATCTTAAAATTATTAGCTCTACCCGCATGTCTATCAGAGTGCAAAAAGGTCCAGATTGTAAACCAGTATGACCAACATCAAATTTAGTATGAACAACATCAAAATTCATATGAATATTAGAGTTAAGAGCAGGACCAGATTCTATAACAGAAGTAGAATCCTTACTAGTGATAAGAGAATTACCTTGATTGAGAAAATAAGAAGAAAGAAGAGGCAAGTTGGAAGTGTACCTGTTAGCTGAAGTACTAGAGCTGCATTACTAGAAGAATCTATGAAGGCATTAGTAGAACAAGCAACGGGAAAGAGGGATTCATAAAAAAGAACATGTCTAGAAGTGTAACATCTCTTGTTTAGAACGTCATAGCATAAATAACTTTTCTGGTCCAAGGCATAACCAATAAATACATATTGAGTTATTTTAGGTTGAAATTTATTTTTCATATAAGGTTTAAGACTCGGATAACAAGCACAACCAAAAACTCGCAGGTGAGTATACTCAACCACTTTGCCTAACATTTTCTCATAGGGATAGATATGATTTGGATCATCACTAGGCATACGGTTTGTAAGATATTTAGTAGTACCAAAGGCATAGTTTCAAAAGGGATGAGGAACATAAGCATGATGAAGTAAAGTAAGGCTTGTTTCAACCACATGCCTATTTTTCCTCTCAGCAATCGAATTTTACTTAGGGGTATAAGGGTAAGTCCTTTGATGAACTATACCATGTTCATGTAGGTAAGACTAAAAAAAGAGACTGGTGTATTCAGCACCTCCATCAAACCTAAATGTCTTAATTTTGGATGAGAACGTCTTCTTAACCAAAATTTTAAAGCTCTTAAACACAGCAAGAACATCATATTTATTGCCAATAGGAAACAACCAGGAATATCTAGAGTAATCATCAATAAATACTACATAATACTTATGTCCATCTATTGATGTTGTGGGGGAGGGCCCCCACACACTATGTATAAGTTGGAGAGGAAAATTAGACACAGAATTAGAAGCAAAGAAAGGAAGCTTAGCCATTTTATTTGTGATACAACTAATACAAACACATGTGGCAGTAGAAGAAAAATTACAAGGGATGTGAATAGTATTTAAAATCTGTCTAACAGTGTTAAGTGTTAGGTACCCTAATCTATAATGCCAAAGAAGATTAGGAGCTTTCAAGACAACATAAGCAGAATGAGATCTTGGCAGACTAGTGGGAATGGGGTAAAGGCCATTAACACTAGGTCCTTAATGCAATATTTCCCATGTTTCCTTGTCCTAAATGCAGAAAAAATGTGCATCAAATATAAATATGTAATTATTATCTAAGGAAATTTTGTAAATAGATAGAAGATTAGAGGAGAGCTAAGGAACACAAAACACTTGAGAAAGGGGAAAAGTTTTTGTAGAAGTAGAGAGAATGTCAGAACATGTATGTGTGATAGAAAAACTATGTCCATTTCCAATGTATACACCATCATCACTGGTGTACTGAGAGGGTGAAAAAAGATTATACAACTCAAGAGAGAGATGATTGTTGCATCCAGTATCAGACAATCATACTTGTGAGTCACTTAGGTGTGAACCCTGAGCAAAGGCAGTCATTGGCGAAAGGTTTTGAGAAGGTTCCCTTCACTGGTAAGAAAAATTTAAATGGTGATAGCAATCAATGGCACTATGCACCAAATTTTGGTAGGTTTGGCATTGGATTCTAGGGGCTTGAGTGTTCAACGAGGTATCTATGTTATTGGTAGAATTGAGTTTGAAAGATTGGGAATTCTGGACAGGGAAAGGTCCAAGAACAGAAGGCGGAGTGTTGGTTTGATATGGGTCCCAATTTTGAGGTTTTCCCTATCTTCTGAAATTAATCTATAGAGAATTGTACCTGTTGCCACGGAAGCCTCTGAAACCCTTACCTCTTATGTTGCATCTATTGGAAAAGGAAGTCAGGAGAGCCGTGTTTTGAAAGACTGAATCTTGGCTCTTGCACTGAGACTCCAAGAATAATTCTTCATCTTTGAGAATGACGTAAAGTCCTCAAGAGTGAGAGGCTTTTCTCTTGTCTGTATGGAGGTCCTCAAAGTATTGAACTCAGATGGAAGACCGTTAATGGTGTATATGAGAATGTCTTTGTCTTTGATATTCACTGAAACCGTGGTCAATTTATACTTCGTCTCCTTGATGAGCTGGATGTAAGTGTCGACGTTCTCAATGGGTTTCTTGACTATTGATTGAAGATCTTATTTGAGCTACAATATGTTGATGCTCGAAATTAAGGAGAACCTCTGTTCAATTGAATCCCAGGCTTTTTTCAAAATCTTGCAAACCACGACATAAGATAAGGCCATATGAGATAGAGTTGTGTTGATTCGGGTTAGCAGAGCTTGATCTTGGGCAATCTATTGCTCAAATATGGGATTAAGATCAAAATACATCTATGTTCTTGATAAATTATTGTGGGCATTGAATTGAACTGTCTATATAGCCGAACATCATTTGGGCTTTCAGAATAGCTAAGAATTGGTACGTCTATAGGACGAAGTTAGTGGAGTCAAGATGAATGGAAATGAGATTACATATGTTAGAGAGAAGGAAAATAGGAGAATGTGGAGCAGTTTCAGGAAGAATAGGAAAGGCCATTTGAGAAGGGGCGTTAACGCAATCGCAGGTAGATGAGGATGAGGGCATCGTTTGAGAAGTAGCCTACGAATTGGTTTGGGAACCAATTCTTGTTTCAATTGTTTCTTGATTTTCAGAGGTTGGATTTTTTGTAAGGTCAGCCATAGATTAAGACACGAGTCAATCTTAGTCTTTGATACCATGAAGAGAATCAAGGAAGCAATAGAGAATAGAATGCACTCAGTAAGCCGAGAGGAAGGAGGAAGGAATAAGAGAGGGAGAAGAAAGAAAGACTCTGATGCTCATTAACATCAAACCCTCAAACAATGGAGGATAATAGACAAACCGAAAACAATAATGGCTAGTTAAGGATAAAGATCAAAATAACCTCAACATTTATAACCAACAAAGATAACTAACTTATTTTATCTTTTCATTAACAATTTCCACCTCGTTGATATGAAACTATTTATGCTTGATCTTCCTAAACTAATTCATTGCACCTTGCATAGTTTTACATTTAACTAATTCTATTTATTTCAAGCTTATTTCATAAACCTAATTCAGGTGTGGGAATGAACAAATGCATTGTTTCAATGTTTGGATGAATAAATAAATTGATTGGATTGATTAACTAACTCAATATTACATTAATGATTTTAAATATTAATATAAATGAAAATAAATCATGTGCTTAATAATAAATAATCTCATTCCAAGACAATTCATTTATTCTTTGAATCAATGAAGGTGTACGTGTATTTAAGATTGCTGATAGACTATTTCATTAAACAAAAATATTAATAATAAAGATTTGCTGATATGTGTACATATACCTTCAATCTTAATGATAATTAGAATGATATGTGTACATGAAAGCCTCTAATTTACTTGATTTTCCTTTCAAATTGTCAACCTAGCAACATAAACTTAAGTAGGCATGAAAACAAATAGATTTTACTTTAACATATGCCAATACACACTTTTTTCACTCAAAGGTGTTGAATTAGAGGAGATCCAAATATATTTTGGAATTAAAGATGATTATGGTTTCTGGCATATTGATCTGCATCTCAGTGGTGGTTACCAAATATTTTTGAAACATTTTCTCTTCTAGGTAACCTTCATTAGAATATATGCGTAAGACTTTGTCCAAGATTTTAGTTAAGATCTCTAAGGAGGATCGGCTTATGTTGGATAGTATGGTTATGGAGGAGGAAATCGCAGAAGCAATCAATGGTATGCATCCGACCAAAGCTCCCGGTGCCGATGGTTTCAATGCAGCATTTTTCCACCAACATTGGGACAATATAGGTACGGGTGTTATGGTTATGGTTAAAAAAAAATTTTCGTCGCGCATTCTTCCTAATAATATTAACCATAGCCATATTATTCTTATTCCTAAAACTGCTTGCCCTAGGAATATGAATCAACTCCATCATATTAGTCTTTGTAATGTGAGCTATAAGATTATAGCTAAAATTCTTACTAATTGGCTTAAAAGGGTAATGCCTAAAGTCATTAGTGAGAATCAGAGCACATTTATTCAGGGGCGTTTGATTACTGATAATATTTTGTAGCTCATGAGATTATGCATGAATTTCGCATTCGTAAGAAGGGTAGAAAGCATTCTGTAACTATTAAAATGGATATGTCTAAAGCGTATGACCGGATTGAATGGGTATGTGTCATTGAAATATGAGGAAATTGAGTTTCTCTAAATTATGGTGCTCCTGAATTTTTGCTTGTATTTATTCAGTGACATATAATGTTATGATCAATGGTGAGCTTAGTCCGATTACTGTTCCATCTAGAGGATTGAGGCAAGGGGATCCTATGTCCCCCTTTCTTTTCCTTTTATATTCGGAAGCTCTTTCTAATTTGCTGAAGGAAGCTTGTGATTCTAATTAATTTCTGGAGTTCAATTTTCTACTTCTGGACCGTGCATTTCTCACTATTTTTTACAGATGATTCCCTTCTTTTCTGCAATGCTTTCTAAGGATGAATTTGTATCGCCCATTAGTATTATTGTCAGATATAGTCGGGTTTCTGGTCAGGTGATGAATTATCAAAAAAGCTCTATTGTTTTTAGCTCTAATCTGTCAAACTTCAGGATACATATGCTGTCTAGATTTATGAATATGAATTTTTCAGACTCGCTAAACAAATATCTGGGTATTAATACAGATTTTAGGCTATGTAAGAAGCAAGTTTACGGTAATATTTTAGAGCTTATAATAGCTCAGATTTCTGGATGGTCTGAGAAGTACTTATCTCTAGCTGGTAAAGAAGTCCTTATAAAGGCTGTGGCCTTTCCTATCCCTAATTACACAATGCTGTGCTTTAAGGTACCCATCTCCTTATGCAAATCTATTTGTAATCATATTGCGGATTATGGGTGGAATGCGTCTCCTTTTAAATTTGAAATTCATTGAGCTTCTTGGGATAAGCTTGCTAAGCATAAGACGGAAGGGGGTTTGAGCTTCAAGAATTTAGTAGCTTTCAACCATGCACTCTTAGCTAAGCAAGGTCGGCGGCTATTAAATAATTTGGAATCTCTTTTCTATAAGTTTTATAAGAGTATGTACTTTAAAAATTCTGATTTTTAAGTGCCTCTCTTAGGAGGAGACCATCGTGGGGGGGNGGGGGGGGGGGGGGGGGGGGAGTATCTTGGAGGGAAGAAAAACGTTGTGTAATGGATTACGGTGGATGATAGGGGATGGAGGTTCGGTTCGTATATGAGAACATCCTTGGCATCCTCGTCCTCATTCATTTAAAATCATCTCACCTAGGAACAATTCAGTCTTTTATGTTAATGACCTTCTTTTACCTAATGGTTTGGGTTGGAATTAAAGGTTATTAAATGATATTTTTTTGCTCCTGATGTGAATTTAATTTTGTCTATACTATTCAGTCCGTTTGGAGGTCCAGATAGGCTTATTTGGCACTATAATAATGATGGGTCTTATTTTGTGAAATCTGGGTATTCGGTTACGAAACGGGTTTTGAACGATGCTAATTCTAGAAGTGTCTCCAAGGGTAATACTAGTAGTGTGACGCTTAATAAGAAAGATTGGAAGTTCTTGTGGAAGCTTAGTATCCCTCCTAAGCTAACAGAATTTTTGTGGAGATTGAAGGGTGCTTGTTTTAGAGATATTTAGCAAAAGGTTCTGGAATTTATGTCGTGTTTGATGAGTTTGGATTGTATAATATTATGTGGGTCGGGTTCGGGTGTTGGAGGTTGCGGAAGATCCGTAATGATCGTTATTTTTCAGGCGCAATTATTTCACCTTTGGATGTTGTTCATTTTGCTTCTAATCAGTTGGCTGAATATTTGGCAACAAATGAGCTTAAACCAGCTTCTATTCCGTCTTTGTTAGCTTCTAAAGAGGTTCTTGTTTCTCACTGAAAATTATATTCGGATGTAGCTTGGAAATCGGTAGATTATCATGGGGGAATTGGTTGAGCTCTTTGGAATCCTTAGGGTCGTCTCATTGCTCGCGGTTTCAACTCCGTTTCTAACTAGTGTTTTTCTTGCGGAGGCTCGTGCGATGATTGGGGGATTAGAGAAATCTTGACATTTCTGCACGCAAAACTTACCGATTTTTCGGATTCGACAGATCTTATCGAAGCAGCAAATTCAGCTAATTTCGTTGATAATGAGATTGGTCCGTTGATGTTTTATGTTACTTCTTTGAAAGTCTTCCTTCATTTGTTGTCGGTTTTTATATTGTAATCGTTCTTTTAATATCTTGAGTCATGTTTATGCTAAAAGATGATGTCTGACTACTGAACCTTCTATCCTTGTTGAACCTTTTCCAGATTTTATTATTGAAGTTCTTTAGGGTGTTGTTTTTGCACCCTTGGTTTGTTGCCAATTTTTTTTTTAACATATGCGAAATTGTAGGGGACAAAGAGAAAGAAAATTAAAAGGTAATATTAATTTTTAAATACAAAAAAAAATCAATAAAATATAAGGTTTAATTTTCATGGAAATCAATTTGGTTAAAAACAAATTATGTTAAATTGAAACTTGAATTTAGAATTATAAATCATCCCAGGGGTATTAACGGTAATCAAAAGTTTTATTTTAACCAAATCTCTTTTAAATGTACTAGATAATAACCCTTGTTTTGCATGGCTTATGTAAATTTTATATGTATTTTTATTTATAAATAAAAAAAAGATATATTGAAGTATAGGTATTATGCATAAAATATGATGTTCATAGTCTTTGAATCAATATTATATATAAGCTCAAACTAGAATGATTTAATAATATATCTTAAGATATTTAAAGAATAAAAGACTTTTATTTTAATAGTACGATTTTACTAAGTTAAAAAATCAGAAGCACTATGATAATTAAATAAAGTATAACATGAAACTAATATTATTAGGTAAATAATTAAGATCAATTACACAATAAATCTTAAGAATAAATATGTATATATATGAACCACAAAATTGCAACAATAAATCATTATGTAAGATTATATAGGGACAGTCATATACCTGGTTATTATATAAGCAAGACCATATGAAACTCGTGTTCATGAAAGAAAGAGATGCAATGATTAAAAAAAAAGTAAATGTATGAAATTAACAAACATAAATGAATGAAATAAAACCTAACACTCGACTCAAATACATTCTTGAATGTAAAAGAAGCGAACTAAAGAATAAAAGAAATCTATAAAACGCTAAAATTTTCATTGCGAAAATTGTATATAAAGAAAATGTGAAATGTAAAAAGAAATTGTTTACCCCAATTTGTTGTCTCTTGATTTTTTACAACTCATATATATCTTCAATCAAGGTTGTTAAAATTGAGATCCTAACTAGAATCGTGAAGAGGTCTCTCGAATTGGATCGTACAATAAAATCGTGGAACGTAAGATCCTATTATATACTAGTAATATTATAAAAAATATATATATACAATTTACTAGACTAAATATTAAAACTCTTGAATGTAGTTTAAAATAAACGGTAAATTTCACTATTTTACTATGTGCAATTTAAACTAATAAAGAACAACCTAAAAATTGAACAAAGTAAATGAACACTATATTGTTTTCTTATGAATATGTTCAAATTATGGTTCTTGGGATGGTAAGATTGTAGTAGGATCGTAATGCCATACCAATCCTAGACAAAAGATATAATAGAACTGTAAAATTCTCTCAATTTAAGATTTTAACTATGGATCGGATCATGGAGTTAGACAAGATCGTAAAATCATAAGATCCTACAATTCGGATCGAGAGTTTAACAACCACGTCTTCAATAATTAAAATGGTAAATGTGAGTTTGGTATATGGAATATAAAAAAGACTTATCAACATGAATTAAGAATGGATTTAAATGCACTGATTAAACAGTAAGTTATTAGATAGTAATTATTTTATTAGCTAAATAGAATGGAAGAAAAAAGAGAAGCATATACATCTCAATAATTCAGTATAAACAATGATGGGGCAGAAGAAGATGACCACTCAATACAGAATTGTACGATAAAGGGTCACTTAAAAAAACAGGCATTTGGAGCTGAATGGTCCATAGATGAACTAACTTATAGCCTTGCCTAAAACACCAATCATATTTCTATTTGACAAATGCCATCCCATTGTACAATCAAAATTCAAATTCAAATTCAATTTATATGTTCTTAAAATTCAAAACTTATACATGTGACATTGATTTATGTGAAAAATATTGATTTTTTTTCTTCTTCATAAGCTAAATTGAAAACAATTAATGAGTAATTTAATAAATAAAGTAATGATTTTAAAATCCAAACACAATCGATATGAATTAAATGAAGTCCAGAATATGCATTGTTTATTAATAATTAACTTCTAAGATTTCTTAACATCTCTTTTGTTTATTAAAAGCATATAATAACAATGATGATGCTATGGAATAAGCATTAATAATATAGAAAAAAACAATAATATGTGACGTGTCCAAGAATCAAATTTTTTATTTTTATTAAAAAGAGAATGAAATGCATAAAGCCAAGCTTTTTTGGACGTTAATAATCAACTTAAAGAAAGCATAATAAGATCATCCAATTCCACACTATACAGTTCCTCGTAAAAAGAATCAAAAAGCAAACTAAAATGGGTCCCCTTCACTCATCCTATTGACTTAACTAATCATAGTTAAGTCATAATTAAGTGTTTCCTTAATAGGATCTATTGCTAATCAATAGATTATTTTCACATAAGAACATCATTACACCTTGGCCCATATAGTAGCAACCTGTGACCTAAGATTTGGATTATCTTTCTCATTAGTAATTAAATCACCATCTTTTTAATTGTTTCATTAGTTTAATAATGATCAAATAAAAGCTTTCGGTCTTTGAGATTGAAAAACAAAGATTTAAAGTTACTTATGTAGTTTTCCAAAAGAATAGGAGCACAAAGAGAATCTTGAATAAGCTTTTAAAGAGTTGGTGAAGTTTACCCCACGCCATTTGCAATGGCCAAAGTTGAATTATTGCATACTTCCTAACATCATATATTTGGCATAAAAATCATGACAAGTATTTTTTTAGTATTATGTTTTTTATACATATTGGGTACCGGGCTAATTTGTTTTACGTAAATATTCACTTACGAACTAGAAAATTATGAAATGTAATACGATTGTAATTTCTTTTTAAACTCAAGTGTCTTATCACAAAGATAAATAAAATAAAATAAAATTTATATATAAATTTTCTGAATCAGATCTTTTACATTTCGTAAATTGTATTCAGTTATGTAAGTAGATCTAAACGTTTATTAATTAAGTCCATGTTTGGTTTTTTGTTTTTATTTATTTGAACAAAAAAATAGCAAAATAAAACAAAGAGAGATTCTATTTTAAAATCTTATTTCAGAAAAATCATGTTAACACTCTTAGTATTACTACCAAACAGATTTTTGTTTTTTGAATTATTTTAGAAATCATTTTCCTTATTTTCACCTTTTCTAAAAAGAAGATTTAGAAAAGGATATATTCGTCTTTGTCATTCATACCACAGAATCCAGAGCCGCACCTTTTTCACCACCGACTTTCTAAAAATATAGATTTCCAGAATTACCCTTTTTGATACTTACTCTACAGTACTGCAGTATCTTTCTACTTCGACGTATGCAGAATCACGCATAACTAACTATTCGATAACAACCTGATTTGGACAGTAATCATCAGTTGGGTAACTAATCACCGTCTGATCTAATCATCAGTGGGGCCCTCCATTCCCATCAAATCTTGGATGTATTCACTGTTTATACACATTTGTGGATTTGAGATCTACAAATGCTATGGAAGGCAAAAACAGCCGACCCCACTTACCAACAGAAAATTTAATTTCGGATTGACCGTAATTGGATTTTCTCAACCGTTCATTTTTCACATCATGATTGCAGATCTACTGGATTAAACATGTGCAATTATTTCTGATATTAGAAACGCATGTATAAATTTAAAAATAGTTTCTCACTGTTCTTTTTTTACAAAAATAGGTAGGAAGAATGGTTGGGCTAAGCTCACTAGTCAGACATAAAATATTGCGCTCAAATATTGAAGTCCCCGGTTGCACTTATGTCGGAGTGTTTTCAATAATCAAATGAAAGATAATGAGAATATATCATATTGGCCAATGAATCAAACCCTTTACCACTCCAGTCCATCTTTGGGGTAAAATCTCTCATGGTTTTGTCGAGTTGAAATCGGTCGTTAAAAAATGAACAAACGTTACAGATCGTCAGAAAAAACCTCTAAAATTTCATTGAACATTAGAGATTTCAGCTTCAATATAAATAACTTACATGAAAATTAATGACTATCGATTTGTATTTGGTAAAGGTGGAATCAATTTTAACTATAACAAGTTATTTGTTATGTTAGCAGTGGTCAAGTCCAACTCTCAACATCTATAAAAAGTTTAAATTTATTGGAGTTATCCCACACCGGTTATGAAAGTAATAGTTAGTTAGTTTATAAATGTGAGAAAAATCTAACATCTCAAATTAGATTTGAGCTTTGAGAAGTCTCACTAACACCGGACAAAATTAATAAAATGGATAAATTTGACACCAATCTTCTTGTTAAATTAAGGGATTGAATTTGCATTAAGGAAATAAAGTAGTTGGATTTCATAGAATACAAAGGCAAGACCGATAGGACCACTCGGCCATTCTCATAAGGGAAGATATATTTGGTATTTGTCCGCGGTCAAAAACCTTTACTTCTTTCTCTCCATAACATTTAGGCTTTGGAGTAGAATGAGTTTAGTGCTTATTGGTATCATATCTTAGTTGAGCTTGTGCTTGTGTACCATTTTGGTTTCATTATTTGTGCTGTATAGTTCGGCTGTTGTTATGATTTAAGAGAGTTTTGACGGAATGCTATCTTATATAGTCAATCTTTCTCCATTTTGTGTTGGTTAAAGTCATTAATATCTATATCATAACATAAGTATAACAAACTTTGACTTTTAACTGTATTTAACTATTCAGTGTTCGTCCACATTTTTGTTATGTGTATATTTCTTATTGTAATTTATGTTCAATAAATGATAATAGCATCCCCTATACGTTTAAAAAACAGCTATTGATTTTTAAGTAGGGACGCTCACCTCTTTTAAGGGGTGTACCTCTATCACCGTGAGACTAAATCATCAAAATAATCCAACTTATCTAATTTGGCCTCCAAATGCCCATCATCCCCTTCCAAACCCATCCCCTTTCAACAATAACTTCCAATTTTGAAACTCATTCTCTTTCATTAAAATAGAAACAGATCTAAAATATAAACAAAGTTAAAGCATAGAGCAGTAAACTATAGATCAGTAAACAACTAAACAAGAAATGTAAATTCAATAATGAAAAATATAAACAGGTCTAAAGCATAGAGCAGTAGATCTAAAGCACAGAACAGACTTATATCTAAACGCAGTAAACAATAAATCTATACACAGAAGAAGAAACACATTTTAGACTTATCTATAATGTATAATATATTAAAAGTGAGGAATGAGTGAGAATTATTTTTGGATAATTTTTTTCACTTATTATTGGCGTGTTACCCAAATTAACCTTCCAATTTACATGTGCAATTAATAATTGACTACTTCTAAAATTATATTAAATTAATCCAAGCGTGCATTAATTTTAAAAATTCATTTACCTATTCAATGAATTTTAAAAAAACAAGTAATTAATAATAAATTTTAAGTTGATTTAAATTTGACAATTATGAATGAATTGTAGCAAGTTATTAAAAAAATTATAGCGAAAATAGAGGAAAAGTAAATTATATCTATAAATTTTAAATAATATAATTATTCAAAGATACTACACTTTTAGAAACTTTAATTACTTTATATTTTGTAGGTTAGTAATTAGTATGTTACATATACTTATACAAAAATCTTATTATAAAGGAAATTAAAGCTGCTATACAAATGAAAAAAAATGAAGATCAAGTTTCAAATAAAACATGAAATAAATATTTCAATTTTAATAGTGTCACTTTTTTAATTGTTGAGAGTGGATTTTTATTACATACTCTTAATATTTTTCCCTGAAAACATGCATCGTGTTGTGCAAATTAATTGAATAATTATACATCAGCAAATAAATATAATAAAAATATAATATTATCTAAATTCTGCTCACATAAATTGAAATAAATAATATACATGGTGTTAAATACTTTTTTTTTATTTACATAAACACAATATGAGTAAAAATCATAATCATTTTTAAAAATATAATAGTTTAATTACAAGTGCATTGCACGTATGTATTGACTAATTATATTAAAAAAAATAATTTAGATATGAAGATGAATTATTTTAGAGTTAACAAAAAGGAACAAAAACCCAATTTCTATTTCCAGAAAGAGAAAAATAATAACCAATTTAGATCTATGAAAAATCAAATAAATTCAAATAAATTAGGGGTGTTCATGGTTCGATTTGATCGATTTTCTTTTACGAAAAATCAAATGAACTGAAACTTCAGTTCGACAATATTGTTGAACCGAACCGAATCATCCGTGGAAAAAGAACACAACTAAAAGTTTTGATTTGGTCCGGTTCAGTTCGGTGTTAATAATAAAAAGGAATTTTAAACATTTTTAAATGATATTATTGAAAAATATAAAACTAAAGTTTTATTTTCCGTTTGAAATTGTAGAAATTTCGAACCGAATCGAAACTTTGATTCTTTAATTTCGTCAAATCAAACCTACATAAAAAATTGACTGAACTGATCATTTTCGATTCAGTTTGATATTAAAATTTTCACGTCTTGATTTTGAAGTTGAAAGCGATTCTAACAAATTTCAGGTTATGATTGGGGGAAAGGTAAATGAGAAATATTAGAAGTGAAAAAATGGGTACATGTTAGTCGACTTAATATTTTGCAAAGGGTATAGTTGTCTTTTAAAATGTGCTAACACAAAATCTAACAAAAGAGATATTAGTGTTTATACTAAAAATAATTAAGGTGTGAGTAATACTTTTGTATCTAATTGAATGTAATTTAATGAAACTTGAGAGATGTTAGTGAATTTTTCTTTTAAAAAAAGTGAGAATATTAATATTACAAGCAGCACTGTTCTCCCATTTGAAGACAAGAGGGATAATCATGTCTTTATGATTGCAACCTGTGGCAATCCTGTCATTTCATGTACCATCCTTCCCATCACCTCCTTCTAACTCCACTACCACCATTCACCTCCTCTACCTAAACTCACTCACTCACTCACACTCACTCTCTCTCCTCTCTCTCTCTCTCTCTCTCTCTCTCTCTCTCTCTCTCTGAGAAATGGGAACGCGGATCCCGACCCACCAGCTTAGCAGTGGCCTCTACGTCTCAGGCCGACCTGAACAGCTAAAGGAGCGCCAACCCACAATTGCCTCACGGGCCGTGCCCTACACCGGAGGTGACGTTAAGAAATCTGGTGAGCTTGGAAAAATGTTCGATATCCATGTCGTTGATCCTTCTTATACCGGTCCTCCTTTGTCCAAGCCTTCACGTCCATCATCTTCTTCTCAGGAAACCAGCGGATCCCTCCGATCCGGGCCCAACTCTGGCCCACTTGGCAAGCGCTCTAATTCGGGCCCGATTTCAAAGAAGTCATCTGGACAGTTGCAGCTACCACCTACCGGCCTTATCACATCGGGTCCTATAGGGTCCGGTCCGCTGGGATCGTCCGGAAGTGGCGGCGGACGGCGTTCCGGTCATCTGGAACACAGCGTGTCGATGGGGAAGACAGTGTATGGATCTTCGGTGACGAGCTTAAGCGAGGAGGTGAAGATTCGGGTTAAGGTGTCGAAGGCGGCGGTCTGGGTATTTTTGGTGGTGTTAGTTATGGGTTTGCTTGTGGGAGCGTTTCTGATGGTGGCAGTGAAGAAGGCGATAATTTTGGTTGCAGTGGCCGCGATTGTAGTGCCGGTGGTGGTTGTGATTCTATTGAATTTCACTTGGGCAAACAGAGGGTTCGTAGAGTTTGCACGGCGGTACCCTGACACTGAGCTCAGGGGTGCTACTGATGGACAGTTCGTCAAGGTCACTGGGGTACCTTTCTTTCACTTCCTTTTCTTATTTCGTATTTTAGTAATTTTCTGTATATAATCTAAGATATTGGTTTCTCTGTTTTTTTTTGGCGTGCGTCTTAATTGTCGAATATTTCAATGTAATAAAATTAGACCTCTCTTTTTATTTAATGGTCAACGGTGGTACATATCATAGTTATCGAAGTTCTAGAAAAAATTCTTTTTGGTCAATGATGTTCTAAATTAGAATAACAAAGTTAAAGTATGGGTCTGGTATATAACTTCCTCTTTTTAATCAATTTGTAGTAATATAACTATAAAAAGAACTCTTGGTAAAGATGCGTGATTTCACCTTGATTGGTGCAAACTGTTGTCTGTTTTCAAACTGAGGGTGGGTTGCTTCATTGTTTCTAAGTCATTCATTCTGTAATGAATTTGGGTGAGCTTATGTTGGATTAGGTGAAAATCATTTGGGGATCTATCAAGAACCATTAATCTTGTCTTCTGCTATTTCTTGATTTCCTTCGACGTGGAGAACATATGGGATTTTGGGTGGTTAATATGGTCAATATGTATACCTCATCTTCTTAAGAATGTCACATTGTAACTTTCTTTGACCTCTGAAGGACACGTAGTGTATATCCTGGTTGTTATTTTTTTTGTTCAAGAGTACAACCGAGTTGGTTCATTACTAAAAAGTAAAAATTGTCTGATATCTCTTGTAATTGTCAGGTTTTCTATTTTTAGGTATTTGCACTAGATGGAAACTGCGATGGTATCTTTAATTGTATGTGCTGACTTTGTTATAAGGTTTTTGAGCTACTAATACATTTGGAAGTTCAAGGTAACAATTAACATCATCACAAGTCTACATCATAGATCATGTGGAATTCTATTGAAGGAGAAAAGATAATAAAAGGAAGGCTTAAGATATAGATGCTCTAACGTCTAAATAGCTTATAGCTAGTAGAAGAGAAATATTTTACGCTTGTTCAATTTCACCTGAAGATATTCAAAGAATAAAAAGGAATAATCGTTGGTTCCTCGTCATACTAGTCGATTTTCATTGTTCTTCTACACCTGCCATTTCTTTCAAGAGTTTTATAATATGTTTTCTCCGTGTAGGTTGTCACCTGTGGCAGCATTCCACTGGAGTCTTCATATCAGAGGGTACCCCGGTGTGTGTATGTTTCTACAGAATTGTATGAATACAAAGGATGTGGCGGGAAGTCTGCGAATCCTAAACACCGTTGCTTCTCATGGGGATCTAGACATTCAGAGGTTTTTTTTTTTAGCTTACCTCCTCTGAAGATCAAAGCTTTAGATTGACTTGGTCTTTTTTTCAATTATTTAATTATAAATAACAGTGAATGACACAGCATACATACGGCAGTTAAGATCACTTAATGACTTTTGGATTATAACCGGGGTATATTGTTTTCTCTGTGTACAGAAATATGTGGCTGATTTCTATATCTCAGATTTCCAATCTGGGCTAAGAGCAATTGTGAAAGCAGGTTATGGAGCTAAGGTGGTTCCATTTGTTAAACCAGCTACTGTAGCCGATGTAACGAAAGAAAACAGAGACTTGTCTCCGAGCTTTTTAAGCTGGCTTGCCCATCGCAAACTCTCTAGTGATGACCGTATTATGCGCCTCAGAGAAGGGTATTTTTAAACAAGCTATTTAGTTTAAATCATAAAAGACTTTCAGATGGAGTAATTCTAAGCCTACTAAGTTTGTATTGACTAAGTGAGGTGTTAGTCATTCGTAAGTTAATTTGATAAGTCATTTTAGCGAGTGATAAAACGTCAACTTATGAATGAATGACATATCACTTGGTCATTTAAAATTTATTCTTCAGTTAATGCAGTACGCGACAATATTAAAACTTGTACTTTCTACTTTTATGTCAGATATATCAAAGAAGGAAGCACGGTAAGTGTGATGGGGATTGTCCGACGCCATGAAAACGTGCTTATGATAGTTCCATCCCAAGAACCTGTCTCAACAGGATGTCAATGGATTCGTTGCCTTCTCCCAAAATACGCGGAAGGTCTAATTTTGATATGTGATGATAACCAGAACGCCGATGTGGTTCCTGTGTAGATACGTCACACTTCATCTTTAATTTGTTTCTTACAAAGTAAATATCAGGAGGGCGAAAAACGACATTCCCACGCAGCACAAGTCGGCCATTTTCTTTCGTTATCCAGGTTTCAAGTGTATGTAAGTTGGCCCTGGAAGGTGCAAAAAAGGAAGTGTAGATGACATAATACTATATATTGCTCATGAGTTATATGCATGATGTAAGTATGCTAACGGAAAGATCCAAGGGAGAAAAGATTGCTCCCTTCCAAAAGACGAGACCTATTCGAGGGATTTCATGCAGTGTTATTTTTGGCTGTTTTTTTTTGTACATAGTTCATGCCCAGGAAAAAGAATGCTTTCTTGGCATGTAATATTTATTCTCCATTTTCGAATTTTGCTTGTAAGATAGCTCGCATGAGAAGACAATACCACTTTCCATGACTATCTTCGCCCCCTTGTTTTTATTGACATATATGGTAGATACCACTCAGGCAGTTTCCTCATATCTGTCGTATTTTATTCAAATTTGAGAAAAGTACATATCGACGTTATTATGTTATATAGCGTATTTTGTGTCTAGTAATGATCAATGATCATGTTAAAAGAATTAGGCTAGGAAATAGTCCATTATAAGAAATAAAGAAGAGAATGACTCAAATTAATAAATTACATAAATGATCAAATTTATAGTGGTTCATAATTAAAATCTAACAAAAATAGTGAACTGACAAAAATGTTCTCACTGACAAAAGGCATTAATTTTCCCTCGTTTAACAAACTTGTGTAAACACATGAAGAATGAACCTTAACCCCCAAGCTCTCTCACGCGGAGAAAATCATCGCAATATATACGAGATTCATAAAATGTAAAGAATAACGAAAGTCAAAACTAACGGTAAGTTTTTTGTGCTTGCGATTTGAGCTTAATCTAGAATTCATGATTGATTTTTCTGAGACTTGTAATTGTTATAATTTTTTTATGTGTTTATTTGAGTTTTTCTTTCATGAAACTTACTTAATATATCTATTTTACAAGTGAACAATTTGTCCATCTGTTTTGCTCTGTTTTCTGGAGATAAATCAGTGTATTTTCTATATTCTGTAAACTTTTCGTACTTAAGATTTATTAAATAGTATATTATTATATACTATGAGTAGATAATTAGGTACTATATAACTACATACTATTTTGTATATTATCGTAACATATTGATTATTATTATTTTTTCATTCTTAAATATAATATGGTTAATAATCCATAGTTTTTTTTTATGATGCATGTAGATGAAGGGAGAAATTGAAGTCAAGTTTATTATGTAAATGAGAATGTCCAACGACAAGTTTATTAGCAATGTTAAAACTTTCAATAGTATAAACTTATATACGCATAGTACAGTACCATATATATGTAGAAACCATGATTCAAGTATCATAAAGATCATACATTTTAAAAAGATTGAACTTTATATGAATCATTATAAAATTAGTATAAATTCTTAAATCATTTGAATCCGTCATTTAATCATAAAATAATGACATTCATTGAAAATTATATATAGTATATATTAATGTACTTGTAGTATATAATCTTATACCCATAACTTGAAAAGTATTTATAAAATATTATACACATCATCATAAAATCAATATCAATTCATATAATCATCTCAATTTATACTCCTATCATAAAAGAATACCAATCATTACAAAATTCATATATATCATCAGAAATTCACTATCCATCATCGTATCAGCTATTTCTATCATAATTATCATAGAAACTATGCCTATATAAATATATAGTGTTAGTAGTTATATACTATAAGTACCTAGTTATAATAAAATGTTGTTTCATGATGTATATAATAATATACTATGAGTACACAATATAGGCTATCAATATGTAAATATTAATATCATCTAAAATAATATGCCTATAGTTATATACTATATAACATTAATTACGAAAATCTGTAAAGAATAGTATATACACAAAATCTGCATAAAATGAAAATTTATACTCTTATAATTGTCTATAACAAAAACATTACAGAAAACATACGTGAAAATTAAAATCCATAAAGACTAAAATTAGATGACATGCAAACTCACACCGTTGAACTATTTCGCAACAATGTTGTAAAAAAGAAACTCAAATCAAATAATTTTGGTCGCGAAACGAAATCAAAAGAAACAAAAAATATCTTGTTATTTATGCTACAAACAAATCGAAAAAGAAGAAGATGTCAATCGAAAAATATCAAAATCTTTGAATTTGATTAAAATGTGCGAAAAATAGATCAAAATGAAGGAGCCACAAAGAAGAGAATGGCTGCGAGAAAATAAAGAAGAAAACGATAAAACCTAAAACAAACAATCAATTATAGTAAGAGACATTATACAAAAGTAAAACCGAAACTAGCTTATTTCCTTGTTTTCCTAAAAGATTAGGGAAAGTTTGGTCCAAGTTTCAATATCATTATTATAATTTGGATCAAGTTTTAATTACATTACTATAGTTTTATTTTTCTCAATTACATCATCATATTTTGTAAAATGTTTCAATCTCATCACCCATCCACATTATGTTAAAAAACTTAACAGTTTGCTGACGCGACAGACACGTTTTCTTACACGTGTTCGTCACGTCAGTAAAGTTGTGGCACGATACAATTTTGTTTTCTTCAATTTTCCTCCTCAAACTTTTTTAATTTTTCCAAAATGTACCCCACAAGTACACATTAAATCATTCTATTTCTTTACTTCTCTCATTCTATCTTCTCTTCTCCTCGTTCTTCTATTTCTTTACTTCTCCTTCTATTTATCATCTCCTAGAAGGTAACAAGATGAAATTATTCTTTCTATTTTCCTTCTTTTTCTTAATTCGATTGCAGGTGAAATTATTCTCTCTTCCTTTTTTTTCCTTTCTTCTTCTTAATTAGGTTTTTGGCATTATTTTAATTTTTTTTTTTAAAAATTTGATTACCGAATTATATTTCAGTTGAATTCTTATTTATGATAAAAAAAACTAGCGTCCAAAAAACACTACTAGTTATTGCTATAAGTTTTAAATCATCAAGCCCCATAACACTATGAGCCTACCGAAGATCATCAAAGTTCCAACCTTTCATTTTAAACAAATTGTTCAAAGATAATGACATTTCTATCTCTCATAATCTAATCCATAAACACATCAAATGCAAAATACATATCCATAATCAAAGTATATATCATATCCACAATAAAAAATAAATGTCCATGACCAAAATACATATATCACTACTTATAACTAAAATACATATTCATAACCAAAATACATATCCTTAACTGAAATACACATCCACAACCAAAATAACATTCATGTATTTTTTTGCTGGTTCAATTTAAATTACCATATTTTTTTATCCAAAGTCAACTAAAGAAACAAATGGATCTTTTTTAGAACTCATTATGCTGCCGCCAACTATACATCGCAAGAAAGGACCTCCAAGATGCGGATATTTATTAGTATTAATGACATTACTGTTACCAAAAAAATTGAACAATATGCTCAAATGGAGAAAACAAAAAATTGAAGAATCTACTTTGAGAAAGTGAGAGAGGGAAGGTGAGAAAGAAGAGATAAAGAATAGACAAATTGATCCCCCAGGATTTCTTTGGGAAAGCACCGAGTACACTGTGTAAATTTTAAAAAATTAAGAGGGGAAATGAAGACATGAAGTTTATTTTATAATTTTTAAATAATTAAGGGAACATGATATAAATATTCTAGACAAATATTTAACGTGTCAAAACTTTAAAACAAAGAGTCTGCTTTGTAAATTTTAAAAATCCAAAGAGAGAAAAGAAAGACACGATGTTTATTTTATAATTTTTAAACAATTAAGGGAGAACGCATGATATAAATATTCTAAACAAATATCTAATTTACAACAACTTAAAAATATAAGGTCCATTTTATAATTTTAAAAAAATTAAGGGAGGGGAAAGGAAAACACGGGTTTTACTTCATATTTTTCAAAAAATTAAGGGAATATAAATTTCAAATAAATATATAATGTGCTACAACTGTATTGACGCGATGACACATGTAAAAACGTGTCGGACAAGTCAGCATACCGTTAAGTTTTTTAACATAATATGGATGGAAAATAAAATTGAAATATTTTACAAACTTTAATTATTTAATTTTTTAGACAAAAAGTGAATTCACAAGCCAGGTCAAGCCTAACGTCTGGGCCGGACCATGGGCCTTGAAGACAAGGCCTGTGATGGCCCAGACCTGACCCACGGGCTTTAACCGACCTGGTACTGTTCAAGACCGGGCCAGGCCGGTTCATCCGGTTTCACGGGCCGAACTGGCCGGCTGCCACCTCTAGGTAGGTTTGAAAGCAAACAATTAATTTATATATAAAGAGCTATATGGATGCCGGCTGCCACCTCTAGGTAGGTTTGAAAGCAAACAATTAATTTATATATAAAGAGCTATATGGATGGTTCAATTCTATACCGAATCGAAAGTTCAATCTTCTCTTAAATGAAGACCGAACCATCTAAATAGAAAGGAAAAACCGTCCAGACCGATCAACTTCAGTTCGATCCGGATCAGATTACACGGTCTAGACAATTTTTGAATACCCCTAATCAAAAATCAAGACATGGATCATCAAGTAATTAACGGCAGCGTATATCAACTTGTTTTTGAATGAAGTTTACTTGTTGCTCAGTTGATATTTCCATCAAATTACGTTTTCAAGTACAAAAACTGTGTACGCAGTAATCTACCAACCCTAACATGGACAAATTGGTACCTGTTCAATGATTGCAAAGCAAGAGTTCTGGATTTGGTGATATATGCAGTGTTCATAATACAAACGATACCCGAAATGGCGACTTTTTTAGCTCGTAATATTGTAAGAAATACAAATAGTTGTTATGAACTATGAAGCTTGACTATGAACTGCAGTTCTAATAACTTAGCAGATCTACCTGATCATAGAACCGTAAGAAGAGAAGAAGAGCAATGGAAGAAGTCACTTAAGAATTTATTTCATACTGGCTTTGAACTATCCCCCGAGTATAAAAGCAATCAGGATCGCGATTTGTAGGCTTTCGAGAGGGTTTAAGAGAAGAAACTAGAGTCTAGAAGGCATCCCTCCAGCTACCACCAGAGTTTCCCCAGTAATGTAAGAAGCATCATCAGATGCCAAGAATGCAGTAGCAGCAGCCATGTCTTCTGTAGTACCAAGCCTGTTTAGCAAAGTGTTCTCCTCAATGGTGGTTCTCTGAAATAAATAACACAACAGATTTTAAACCCAAGATGTATAAAAATATTACAAAGTGGCCTTGAATGTAGAATTTTGCCAGATACTTACTATAGCATCATTACTTGTAATGAATTCAGCAAAGTGCGTCGGTACAAATCCAGGAGCAACACAGTTTACACGAGTATTCGGGGCCATCTCTGAGGCCAGAGCCTGAAAATCAGGCAAGATTAAGAACAAGGTAAATCGAGGCTTTTGTAGAGTTTTAACTGTAGGGAAAATTAAGAACATTTATGCTATTTTTGGATCTTGGAATTTAGTAGGAAAGGAAAGGAACATATAAAGGAGTGCATTTTCATTGTTTGGAGTATTTGGAATACGTAAAGACAAAAGTTATAAGAATAATTTTTACTATTAACAATATTAAATAATTCCTCCAACTCCTTCTAAATCCACTTATCCAAACATAGCCTTAATCAAAATAAGTACCTTGGTTAGCCCGAGAAGGGCTGTTTTTGTCACCCCATACATGGCCATCGAAGCTGGTGGCTGGAAGGCACTAATTGATGAAATGAAAACAACCGAGGATCCCTTCTGTAAGTGAGGAAGTGAGTCCTGTGAAAACAATCCAGTTTATTAAAAAAACTTGAATTAATGCCATCACATAGATTCAAAGTGAAAGGGATGAACGAGTTTAAAATTCTTCTTCATAAGAATTTCCCAGTTTAATACAGCAATAGTTTAATCTCATTTCATTCATTAATGTTTATCGGTAAACTTACCTTTAAGAGAAGTATTGAAGCTTTGACATTAATTTCCCACAGCTTGTCGAGGACTGATTCTTGAGATTGCAAAATGGTATCAACGGCCGGATTAACTGCTGCATTTGATACAACTACATCTATTTTTCCATATTTCTGCAAGCAAACAAGTGGGTTTTAGTTTCAAGCACTTGTAGAACATCATTAAGAATTTGCAAAGAATGATCTCTAGAAGACACAATTCAAATCGATTGTATTCAAAACAATGTTACTAAACTATCTAATAACAAAAAAAGTAAATAAAAATCTCAAAATCTTAATATCTTAATATCTTAAATATAAGAATTTCTTTATGGCCATGTAATGGCTCATTAATGGCTTTTCGATGCAAACCATAATATATCAAGCTACAATAGAGATAAGCCAAAAATTCGAGTGACAATAGATCTGTCAAGTGGCAAATATCACGCATATGTTCTTGCATTCTCGTCCATAGCAGTCAACTAGTATTCATGTCTGAGAAATCAACTCTTTTAACAGCACCTTATATAAAACTCGAACAACACAAAATGAACGTGACAGAGCTTAATACATTTTGTATTTAAGGAAGAAAATTACCAAGTTGAGCGATTTTGCTTTCATTCAACCAACTTATTAAACTATGTAGCTTAAAATTCTCACCTGAACAGTCTTTTCTATTAGGTTCTTCCTTTGTTGTCCATTTGAAACATGACAGACAACTCCTAAAACTTCAATTCCTCGGGATTTAAGCTTTTCCACGGCCTCGTCTACATTTTTCTGAAATAATTATAACCAGACTCGATATAATTTATGATGACATATCTAACAAAGAGAAAGTGAACAGAAAAGAGAAGAACACAAGGTACATGAACTTGATAACGATCTTAAAACTATAAGATGAAATCCCACCAGTTGGATTTCAATGTCATTTTCCTTTTTTTTCACCTTTCACGGAAACGATGATAAACAATAAAGTGAATCGAGTTTGAAATTGTTTATACAGTACGAGCCCTCAAATTAAAACAGTTTAGAAATAAAAACAATCAAGTAGATTCAGATTCTCAAAAATACAAACTCTATTCAAACTAATTGGCTTCAGTTAGACGAGCGGTTGATTTTCAAAAACCTACATTAGAATTTAGCAAGACGTCAAAGGCTGAGATAAGGTAAGTCCTTCATTTTCAGGACCTCAAGACAACGAAACAGAAAATGTGTTTCCAATTTCAATCCCTATTCTCCTAAGCTTTCTCAGCAACCAAATAGAACCTCAAAAACACAGATGGACAAAAGCTCAATTTCAATAGAAAACGAATCAGATTGTAAAATTGAGAGGACGCCAGAGGACCTGTCTGCGAGAAGAGACAACAACAGCGGCACCTTCCAAACCGAGACGCTCGGCGATGCTAAAGCCGATACCCTGAGTGGACGCTGTAACAATTGCTACCTTTCCTTCAAATCTCTTCCCAATTTTCGAAACCTCCATTTCCAAACAACTAGACTGCTCAACTTGGGTAGCAAAATTATTCAGACAGAAATGAGATTCCTGATCAACCGAGAAATTGTGATCTCCGAAGCTACGAGAGAACAGAACAGTGAGAATATCATTTTATATCCACACCGTTGATTTTCTTGTCAGATTGCCTTGGGATTCACATCGGAAGAGTTTTGGACACCAGACGATAGGGGTGTAAACGGTTCGTTTGGTGCGGTTTGGGACATTCTGTCACACACAACTGCAACTACGGTTTTCCACAAATAGAAATCAAGCCGAACCGTCAAGTATATAATACGGAATTGGATTGAACCCACAAAAATCAACAAAAATTGAGTTTAGTTGAACCGAACCGATAATATGTACAAAATCAAGAAGAAAAGTTGTCCAGAAAATAATCAGAACAATTTTCAAGAAGAAATCAAAAGGATTTTACCTAGATTCAATGATGCAACCAATGAAAAAATAGAAACATATTTTTTACAATAAAATGTTAAAATATATCTTATTATTATATTAAAATAATCCTCAAAGGGAGAAATTTTTTATTATCCTTTTTATCCTTCAATCCTCCTTAAAATATAGTATGATTTAGGGTTTTCACATTTTTTTCTCATTTAATATAATCATAATAGAATATTAATTATTTCAATAATAATTTATTTATAAATAGTTTATAAACACTAATTTATTATTTTATAAAATTAAATATTATATAATATTTTTATGTTATCAGAAGACCGCAAGTCCCACTTGCAGTCCATTCAGAGGGTGAGATAGGAAGAAAGAAAGAAAGAAAGATGAAGAAGAAAAACAATGCTTACCAATGACAATAACATCGAAGACAAATAGCTTCAATCCGAAGAAAATGATCAAGGGCTGGCATAAGAGAGAACCAAAGAAAAACAACACATGTGAATAAGGGTGGCAACCGGGCCGGCTCGGCAATGCTCGACCCAGTAGGTTCACGGGTCGAGCCTAGGCCTTTCCAGGCGGTTCACGGGCCAATTTCAGGTCGGGCCACTAGTATCATACCCACCCTCATTTTCTATCCCCATACCTACAAAAAAAATTGGGCAGGATCTATGTATCTAGTGGGGTTTTTCCAATCCACAATCTATAATTGACAATAAAGTCTAAAACAATATAAAACTATTTTCATTTATTCATATAAAAATCTCACATTAATGTTTCAAATATAATTTAAAACGTAACTAAGTCTTGTAAATTTATAAATCTAAACTTATTCACTATCATTGTATTTTTTTAGTTCCTAAATTTAATTACCATGCAATATTTTTTGTGTGTGTATATATAATTATGGGTAAATGGGTATGGATAGATTGAAACTTGTATCTTACGCATACCCTCATGTGTATTTTTTATATACCCGTACCCCTACGCCCAACCCCACTACAAAACCCCATACCCTATCTATTAGGGTCGGGTACCCATGGGTAATATTACCATCCATAAAGGCAAGAAATTGCACTATAAAATTGATGTCACGTGTTAATTTTTTTTACCTACAATTGCGGCACATATAATATTTTATTTAATGGATTGATATTAAAAAAATGATATATTAAATATAAAAATAAATATTACTTATATATAATTAATGCATAATTATTGAATTATTACAATTCATTAATTTAGATGTAAGAAGTTATGAACACTCTATAGTGCACCAATTGTCTATATCCAACTTTTACCGAGCATCAATTATAGAATTTTTTTTAACTTCGATTATAGAAATTATTAATCAAATATAGTTGTCTATTATTCATTCATAACTATTACGTTGTTTTATATGGTTAATGAGTTTATGATATTAAATAACTAATAATAATGACAAATTAGGAATATAAAGAGGCATTTTAAGCGGTAAGTTAAAAGGTTTAAACATTCTGGAATTTGCAACTGAAAAAAAAACGTTTTGGATCTTCTCTTGAAAAATATTGAGACAAAAAATAAAAAAACGTTTTAAGTTTGGAGATTAATCTCTCATCAACTAGAAGATTTTGAATATTAACAATGGAGCATTAAATCTATTGAAACTTCTCTTGCTCTTCCACTTCCATGGGTGAGCCACCCATGCCCGTATATAAGCACAATGGATGACGATATTGAACAAATTGCTGCACCTATTAAGCACCTCATCAAAATGTTTACCATTTGTTGTTTTATTATTTTTATTATTATATTATTATTATTATATATCTATACTATATATAAAAGTGTAGAAGTTGGAGAATTTTTTTAAAAATTTTCTACATTATCCACGAACATGTAAAAAATACCCACTGTCACATTAACAAGGAGGGCCAACCAAATGGCTTGTGGAAAGCGACATAAAAGTGGAATGGGAGAGAAGACTGGTGTCACGAGACACTCGTAAATAAACGAAGAACGTATGGACGCATACTGGTAATGGAAAAGAGCACCATAATGGAAAAAGATGATTGGCCAACGGGAAAAGACTGACAGAGGATCCACGCCTCTGGAATAGGAAAATGAACCTGAGACTCGGAGGTCCTAAAATGACAAGGCACTCGTTGAACTGTGCAAGAACGGGAAGAGGAGGATAAAAAGAAGAAAGAGAATGGACGAAAGGGATCCAGGATATCAATCAAATGACAATGATTGATTAGATAGTTGAATGACTCGGACAAGACATGATGGCAGGCCACTAAGTGGTTACGACTGACTGACTCGATCCACAAGAAATCACCAAGTGACTGTGACTGATTGGCGGCTCAATGAGATATATGTAAATGATAAGTAATAAAGGGAAAGATGATCATACCTGACAGAAAGATCCCCACAAATGAGTGTGATCTCTAGGCATGATGAGCGCCTTTGAGACCATATAGGGAGGATAATCATTCCCCTCCCTTTTATTGTTATTCTACTCAACTCATGCACATTAGAAAGCCTATATAAGGCCAGTGTATTAAATGAAACACATGCATTCCATACACACGTACACACACACACAAAGACTCTCTCTCACACTCTCTCTCATTAATACTCATATAAATCAACCCTAATCAATGCGTTTCCCTTTGATCCTTGATTATCAGGAAAAAAAATCATTTACATTTTGGTGCTTTCATTGGGAGATGAGAGAAAATCTCAAGAGGCCCACCCTACAAGATCATAAATGTGCCTAGAACCAGATCTAACGTAGCCGTAAATGAGGGCAATAGAACCAGAAATTGAGATGACCACGTAGTTCAACCAACCTCACCAATGAAAATGCTACAGACGATCCTATCCGTGATGCATGAGATGGAATAGAGGAATGCTGAAGCAATACGTAACACATGATAGAATGTGCAAGATCTTATTGACACAATACAACAGGAACTTGAAAAAATGCGAGTAGAGGTCACTTAACGGGTGAATGATGATGAACGGGAAAATAACAATGAATAGGAAGCCCACACTGGGGGAAACCGTCGAGAGGAAGATAAGGAGACCACTAGAACAGTAGAAACATGCGACATGAAGATGAAGTCCAGTCGTAGAACCTTGTGAATGAGCCTACAGGAGAGACTCAGAAATCTTGAGTCATGTCAAAGGAAGCAATAGAAGAACTGTTGGAACACAAGATGATAGAGATGAGGGCTCTCGGGTAGTACGGGAAAAATCAACCTCGAATCTCTTATCCGAACACCATTAAACCTAGAAGTCCTAGCGGTGCCCGTACCCAAAAAAATCATTGCTCCCAGATTCAAATTCTACGAAGGAAAAACTAATCCCGTAGACCATCTTCGACGATTTAGATAAGACATGACGCTATACCATCATGATAACAATTCGTGAGCTTCGCTGTCATGTCCTCCATTTTCATAGAGAAATACTCTACTTACCACACTACCATGGAAGACTCGAAACACATGATGACAATCTCTACCAAGGAAGGGGAGTCCTGCGGGAGTACACTCATCGCTTCAAAAGACGAGATGGCCAAGGTCGAGAACAGTGATGATTGGTTCACTAGATTGGGCTTCCGACGAGGTCTGGACCCATAATCACCCTTTTTTAGGATCTGTTCAAAGTGAAACCCCTTTCTATGCTGGAATTTTTCCAATGGGCGCAAGCATACATCACTCTGGAGGAAGAAAATAAGAGTATGGAGAGAACGGCTCAACAGAAGAAAATGGAATCGTGGAAATGGGAAAGTGGTGTAACACTCGAAAGAAGGAAGCATGAAGGAACAGAAAGAGAAGACGGGAAGAATATTAAGCAAGAAAGAATCACATACCCAAGACGAGATGTTGACAGAGTCCACTCAAAGGACAAAGTCTACACACCGTTGACCATTTCGGTCAACCAGATAATGAAGGCTATCAAAGACAAACCTTGGCTGAAAAGACCAGCCCGCTCACCAAGGAACAAGCTATAGGGATAAAGACAAGTACTGCTCCTACTGTAGGAGTAACATGAGTTACACATAGGATTGTTTTCAACTTAAAGATCATATTGAACAACTGATCAAGGAAGGGTACCTTAGTTAATTTGTAAAGAAAGATGAACAGAAGAAGGAGGCTGAGAAAGACAGTCATGGGGTAGACAAGTGAGACAATGGGAAGCATCCCCTTTGCATCGTTGACATGGTTATAGCACTAACCGAATAAGAAGGAACAATGAAAATGAAAAGAAGATATACTGCAAGCGGCCAATGTTAGAAAGACATCGACAAAAACCCTTAGACGTCAACGAGAATCTAACGTTGGTGTTCGACAATTTAGATCTAGAGCACAACGAGCACCATAATGATGCCCTAGTCATCTCAATACAAGTTGGAAACTGCCTATTGAGGAGAGTCCTCGTAGACGACGAGAGCGTAGTTATAAGGGACTTTGCAGCCGTTGAGAAGATGTCGATGTAAACAACCGTGGAGAAGATGTCGATGGGAGATCAAAAGTTATAAGGGACTTTGCAGCCGTTGATTGGTTTCAACAATGCCATCAGCTACTCGGAAGGAACTTTGACTCTCCTGGTGAACAGGGACTCGTTTAACTGTATGACTGAGTTCATGGTGCTGGGAATGACATCCCTATACAATGCGATCCTAAGGAGGACCTGGTTCCACATGATGAAGGCTATACCCCCAACGTTCTACCAAGTGTTGAAGTACACATCACTAGAGGGAGTGAAAACAATAAGAGATGACTAGGCCGTGGCTCACATCTGTTTAGTGACCGCTTTAAAAATGAGAAGAGGAAGTTGGTGAAATTTCTGAAGGAAAATGGAGATGTATTTACAACAAGGGTACAAGAGATGACTGGCATTCTAGAAGAGGTCATTATCCACAGGTTAAATAGGGATCCCACCGTAAAACAAAAGAAGAGAAGCTTTGCCCCTGAATGAAATCAAGCGATCAAAGAGGAGATCGAGAAGCTCTTGGCAGCGTATTTTATCAGGGAAGTAAACTACCTTGAATGGCTAGATAATGTGGTAATGGTGCGGAAGAAGAATGGGAAGTAGAGAATCTGCGGGGACTTCACTGACCTAAACATGGCATGCCCCAAAGACGAATACCCGCTGCCAAGGATAGATCAAATGGTAAACGCCACTTCAGGGCACGAAATGCTCAGATTCATGGAAGCTTACTCAGGCTACAATCAAGTGAAAATGTTCCAACTTGATCAGAAAAAAACTTCTTTCATTACTGAGTACGGTGTCTATTGTTATAAAGTCATACCCTTTGGTCTAAAGAATGCAAGTGCAACTTATCAAAGACTGGTGAACAAAGTTTTCCGTGAGAAGATCGAGAAGAATATGGAAGTCTATCTTGATGACATGTTGGTCAAAAGTAAGAAGCAGGAAGACCACATTCATGACCTTGAAGAATCATTTTCACTACAACAAGTATGTGGTTTTATTGCTCAAAACGATTGCGTTTTATATCAAAACGCTAAGAGGGAGGTTCTAATTTTTGGGGAAGCTGGGCGTGGGGACAAAAATTACAACCCGCCTAAAATTACTCTCACAACTCTCTCTCTCTTTCAACCTCTCCCAAAGCTCTCTCAACTTCAACCCTCAATAGACTCTGCTACAAAGCTCTCTCTTAGTGAAGCTCATGGATCTTAGGGCTAAAATATTAGCTCACTCTTTCATTTCTCTCTCGAAAAGCTCTCTCTGGTGAGGCTCTCTCTCTCTGTTGTATCTCTCACGCAATGCCTCTCTTCAACCCTCATAGACTCTACGACGAAGCTCACAGACAACTCTCTCAACAATGAAGCTCACAGAGCTTTTCCTCGCTAGGTGAAGCTCTCTCACATATATTTCTTGTATGCCTCTCTTACAACTCTCTGTTTAAAATGTCTATCATGGATTTCTCACAGCTCTTTGTTTGAGCTCTCTCCCATAGCTTCCTCTCTTAGCTCTATGAACTCGTCAATTCCTCACTTAGTTGGGAACACTCTCTCGAAGGTCTCTCTCTAAGCTCTCTTATTTTCATTTACCAGGGTAACTCCTCCCTGTCCCAACTTCTCTTCATTTTGGGTAAATCCTTAATTCTCTACTGTGCTTTAAAATTCTTATGATGGGTTTTTAAATTTTGTTTGTTTTATTGAGATATGTTATGAACTGAAAAAAAAAGAAAAAGGAACAGAGGGGCTCTCAGGCTCAGATTGAGAAAGAATGAAAGATTGATAGAAGGTCTCTCTTTAGGTTAAACTCATATTTATCCTTTCTTCCATCTATTGTTTTTGTCAAAAAGATGAAAAATTAGAGCATTTAGTGTGTTTGATTGTGATTTTCCTTTGTAAGGATATAACAGAAAAAAATAACCTGCAATAGTGGAGGAAATAAGAAATAGGATAGAGAGATATACCAAGGCAACAGTTGGGTCTACTGGATACTTATAGATGACAACTCCATTTTCTGTTGGTTTTTATTGTGTTTTGATGGGTATTGCTATAATTTCTTTACAATATTGAATCTTTCAAAATATGAGCTTCTCGCACTTGTAATCTAGTTTATATCATGATTTTTCTAGTTGGTTGAAATCAAAAGTGGGGGGTTGAGAGGTATTTTAGATGAATTGGTATTAGAAGAAACATTTTGGGATGTTTCTTTATGTTAGGATGCTGATTACTTAGTAAGTATCTAATGCAATATCTCACAAACACAAATGAAGCGAGGGATAACTGATGGTATACTTAATTCATGTAGCTAATTAGTTTTTGGTTCCGTATGCCTTGGTAGTGTTATGTTTAATTTCTGAGTTTTTCAGATGAGTTTTTTGTGTCTGAAATATGATAGGTAGCATATCCTTAACCATATATAAAATATGATGCAAAGAGGCAATGATTGTTAGGTAACTCTACAATTGTTATGTATATTTGATGTGTTTGATTATTAGAGTATTGAGATGTTACAGTTGTGCAAAAATAAGTGTTACAGTCATGACTATGTAGCTCAAACAGAGAAACTAGCGTTGTGTTTTTCAGCAGCATTTATCTTTTGCATAGGACATAGATGACCACAATCAGATATGATAGGATTTGAAGTGAATTTCTGTTAATAGGCGAAATGAGATGTTGACACCTAGGGAAGGCGATGAGATGCTTACTGGCATCTTGTTGAATTTCAAAAGTTCACAGAAATCTTAGTTTCAACTTCCATATATACTTCCTTCGCTGTAGTTTTAGGTTCAATGATGAACCCTTAATATCAGATGTAAAGTTTATGAACTGGTTTAGAAAATCTCATAAGCAAAGTTTTGCTGAGTGATGTCACCATAATATATCATGTAGCAATTAGTCATACTACTGCTCGTGTATAATGATGGATATTTTTCTGTTTGTTTGGTGAAAGCATGTGGGTTTTGTTTGTCAATTTCGATTTATTACCAAAAAAAGTCTTTTACTTTTTTTTTCTTTCTACTATCTTCGACAAATAAAATTTTCTTCTTTAATATTTAAAATAGGAAACCTTAATAGTAATTCTAATTGTTATAAACAATGCGACTTTGTAGAATTCTCATGTTTTTGTTCATGTATGCATGATTAATAGTGATTTTGCATTTGCTTCATGATAAACTATCTAATTTGAACATGGGAGTTCTGCCAGTAAAATTATAATGAGATGAACTTGACCATATAAAGTTATAGTTTTTTGAAGCTTTGACATCAAATAATAAGTTCATAATATTTTCGTGATGGACATTTGTAAGTTACATTTGGTTATTGATAAATTTATGTGTTGGGTTGTTAATATACTAGAGGGTGTTAAGTTCATAAATTATAAGTCTCATGTTGATAGTGAAGTTGAGTATGACATTTGAGTTTAATAATGTTGTGTTAATCATGCAACAACTCTATATGTTGAATTTTATATTTTTAGCATAGGTATTATGTTTAGATAAAATCCTCATTCAAGTTTTTAGTTTGTTAGCAAATTCTTGAAAAGCCACCAAATATATTTCTGTTTTGTTTTAATGATTGTGAGTGGCCATATGTCAATTTAACTCAAAAAACATATCGCTAGAGAAATCTTAAAATCTAATTTTATTAATACTACATATGTGAGGACAACATTAAATTGACTCATATGACAGTACAAATGAGACCATATTGTTTTACTTTTAAATCCCTATTGCAGTTCATAGCTACTACTACTCTTTTTCTTGCCACAAGTGAAACATTTTGGTAGGCTATAGTATATGGTTAGATTTATTGGCAGGGGATATCTCACTTCTACTAGATGTTTATGTTGATATTGTTGTTAACACAATGGAAGTACAATTATTCTTTGTACCAAATTAGTTTAAGCATCTCTATTCTATGTCTTTTTTGTTTTTGAAATGTCATATGGGTGTCTAAGGACTAGCAAGGAAAGTAGAGAAAACCATATAGACAATTACAAAAATATTTGTAGCTGAGAGTGTTAAGACTTGGGAAATTTAACAAGGAAAATGACAAAGATGCAACACTTGGCTTTTAATGAATGCTTTAATTTATATATTTTTGTAATTACTTTGGTCTTTTATCCCTTTTGCTTACTTTTGATTATGTTATCAATTAGGCTTTTCTTTTTTCAAGGTTTTTCTTAATGTTGTGGAATCTACATATTTATGTTAGATTTATTTATGGTAATTGTTGGTTAAAGGCTCATTGGGTATTCATTGGTTATTATTTATCCTGGTTTGGCTATGGTTTTCTACACCAATATGCATATTTAGTTGGATCCTTGTATGGATTTTTCTTTCTTCTGTTTGAGGTTGTCATTATGTAAGTTAGCAGTTTATGGTATTAGAATCAGGTTGTTAGTTTTATTGTTGATTAATGTTTATTTGGTTTAGTTTTGTTTAATTGTTCATTTCGGCCAATTAAATTTTTAGGGGATATTGAGTACTCGTTATTAGCTTCTAGAAGAAAATGATTAGTTTCGTGAATCGTTATACAAGCTCAACAGTAAGCTTCTTCTTAAAATGAGTTTTTTTCTTTTAAATTACTTATATGTACGTATATTTCTCTTGTAGTTGTAAGAAGAAACTCATCAACTTCTGATACCCTAGAGCAAGAGGTGACAGAGAAGATTAGAATTTTAATAGTTGGGTGGTAAGCTGAAAAGTAGATAAATATTTACTATATGGAAATGATTTGGGAAATTAAATGCAACTTTATGAAACTTATTGGTGTAATTGTGTTTTTAGGTGTTTGACTTCCTAATTGAACAATCATCTCTATATTTTAGGAGTTGACTTATTAGCAATGCGTAGCTTTAAAATGGATAAAGATTAGGTACATCTCAATAGGTAAAAAGATTGGTTACTACAAGATTTAAATTTGGAAGGGGGTATGGTGTTCAAACTGACCATGATTGAAATAAGGAGGGGGGGATATGGTGTTCTAATTGACCAAGGATTACATCATCTCTGATTAATATTTTTTCTTTGTTATTGTTATTGTTTTAACTATGTTTAGTGGAAGATGGCTGATAAATTTCTATACTTTACCATGATTGGAATGGTGGGGGTGGGGTGGGGTATATGGTGTTAAAACTAATGAAGCATTGCATCATCTCTGATTAATATTTTTTCTTCTTTGTTATTATTGTTTTAATTATGTTTAGTGGTAGATGGCTAATAAATTTCTATAGTTACCATGATTGAAATGTAGGGGAAGGGGTATATGGTGCAACTTCTGTTATATATAACGGTCTCAACGGTGGCAGTCAGCGCAATACTCATCAAAGAAGAGGAAAAGAAATAGAAACTTGTATACTTCATGAGAAAAAGTCTTGTAGCGATAGAAATGAGATATAAATGAATGGAGAAACTAGTACTGGCCATTATAACTGCAACACAAAAGTTGAGGCCTTATTTCTAGGCCCACAGCATCAATGTGTTGACATATTCGCCCGTTAAAAGCCTTCTGCACTCAATGGAAGCAAGAGGGAGAATAGCAAAGTGGTCAATTGAGCTAAGTCAGTATGACATCATTTACAAACCCTGAACTTTAATAAATGGGTAAGTATTAGTAGAGTTTGTGGAAGACTTCACTGAAGGGAAAGTTGAAAAGGAACCCCGCCAAACGGAGGAAGAGGGAACATGGAAACTCTTGAAGCATTGCATCATCTCTGATTAATATTTCTTCTTCTTTGTTATTATTGTTTTAATTATGTTTAGTGGTAGATGGATAATAAATTTCTATAGTTACCATGATTGAAATGTAGGCGAAGGGGTATATGGTGCAACTTCTGTTATATATAACGGTCTCAACGGTGGCAGTCAGCGCAATACTCATCAAAGAAGAGGAAAAGAAATAGAAACTTGTATACTTCATGAGAAAAAGTCTTGTAGAGATAGAAATGAGATATAAATGAATGGAGAAACTAGTAATGGCCATTATAACTGCAACACAAAAGTTGAGGCCTTATTTCTAGGCCCACAACATCAATGTGTTGACATATCCGCCCGTTAAAAGCCTTCTGCACTCAACGGAAGCAAGCGGGAGAATAGTAAAGTGGTCAATTGAGCTAAGTCAGTATGACATCATTTACAAACCCTGAACTTTAATAAAGGGGTAAGTATTAGTAGAGTTCGTGGAAGACTTCACTGAAGGGAAAGTTGAAAAGGAACCCCGCCAAACGGAGGAAGAGGGAACATGGAAACTCTTTATTGATGGTGCATCAAATAATAGGGGAGCATGAGCGGGAGTAGTAATACAAACACCTTTCGGGGAAACATTGGAGCACTCCATCTCCTTCGGATTCAATGCTTCAAATAATGAAGCAGAATATGAAGCACTGATTGTGGGAGTATCTTTATTGCGGAAATATGAGGAAACTGATGTAAAAATATTTTATGATTCCATACTAATTGTGAAAGTAGGTCACGTGGGAATACCTAGCCAATGATGAACTACTTACAATGAGAAAAAGATCTCCTCGGTACGCTAGATATTACGAGATCCAATAGATCCTGAGAATAGAAAATGGGCACGTAGATGCATTGGCAAATCTAAGATCTTCACTTCGCTTCCCTTAAAAAAGGAATGTCCCAATGGAAATTCTGAAGGAGCCAATCATCTCGTTTCCGTGAATAAGCGTGGCTGATGTAGAAGTTGAATAGGAACCCAGCTAGGAGGACGACAGAATCAACTTTCTTGAAGAAGGTACGCTTCCTAAAGCCAAACTACTTGCCAAGAAGGTGAAACAATGGGGTGCCAGGTACACGATGATTAATGGGGTATTATAAAAGAAAATGTTTGCATGACCGTACCTGGAGTGTCTACGGGAAAAGGAAGCCCAATATGTGTTAGAGAAAGTTCATGAGGGCATATGCGGAAACAACAGTAAGGATAAATCACTAGCCCATAAAGTCATGAATGAACGATACTATTGGCCCCGAATGCATCAGGATGCCAAACAGTATGTGAAAAGGTGCAACAAGTGTCAACGTTTCACGCCCATAGAAAAAATGGCCCCCGGAGAACTCCAAACCATGGCTAGTCCTTGGCCGTTCTTGTGGCGGGCCTTGGATATTGTTGGGACACTCCCCATGGCACCTGCTCAGAAACATTTTCTATCGGTAGCAACATATTATTTTACTAAGTGGATCAAGGTTGAAGCCTTTGCCATAATTCGTGAGGGAGAAGTGAGGGGATTCCTATGGAAAAACTTGGTGTGCAGGTACGAGATCCTCCCGATCTTGGTAGCTAACAACGGACTTCAATTCACTAAGAACTTAGTAAGAACATTTTATGAGGATCTGAAGATCACAAATCGCTTCTCCACGGCTTACTACCCATAGGGGAACGGGCAAGCAGAAAGATCAAATCGAGTCATACCTGATAACTTGAAGAAACAGCTAGAGTTTGCTAAAGGAAAATGGGTGGAAGAGCTACCATTAGTATCGTGGGCATACAGAACAACTCATAGAGAGACAACATGTGAAACCCCATTCGCGCTAGCATACAGAGTATAAGCAGTCATTCTCGTAGAAATTGGAAGCCCCACGACAAGATCCAAGCTAAATGAACAATAGAACGAAGAGCTCCTAAGGAATAGCTTTGATGAACTAGAAGAAAGATAGGAAGCAATTCTAATCAGAATGGCCCATTACAATAAAAAAGATCTTACTTCCAGAAGAAAGTAAGGAAGTGAGAAATCCAGACAGGAGATCTGGTCCTAAAAAAATCTTCCAGACGGAAGGGAAGCACGGGCCAACATGGGAAGGATTATATGTCATCAGCAAAATGGGAGGAAGCTACTATTACCACCTAAAAATGGGAGAAGTAATGGAATTGTAGAAACCATAGAACGCGGTTCATCTTAAGAAGTATTTTCTATAAGGAATGTAAAAGCTCATTGTAGTGAAACACATTTCTCGTGGGTTTTTCCCACAAGGGGTTTCCACGTAAAAACATTGGTGCCAATATTCTCTCCTCAGATGAATCATCGCTACACGCAAATAAGGGCCTAAAGATCCTTGGGAGGGATAGTTCATAAGTTCTACTCCCAAAGGAAATTAAGGGCATAAAAAGTTATTAGGAGGGGCAGTTCATAAGTCCTACTCTAAGAAGGAACTAGGACATGAAAAGTCCTTGAGAGGGGCATCTGATAAGTTCTACTCTTAAAAGGAAAAATAACTAAAAGAGAAAAAACCATGGAAATAGACGACTCAAACAGGACAGCTACATCATAACATGAATAGAGAAATTGCAACAAGCAGAAGAACAAACCATTACATTGTAAACAAGGAGGGAGTCCAGCCTGAACAGATGGAAAGTAGAAACGGCTAAGACGAGTAAGCATACTCTTCTCTGAGCATTCCTTGATTTTTTTAAAGTAATTAAGAAAAGGGAAACTAGTTATGAGAAAAATTTTTAAAGGAAAAAAGGGCAAGAAAAAAACGGGTAACCAGAAAAACCGTTTAAACATTCTAAAATGTCTTTTGGCCTAAAGTATCGCTTCTCAAAATTTTTGTTATGAAAATCTTCGAGAAAAGGACATTTTTGTGAAGTGTCCGAGAAAAAGGAATTATCTTTCAAGAGTTTTTGTTAGGGAAACCTATTCTCGTAGTTGGGAATGATAGAAAAAGTTACTGCTATTGAGAATAAAAGAAAAAATACAGAACTTACTGTAAAAAATGTCATTTCATTTAAAATGTGAAAAATTACAAAAGGACCAAGTCAAAGAAAAGGAAAAATACAAGAAAATGAAAAATGCAAGGAAAATAAAAATTATGAGAAACAGGAAAAATCTAAGTCTCCACCTCCCCCTCGGGAGTGGCGTTAACAAGTGCCTCAGAAGAGGTACCGGATTAACCTCGAAAGATGAGACAACATTCGAAGCGGAAAGCTCGGTCTTAGGGTCAGTAGGCTCGTCAGGAAGTGAGAGAAGCAACATGCGGGGAGGCTTGTCATCCTTGGTGTCGCGGTAGCCTGCCGTGTAAGCTATATGTTCGTATTCATCAACACTACTACATAATAGGGCTTAGATGACGGTGAAATGCTTTCATCAAAATCCTTTAATGACGGGGATGTGACTGTCATCTATCAGGCTGTCATCCAAACTCATTTTACCAAAAATCATCATCAAAAGGTACCGTCAAAACACTTTTGATCACGGAGAATCCCCTTCATTTAACACATCGCCAAAACACTTTTGATGATGGAGAATTCCCGTCATTAAACATGTCGAAAAAACACCTTTAATGATGAGGATTGAAAACTGTAACATTATACTAGAAATTTTATAATGAACATATTTATGGTAGTAATTTACACAAATTCTTCTCATTGAATGATTCAATGAATGGAAGATACATCGTCTCTTACTATGAACCTATATCAATTATAAGCCCTGTAAGTGAAGTGTCAACTAAATCATCATGACAATGCTATAGGATAAAATCAACATAACTAATGGTACAAAGGCCTAAAATGTTTAGTAATAGACACCCAAAGGGAAGTAAAAAAAATGTATATTAGCCTACACGGCTTCAGCATTCTCGAAAGAGCTCCTGATAATGCAACATATCCAATATACATATGAGAAGATAAAAAGTGATAGGTCAAAAAATGAAATAGATAAGATGAAAGGTATACCTGGATATAGGGCTGTAAGAAAAACCATACAAACCGTCTAAACGGTTTCATTCAAGCAAGAAATATATGGTTCGTTTGGTCTGCGGTTGCTTGAAGAAAACTGCACCGAACCGAACCGATACATGCATAAAACTATGCAACTTTGATGTTTTATATATAATCTCACTTCCCTCATTTTGAAGCCCTACTTCCTCAACTCTCATTTTGCGCCGTTGATCGAAATCCTCTCCTCACTCTTCCATTTCCACAAGCACCATTCTCTCATTCTCCCACTTTCTTCTCTCTCTGTGTCTCTTAATCTGAGCTTCTTCTACCTCCCTCCCTTTCTCTGGTTAAAGTTTGGGTACTTGTTTAGAAATAGTTGATTTAGCCGTGAATTTCATATACAATGTGCTTATACTTGAATTTCTAAGCATTCGGTTTGTCCAGTTTGTAGATCCAAGCTTCAACATTTATTCTTTAGTGCTTATCCACGCTAGAACAAAAAGAAAAAAAGGTGATGTGATTTGGTTGATTTTTGTTAAAAAATTACTGGATTTGTTGATTTTTTTGTTAGTGATTTTGGGGTTTGTTAAAGGTTCAACCTTTATTCATCAATGCTTTATCACACTAGACCAAAAAGAAAATAAGGTGATGCTTTGTTAGGGATTACTAGATTTGTTGAATTTTTTAAGGCATTGTGTATTTTTCTGGGGAAGAAAGTAAGGATTTCTTGAAGCTTGAACTTCTGAGATTTTTTTAAATATTTTTTTGGCTGTTTCTACTGTCATTTGTATGCTCGACGGTCCGGTTTGGTGCGGTTCAGTTTTGATCAATTTTGCCTGCTCGGTTCGATTCGGTTTTTATTATTCAAAAACTATATTTACGGTTCAGTTCATCAGAATCCTTTAAACCACACCGAATCGAACCGCTTACACCCTTACCTGGATCCTATCGCTAGTTAGTCCAAAACTATTCAGAATAGTTTTAACGAAGTCCCTTACAAGAAGAAAAAAACACTAACTTTCTTTTTTTTGATAACTTGAGGTGTCCGTGAAGAAGAACTAACTTGAGTGGAAAAGCTTCCCCAAATATCTTGAACCCTTCCATGCACATCCATAAGCACTCCCAAAAAAGAACTACCAAAATCTGAGAGAGAACAAAATAAAACCGCGCATATACATTTCAACAGTTGATATCTTAAAGCAGATAAGTTGGTTACCGGTGTCAAGCTCAATAACTTCCATGTTCGTTGCCCTAAATCGTGGACAATCAGCAGAACTAATATTTATTGCTGTGGATGGATTTGTAACAATGGATTTCCTGGATGTCGCTTGCAGGCTTCGACTTAACCCCACAAGATAAACTGAATCACCATGACGTAATGCATGCTCTGTTCATAAATAAGAATCCTATATCTTACAGTTACATGAGAATTTATCGGTATGTAATACCTTGCAAAAATATATCAAAAATTAATACTAGCAACAGATGAAAGAAGTTGTTATTGTCTTTCGTTTATCCCTTTTTTACTACAACTCAAGAACAGAATCTTGATATTTGCCAGACAAATGAATATAGATATACCGTGCATTTTCCAACCAATTAATCAACAGGTAGAGAATATATTACTGAACCAAGGGAACATTCAACTTCAATCATTGAAATAAACTTATGGCATTTAACTTCTAAACTTTGTCAACTAAAGAATGAGATATAATAAAGTTAAAAAAAAGAAACTAAATAAGAATGACACATGCACAACTACTACCATATTGTATTCTCCATCATTTTTTGGTCCAAATATATTTATCCATTTACTTTGAATGTCAATAATAAATGAACAATAAAGGAGAAACAAAAAAGAATTCAAATAACAATGAAGGAATTCATATTCAATTATTTTCCAATGAAGTTTAGAACCAAATTATCAATAAAGTATGTAAGTTTTGAATCAATCACAAATGTGCAGCCCACTAGGAAACAACTCGACAACATCAACCAATTTGGCACCAACAACTCCCAGAGCAGAGGGATCATAAGCAACTAAGGCAAAGTTATGAACAAGATGAAGGAAAACAACCTGCAGAGGAAGATAGATTACTTGAGTGGAATATATAGTCCATAGTTTCTGATCATTGATGACATAAAAAATATTTACCTCCCCGGGAATCTCAATTGGAAATGTAGTAAACGATAACATCACATCATATGAAGATATTACAACAGTATTCTTGTCTACAACAATTAGTCCCATGTTTCAGAGTGATATATGCTAACACCAATCCCAAAAAAATGCTGTGAATGAACACCATCAGGTGTAAAGAACTACTGTCTTCAACAAAGAGTTATATAACTAACCACCCACTACTACCTATCTAATATATCCATGAAAGCCATAGCTTGTCATTAATACATAAAATGATGATCATAAAGGGAGTTAAGAACCCAATTGGAAGGAAAAAGGAGGTTCCAGACCACACATATCAACTACTTTCACATTTAATACTTTAATCTCAACTCAGATTACAAAAACCAACAAAATATGTTAATAAAGAGAATCTTCCTGAAGGAAAAATCAGAATCAACCATCACAATAAGATTCAAAAGTTTAGAGATATATACATCAACATCACGTATAAAAAATAATCAGGAAGTTGACCAAATGCAAAGATGCAGCATTGTCATTGCCATAAATAGTATATGAGGATACTTACTTAAAACTTGTAATACTCAAACACATTTTTATTCAAACCACCAAAAATAATAGTAATAATTATAATAACAATAGAGTAGACTAAAGATATTAATAGCATAAGAACTTTACCACAAATGGAAATACTAGGAAAGTAGACTGAAGATAATAATAGCATTAGAACTTTACCAAATTACCTCAAACATTACAAGGGTGGGCTCTATAACACGTTCAACAATTGAAGCATTCACAGCCACTGCTAGTGTTTCTTCCCTTTCAGTTGGTGCACCTTGATAATCTCTTAGTACTGCATTTTGTAAGGTGTTTGAATCCTCAAATTTAGTCTCGTGTGTTTTGTGCAAGGAACATTTCGCAACATTTCCATCACTAGACATTGTCCTCCATTCATCGTTTCTTTGTTCCAGCATCAAATCCATCACAAGAATGTGAAGCCTCTAGGGGATGTTCAGAAGAACCAAAACTATTAGAATATTTTCACTAATAATTTGACGTTTAGTTAGAATAGTGACAGGACCTCTAAAATGCCAATTATGAAGGAACCTTTTCGAAGGGGAAAATTCTATGGTATCTGCCCGATACCCGTTCACGGATGTATCCACCAAAACTTATCTAATTAATTTAAAGTACATTTAAGAGAAGACCTAAAATTATCTAATTAATCAACAACTTTGCTTCCTATAAGTTGTCGCGTGCCATGTATGAACGATTCCATCCTCAGAGCCTGTAATTATTATAGGAAGTTCTGGATGAAAACAAACTACAGAGACATTGTGTGTATAACCTTCAAGTGTCTGGACACAACTTTTGTTTTGATAGTCCCAAAGCTGCTTGCACAAAATTTATCAACATTTTAATAGCAGCAACATAGCTCTTTATTGCAAATTATCTCTTAAGACATAAGATAGAAAAAGTTGAATCTTCACAGTTTGATCATTACAACTAGTAATCAGATAGGGTATATCACCGTCGGTAAAGTAGTCAGCACAATTTACTCCCTTCTGATGGCCACCCAATGTAAAATTAAGGTCGGGGACCCAAGAATCCATTCTGCCAAAGATCATATTATGCATGATGACAACAAGACAACTTATAAAAATAAAGACTCCAACAAAGCATGTTAAATATTTATTTAAAGGAAACTAGAGTGCTTAACGTGAAAAAGGTGAAAACCCATACTCAATTACTAGCAATAATGCTTAACGTGAACATGAATCAAGTGAAATAAAAAATATTAAGAAAAAGTAAATGTACCTAGAAAGGATTATGGAGACAGGGAGATTATGGTGACCGTAAGCTTCTTCTACCAACGACCAGTTAGTGATTAAGAGGCTAAGGAATGATAGAGACTCATCCCTAAATGATCAAAACTCTTCCCTTCACGTTCATAGGTAGAAGCTAGCTACCTTATTGTCACTGTTTTGATTTCTCTGTCTCGCTTGAAGATGATGACCTTCTTCTTCGTCATGCGACTAGGGCTTATCAGTCAAAATACAGAGAGAGAGAGAGAGAGGCTATATCTTCCAGATCTGACAACGTGAAAGAAAGAGGGAGAGAAAAGCCCTAATCTCCAAGGAGCCGATGTCCTTTTCCTCTGATCTGAAATGAAGCAAATGATTTAAGATTAATGAATAGGATTAAACAACATGGTATTTTTGTAAATAGAGAAAATTCATAAGTATTTGTCAATAAAAAAATCACCTCTTTATTTGACCGACCAAAAAAATGTCAATAAGCAAATCATTGTCATTATTGGTGAATGATCGATGATAGTTTATTAAATAACTGTCCTCTTATCTCAAAAGGTTAAAAATCTCCCATCACAACCTCTTTTCCTTTGACAGAATTTACATAGCTATCATTGTAGTATATATGTGGGTGTCATCTAAAACCAAAATTATAGTAGTGCGATCCTGGCCTGGTACTCGGCCTCGATTCCAGCCTCCTGTTCACGTGACTTAGCCAAAACTTCCTCGGCCTCAGCTAACTTTGCCTCGATAAAGGTCAGATTCTCCTCGCTTCTCACTCACACGGGGAGCCAGATAATAGGAAGTTTCACGCTTTTTCATTACATACACAACACATATCTCATCTACGCCTATATTTCAAATTGTGCTTCCTATTGAAGGCTTCAATCTCGAAGAGAACCCTATAAGTGCTAGGGGTGTATTGGGAAGGGGCAAGGTTGAGCGTACTAAAGAACTCTTGAAAGAGATGAGAGAATGGAAGTTTTAACCTTAAGGCTATGTACATGGGGGCTAGAGAAATCTGGTATGGGGGCTGCATTTGAAAGACTTATAGATTCCTTCCTCAAAGTCACAAACTACGTTTGACGGGAAGACATCCCGATGAAGGGCTAGAAAGTGATTAAATTCATCCCAATTTCTAACTATAGAAACCATAACCTTAAATGGTTGTTCTTGCATTGCCGCCTAAGGAAGAAATGTAGAAGCAGAGAAGAAAGAAGAAGAGAAATGGAGAAGGTGAAGGACTTACACAAAATGGAAGTATGCGTAACGGAAAGATTAACGATGACAAAAACTCATATAGGTTGCAGATGTGAGGGAAAGGTTCAACGACACTAATGGATTTGAAACTGGGAAGACATAAAGGCCGTATGTGCATGAAAAAAGCTACCAAATACCAACTGTCGCTTACAACGGGCGAGTGGCGCGACGACAATTGGAGAAAAAGAAACTAATGGCTTGAAAAGATGCACTACGCGAGAACAGGTAGATGAAACGATGTGCATGGGGAATGAAAGAAGAGTCCTGCACGCGCGTGTGTAACGACAAGATCTTACTATATGAAGATAAGATGACATAAAGTAAAGACAAAATGATTTTTTTGAGGAGCAAGCCAGCAACCGCAGAAATGAGGCAATGATGATATGCTATTTTATTATAACTTTTTCTGCGCAACCATTAATGTTTAGCAGGATAAAAGAAGTAACGAACATGTGAAAAATAACCAAGGATAACTACTCCCTAAAACTGGACATGTGCTGGGAACATTCGTTGCGCTCCAACGATCATCGTTGAAGAGCAATGGGGGCAAATGAACAGGTAAAAATACTCACTGCCATGTGGAAAAGGAGGGCCAACAAAAGGGCTGACGGAAAGAGACAGAAAAGCAGACATGGGAGAGAATACTGATGTCGTGAGACACCTATAAACAAACGAAGAACGTCTGGCGTATACTGAGAACATGAAAGAGCACCGAAATAGGAAAAGATGACTGGTCAAAAGGAAAAGACTAACGCTGGAACGAGAAAAGGATCCTGAGGCTCGGAGACTACCCTGAACGGGCAAGGCACTCACTGAACTGTGAAAGAATGGGAAGAGAAGGATAAGAAGAAGAACGGGAACAGACGAAAGGGATCTGGAATAATAGTCAAGTGAAAATGATTGATTAGGTAGTTGAATGACTCGGACGAGATAAGATGGCAGGTCACCAAGTGGCTATGACTGACTAGCTCAAACCACAAGAAATCACAAAGTGATTGTGACTGAGTGGTGACTAAATGAGACAGGTGGAAATGATAAGCAAGTATGGGAACGAGGATTATACCTGGCAGAAATTTTCTCACAAATGAGTGTGATCTCTAGGCATAATGAGTGCCTCCGAGACCATATGGGGAGGATAATCATTCTCTTCCCTTTTATTGTTATTCTAATCAACTCATGTAAATTATAAAACTTATATAAGACCAGTATATTAAATGAAACACATGCATTTAATACAACTCAAACAAATACAATTCAGAACATTTACTCCTTACACAAAATCTCTCTCTCTTTCACACACACTCTCTCTCATAATACTCATATAAATCAACCTTTACCAATACTTTTTCCTTTGATCTTTGATTAGCAGAAAAAATCATTTACAATCCATTCAATGTATTTATTATCCCAATTATTCATATGAAATTTTTTTTAACTATTTTGTATTTGTTATCCTAATTATAAATTACATGAACAATAATAGATATAAATGATGTTGGAAGAATAATGCTATTGAATTAAACGTGTTTTTTTAATTATTGTTTTAAAATTAATGACTATGAGTACTAATTATAAACATTAATGTTACTATTTATATGATTAAAAATAATTGGAGAGTTAAAATGTATGTAAATTCTAATTTCAACTCAATTGAATCCCTCCAAAAATTATATCTATTTCATTATTATCTAATAGTCAATAAATTATTTTTTTCTTCAATTTAAAATCTTAAGTTTTGTAAGTAATGTTGTTTAAGCGATGATTGTCAATATAACATATAACGATAGAGTTAATTGCTAGATCAAATATACTTGTAGCCTATAATTGGTGAACACACATAAGAAAATATAAAAAGTATATTTCCACCATTGTTCATACTTTTAATTTATGGTTTATGTAATATTTCATATCCAAGTTTTTTTTCTTCATTTTTTTCTTTACATAGATGGCATCTCATGTTCTTAATTTGTTTTAGAGTTGTTCATATAATTTGTCTTTCATATTATGTACTTTGTTAATAACTATTATCAATTTATTAAAATATTAAAATATTATTATCATTGTAATGTCAAATGGATAAATTTTTCTTTTGTTATCTGTCAAAGTGTTTTTGCTCACTAGCAACTGACATGCTTTGAATCTAGTTTAGTTTAAAATAATTTATCGTATTCTGATAAAAAATTTAGTCACTCTTAGATTGCTGACACGTGAAGATCTAACAATTCCTCAAAAGAATTTGTACAAATCAAATAATCACATCTGCTGTCATCTACCACCACACGTTCATTTCTTGCGTAGATTATACATCTCTTTGGTGTTTTTTTATATGAATTTTGTTGAATTTTCTAATCGGAAAACGATTATTGTTTTTCCATTCATGAAAAAAATATTACTTTTTTTTAGGATTTTCATATACTGTTTTAGTTTGTTTTAAGCATAGACATTTGAATAATTTTTGTAGTGTTTATAAAAGTTTATTGTATTATTTATCGTAATGGATATTTAATCTCTTCACTGTTTTCTGTTTCCTTCTAATTATGCATTTTATTTTTTAATGTATTGAAATTCACATCACTTTCACAAAAAAAGTGGAAGCATCTTATAAAAAATTTAACCATACAAGTATATTTTTTCCTCAATATGTAAAATCGTTACTTATAGAACAAATAAACTAAACCAAATACGTAGAATTGAAAAGAAAACCAAAATAATTAGAATCAAAAATAAAATAATCATGTTTAGCTCCTCATAATAGAAATATAAAGATGAATTCCATTGAAATCACACCCTTTTTTATGAAGTTCTAATTTGTCTTTACAGAAACATCAAAATCGTATTAAAATTACTTTAGTTACAGATTTCAAAAATTTTCTTAGATGATACACAATGAATAATTAAAAAGTAAATAAAATTATGAGAATATCAAAAGTCACAAACAGTTTAGATAAGCCATTCAAATAACAAGAAGGAAGTTCATATTAAATTAGCCATTAATTGCGAAGAAGATTGAAACTATTATTTGATATGAAAGATGAAATTATTATTTTTAAAAAATGTTCAAATCGAAAGGTAAAATGACAATACTGTCATTATGTTCACAAATATTTCTATTCTCATTTTAAAATATTTCAGTAAATTTTTAGATGAGCCAAAATTCAATAATAAATGAGTCGGGATAGACTAATAAATATGTGTGTGTTTTTTATTAACCGGACTTCGATAGCTATATCTGATTAATTAAAGTAATTATAGTCTAAACGACAAAAAAGTAATTGCACAGAAAAGAGAGGATAATATACAGGTATCTTGAGATTAGTAAATGTATGAGTAAACCGAGCCTAGCACCCTTAAATACATACTACTAGCAAAGACTATCTGAACTGCATAAGGCTTAAATATGAATAGTATAACATATAGATCAAAAATTTCATTTTATTAAATTCAAAAATAAAGAAATATTTTATTTCCCTATAATTTTACAGATTAAGATTTCCACGTAATAAAACATTGGGAAAAGAACATTCATGAATAAAATATAGGGATGAAGTTCCACTTTGTCTTCACTGTTGGAGTCCGAGAAATCCAAGGATTTCACCAAAAATCAGCTGTTTGAGCTTGGAAAGAGACAGCAACATATCTGTATTATTCAAATATTATCAGTAACTAATTGCCAAAATTGAATACCAATTCATATATGGACCCCTTCCTTTCTGTTGTTGCCAGCGCTTTCCCGGGTCAAGCCGGAATTCTATGAAAATTTACAAAGTAATATATAAATGTTTATAATATCAACTTTTCCCCTTTATTTATTATAATATTTTTGTTAAAATTATAAATTATAAGAAAAATATAAGGTAGTATGGCATGAAATCACGACCCATTAAGGTAATATATGTACATACCTTCGATGCAAAGGAACTTTTTTCAGGTTTAATCTGATCATTTGAGTAATTCTTTGGTATTGGGATTACATTTGGGAAATTGGAAGCTGCAATTTGCTTCTCTTCTTTCACTTTTTCAAAAATGGTGGTAAAACCTTCTCCTGATTTAGGGTTTCTTTCATCCCAAGCCCCAAATTTTGGCACTGATACTGTTCTTTGATGCTGCTGGAAAAACAGTAAACAAAAACCCAATAGGTATTGAAGATGACTGAAACCCGTACTGCAAATAAATATGTTGAATAAAATCAATATAAGACTTGTGATGGAAAGAGTCGTCATACTTAATCATCTCTGTCAATCAAACTCGTGAGATAGTTAAAAAAATGTTAATGTACTAGCGATTTCTGATTCGGATCACACGATCTGAAACAGAGATAACTATTGATTTAAAATGGTGATTTTGATTTTTGATTATCCAAACATAACAAGCATCAAATGTTTAATAAAATGACCGAAATGTTAAAAACTTAGCTAAATTATTTGTTTTCGTACAAGAACATTGGTATTTAGTTCGTTGATTACATTATATTTGTAGTAGCCTACACTTAATGTACCATGTTTAGGGACAGGTTTCGTGTACCAACAATCTGCTTTTCACGTAACATATTAATATTTCTCATAATCATAGATTCATCATATATACCAACGATCTGCATTTTACGTAACATAGCTTGTGACATTTATTTCTTTTATTATCGATCAGTCTAACATATTAATATTTCTCATATTCATAGATTCAGCATATATACCGTTGACTTTCAAGATGAATTTCAATAAAAAACTAAAACTATGAGAAAACAAAAACTTACAGAGGGATTGATTCCTCCTCCAGTAAGTACTGGCTGGGAAAAGCTATTACCACCTTCAGCCAAATTGCTTTTGTTAATTTTTGGGCGTCTATTACCTCTCTGCTGCAACAATGAATAATCAGAATTGCTTCTTTCAGTACTGCTAGATTCTGGTGTGCTGATGCTCTTATGACTTCCACTTCCGGTCTTTCTTTTATCGACACGGTTCCTACTTTGTGAATAATATGATGCATCTCTTTGCTCACTATGATCACCAGGCTTTCTTTGGTACCCTCTCATACGCATGAAGGCCTCTGGATTTTCCTCAGGATCATTGGGATTGATCATTTTAGCACCGGTACCGATTTTTTCTTTCCGAGCGTTCTCAAAGTAGTCTGTGTAAGGTATATTATCCTCATCCCAGTCCCCAAACTTTGGCACATGAGATTGTTGCTGCCACAAAATAAAAAATCATTCATTAGTAATCTTTTCTTTTTTGTTGGTGCAAGACAAATCATGTACTTATGTGCAATATAGGAGTGCTTACTGTCATTTGTGAAATGGGAAAATTTTATGGTTTCTGTGATATATGGAAAAGTGAAAGAAAATTGTTGTTTGGAGAGAAGGAAAAAAAAGGATGTGGTAAGATTTTGAAGCCAAGAGAAGGCTCAATATGGATGAAGAAGAAGCTGGTTTGACACTTCCAATGTTTTCCATTGGCATAAAATCCAATGAATCGACCAATACCTGAGAGACCAGCAGCTGGTTGTCTTGTTGTTTTTGTTTGATTAAGGAAAGCATTTTTTGTCATACTCTTTGTTAACATTTTGTTATCATCAGTATCCGGGAAGTGAAACATGACAATATTCACTTACAACGGATTCTCTATAATACTCTTAACACATCATGAATTCTCTTTTATTTGTTAAAGATAATATCCTCTCGTTCTATAATGTTGCAAAATGGAATTGAACTAGGATCATTTTCTCTCAATTATTCGAGGTGTGACAGAGTTCGGAGTAGATTTTCATTTTTTAGTGACCAGCGTTTTCTCACTCGAGTAGCAAACCTGACTAATCCCTTGGCCTCATGTGTCATATCCTCAACCCACATGAAATAGGGAACGTGCTGCTCGGCTAGCGAACATGGGATATGAACACAAGAAATTGTCACTCTGCTATATTCAAACTTTAGAAATGGAAGGGAGAAGACCTCCAGACTCTAAGAACCTTGCCAACAGAGCTAATTCCTTGTGATTAAATTTTTCCTTTTAAGTAAGAGTAAAGGGACGATATTCATATACCTATCTCGATTTAAGTTACCATTAACGCCTAGTTTTGGTAGTACTAGTGCCCATAGTTTAAATATTCCAAGGTCCACACCTTTAGATGTTTAATATGGTAAGGCAGATATGTAGCTACCATATCAGAGCCATAATGATCCAAATAAAGAACAAGATCAATGTATTAACTCCACTCAATAAATAAAGCATACATATCCAAGTTCCAAATCACACCAACTTCATATCAGAAGCTAATTAAGCATTATTATTATAATTACTGTTGTTGTTATTCCGTTTTGTAAAGGAAGATGGAAAAGAAAATGATGGGATGGGGTTTACTTGTTCTGGGTATGGTGATATTGGCCGTGAGTGAAAGTGCAGGTGCTCAAATAACATGTGGTCAGGCTATAACAGATTTGCTGCCCTGCCGGGACTTCTTGGTGGCGACTGGCCCTGCTCAGCCGTCCATTGGTTGCTATCTGGGTGTGGAGACTGTGTGGAAAGCAGCTACTACTACTCAAGTAAGGAAGGATTTGTGTGAGTGTTTGAAGAAATCGGCAGCATAGCTTGGTGTTAAGACTGAGAAAGCTCAACTCATTCCTCAATACTTCAAAGTCAGCCTTCCCGTCCCTCTAGACCCCAAAATCGATTGCTGCATGTAATCTCTCACCCTCTCTCCATAACATTCTTGATAGTTGATTTCAAGATCTAACAATTTTTTCTCTGTGATTTGCAGAATTCCAGTTTTGTGAGCGATGATGGTTGCAGATTCAAGTAAATAAACTTTGGGAAGGCAGAGACAGGTAGCATACATCAGTCAAACATTATTTATAATTCCAGTTTTATGTTAAAGCAAAATGATATTATGAGTTAATAGATTCCCTTGTTTCTTTTAAGCTCTTTCTGCGGCTATCTTCTTGTTCTACTTTTACTTTTCATTGGTTTCTCGCATCCTATTCTGGGATTTATCAGTCGGATTTCAGAATTACGGGTTACCCGGTGCTTTGGCTTTGATATTGCAGCTCCGGACACTACAACAAAAAAATCTTATGATAGCGGCCAAAAAACATTATCATAGAGTTTTCATAGCATTTTTCATAACGCTATGTTTGTCAACGTTATTAAAACTCTAACCCTACAATAACGATTTTTAAACGCTATCATAACTACTTTTAATAGCGTTTATAAAACACTATTGTAACCTTTCGATAGCGTTTTTTAAACGCTATAAAAATGTTTCCATAGAGCTTAATAAACACTATTATAAGCGTAGCAACGATATAAGACTTTCTATAGCGTTTGAAAAATCCTATGGAAAGCTTTCTATAGCGTTTTTGAAACACTATAGAAATGTCTCATTACGCTTGGTGACTTTCTATAGCGTTTAAAAACGCTATAGAAAGGTTTCTATATTTTATAAATGCTATTATAAGCATAGCAATAATAGGAGACTTTCTATAGCGTTTAAAAAATGTTATTGTAACTTTTCTATCGTGTTTTTTAAACGCTATAGAAATGATACCAAGCGCAATAGGACGTTTTCTATAGCGTTTTAAAAAAGCTATAAAAAATTTTACAATAGTGTTTTTTAAATGCTATTAAACATGTATGATAACTGTTTTTAAAGCCGTTAAAAGCTTTCTATAATGTTTTAAAAACGTTATTGTATGTCTAACCATATCATAAATGCATTTGTTTATTGTGCTTCTTTAGACTATTATATTCTCTTATAGGGTTTTAAATACTATAAATAATTTACGCTAATATATCAAAGAAATAGGATAAAGATCATTCATTAAATCTCTAATTTAAAATATTTAATTAGAGAAATTTACTAATAAAGATCCATATCAAATAGAATATCAAATGTCCAAAAAAACCTACAGAATAGAATTCCAAGGTGTTCATATCTTATATTACAAATATTTTGAGTTGTACTAAATATCACAAATACAAGCTAAAGTTTTTATCAAAGAGCTTCCATGTCTTCCTGTTGGAATCATATTCTCTATCACTATGTGGAACCACGTACCACCTGAATTACTATGTGTCTGTTGTGTTTTCGATGGACCTATATGAAAAAAATAATTGTTATAGTTCAATATCCACTTATAAACATATATATTATCTCTGTAAAAGAATTTCTGATATTCAGACATGTTGATCTATAAGATTGTAATATAGACTGCAAAACCTTATTTCTTGAAATACATAATTTACATGCATCTATATTCTATCCTTGAAAATGCATATAATAATAGCAAGTTAGAAAAATAACAAAAGCAAATCTAACACAAATGCAAGAACAAAATTACAAATCCAACATTTCTAGCACCCCCAACATTTCAATCATGCCACAAATTATGTCAACTCACATTTCTAACGCTCACAATACTAATCAACATAGAAGAAAAATGTTAACATAATATTCAAAATCCAACCCTACCAACATAAACAAATTCAACAAAAATATAAATTCAACATTTCAATCCACATTTCTAACACCCCATTTGTAGTTTGATTGATAAAGAGAGAATTATTGTTGAAAGGCTATTTACCCTTGATGATGTAACTTTTATCTTGTTATATTATTATGATTCGTTAAAAAAATCGCTACCATCTTAAAACTACATAACTCCACTAATGCAATTATAACCAATCACTTGCAATATAATCAACCACACAATTCCTTCAGAAATCAACCACAATATAATCAATCACTCCTCCCATAGTGTATAACATAGTCATGACTGTAACACTTGTTTTAGCGCACTATTGTAACGTTTCAATACTCCAACAATCAAATACACATGACAATTGTAGATATTGCATTGGATACTTACTAAGTAATAAGCATCCTAATGCAAAGAAACATCCAACAAATGTTTCTTCTAATATCAATTCATCTAGAAATCCTCTTAACCCCCCTCTTTTGGATTCAACCAACTAGAAAAATCACAATGGCATGAGAAAATAAAACACCTGGACCTCTCAATGCAGTATTAATACATGCACATCCAAGTAAAAGAAACAAGAACTTTAATTTCAAAACTAAGCACTCACAATGACATCACTCAAGGAACTAAGCACTCATTATAGAAATAGTTGAATAACATATAGATGAAGGAAACAATCTTCGGAAGCTCTATGAGGAACAGAGAACCCTCCATGAGTGCTAGTATCCAAAGTTGCGAGTGTTTTGCATAACACATAAGAGGATACAAGATAATCACATACCGATTATAAGGAGGCTCTGCTTGCAAATAATCTGCCAAGAGCCCTAGTTTCTTAAGAAAAAAATTGTTACTAAGAACCAATCACCAATGCAAATATATATACGCAATCGTCATTTGCATATGCAAAATTTTCTCTAGTAGCAGCATTCCAACTGCACAATCATGATAACCATTTATCTAACACAACCAACACTTGAATTTCCAAATATCACTTACAGGTTATAGTATTACCTTTATCAATGAATATGCCTTCACTTCCTCATTTTGGTCTTCTGTGACTAGTTGGGTGACAACAGGTAGCATTGACAAAGCTTTACAAGATGCTCCAAATGCAAATAGGGAAGGCAAAGAAAAAAAGAATTTCAGTAATCGCAAACCTACTAAAATGATCCCATTCAAGATATCAAGCACAGATCCTCAACTGCTACAAATAAAACACTGTCATTGGAAAAAAGGAAAAAAGTTTAAGCTGGAGGTAGTTTCTCTAAGGAGCTAATTAGATGGTACTCAGTTCAATCTAATTATTACTATGCAAAGTGGAAATATGAAAACAACTCCAGCTTTTAGCATCTTAAGTTGATGTAGCAATTAAGACAATGAACTAAGATTTCTTATTAACCCGAACGTTAATCCAGTAATATAAAGTTTTGTCATCACCCAGTGTAATAATTACCGCATCAAAAGTTTCAATCACATTCATACTGAATGTGACTATGCTCTATTTAAAGGACAAACTGGGATCTTCGAAGGAAGTTCACGAGAAGAGGGGCCGACTCTTATTTGTTCCAGGAAAGCTTCCCTATATAAAAAATATGCACAATCATGGCATAGAAACTTAAAAACAAAACTCTTCCAATGTATGAACACCAAATGCATTTAATTTATGCAAGACCTAATGAATTAAAACAAACAATGAAGCATTATCAGAACTAAAACAACAGGATAAAATCAAGACTAGTAACTTAACTTTCTTCAGATTATTCAGAAGGAGGTACATGAGCACATTTGACTAAACGCACTACAAGTCAAGTAGGTTTTGTACACTGGGCAAGGCCACACCTTATATGCAAGTGGAGATTGCTTACTTGAATAAAAAAACATAACTCAAAAGCTCTCCATACAAAACAGACATAATTCAAAAATGAAAACCTTAGGTAAAAAGTTACATAATGAATAATTAATTTTATGCAACAATATTTTTTCTTGACTAAAAATCTTGAAATTGACATATCTAAGCATGACATACAGAGAAATTTTCAACTAACAATTAAAAGTTCATGCAAAACCGTGCACGTAAATTGCTAATCGAGAGGATTTGAACTTAAAACTCACCTATTGTAAGAAAACTCAAAACACACTGATTATAAGAACACAGACAACTTCATGCCTAGGAATTGGGAACACAAACCCTAATTAACTCGGATAAAACTCAAAATTCACAAAAATCAGATAAAAATCACAAAAAGCAGACATGAATTTGAGAATGAAACACTTACCTTCGATACTGAGTTGTGAAATCGAAGTAGGAGAGAGTTGGAAGAAAGAGCTACACACAGAGCTAAGAGAGTGAGAGCTGTGAGAGAGAGGTTACTACGAGACAAGAGAGAGATGCGAGAGAAAGCTGTGAGAGAAAACTGCGAGAGAGATGCTGGGACGAAGCTAAAAGAGAGAACTGCAAAAGAGCTTCATGGAGAGAGCCTCTCGAGAGCGAGCTAAGAGAAAGCTTCACAGAGAGCACATTTGTTAGCTTTGGGGACTGAAGGAGGGTTATGAGATATAAGAGCTATTGAAGAGAGACGCGGGTTTTGGAAATTTTTCATTAGGCGGCCTGTGACCAGCATTGGTTTTTCATCGCGTTTTGCTCTGAAACGCGATCATTATGCGCTATAAAGGCACATAATTGTTGTAGTGGGAGTTTCCCTAGTCTTACCACCATGTTAAACATTAACAAGAAAAACAGAAGTAAAGAAATTTATCGGCAAATGAGCAACACCAAACTTCACGCGTTATGGACTTATGTTGACCAAAATCACACTGCTCATTATATAATATTTATAACATACTATCAATATCTGCACATTAATGAATAAATAACATGAGAAATAGTTTTGTTCATGATTTTAAATAACATCTATTGATTCTGTTACAATCAGCAAAAGAGGACCTAGTAACTACACTGCCATCACGGCTATTATGGCGACGTAACGACTCTAATGACTATGATGAACTGTTATCCTTAATTGGTAAAAATAAAGGAAGGATATTAATAAAAGAAGTGAGATGCGGCACAACGAAAGTTTTAGAAATTGTGCAACAGAGGGAGATGGATGAGGGAGTAAGGGAGAGAGAATGAGAGTGTTAGAGAGAGAATATCTTTTTACTTTGCAAACAATATGTTTACATAGCATGACCAATACACTCAATAAACATCCTGTTACACATGGTACAAATTATTTCATGGGAAAACTACACTCCTCAATTAGGTCTCACTGTGGGTCGCCGATTAGATCTCCTCTAGAGGCTTCTCAATTAGGTCTCATCGTGGATGCTCGTCGTTGGTGTCGTGGGTGGTTTACCATGGGTCGTGGATCATTCGTTGGCTGTGTTTTTCGTGGGTTATGGATTTATGTGGATCTCGTGGATCATTCTCGTTGGTTTGTGGTAGGTCTCGCGGGTTCTTTGTCATGGCTTGTCGCTGAAGTTGGTTCTCGTTGGATCTATTCTCGTGGTCTCGTTGCAGTGGGTTGTGGTTTTCTGTTCAGTTTATTCTTCGTGTCTCTGACTCTTGTTTCTGTGTTGTGTGTGGATGTGAGTTTTGGGTGTTGTCTGTGGAGCTGTGCATGTTTCTAAATTTTCATCTCTTTGTGAGTTTTGGGTGCCCTGTGTATTCATTTCTGTTGTGGGTGATCTATGAGTTTTGGTTGTGGCTTTCCATGGTTGTAGGTCATGAACATTCTTGTTGATCATGTTTGGGTAACCTATTATCATGAACACTTCAAAATTTGTGGTCTTTTTTCGGAGTTGCACTCTAACGTAAGACTCACTTCAATCCAAAAAGAACACAATTTATATGACTCTTCTACAAATGATGGTTTGAACAAGGACATTATCATGAAGTCATATGCTTAAGCCGCACCTTCGGTTATCGTTCCAGTTTCTTCTGTGCCGAAGAGAAAATGTGACTTTGTTGCAATCTCAGTCAACCGAAAAGCCTATGAAGAATAATTGAAACTCTATAGTCATTCTCTTATTGGCCCAACATTGAAAGAAAAGCTTCAATCCATTTGGAAGATTAATGCTTAATGGCGTCTCATCTCTCTTAGATGATGATGTTTTCATATACTATTGAAATCTAAAGATGATAAAGCACGAGTTTGGGGTATAGGATCTTTTTCTTTGAAGCTCAAATTCTTAGACTTCAGCAGTGGACTCTGAATTTTAACCCAAACACGTAAAGTATGAGGATGCTCAATTATGAGTGCGGCTCTATGATCTCCTTTCAGAATTTTGGCACCCTCAAATTCTTTCTGATATAGCACGTGGGATTGGCGTCCCGCTTAAATTTGACAAAACTACACTTGAAATCGATTATGACCATTTTGCTTGTATGTTGATTGATGTTGATCTTTCTAAGCCACTTCCTGAATCCATCATGGTAGAGGTTGGTGATGATTATTTTTTTCTAACTCTTTAGAATGTTCCAAACTTATGTTCTGCTTATTGTCCTATTGGACATCTTGCCACATCCTATCGTCACACTATTCCAAAGACTGCTAATGTAATCAATAAGGCAAAAGAGAAAAAAATTAAGAGAGGTAGATCCAAAATGTGTCAAGAATATCAGGCGAAGGACAAGTCAGGAGATGCTCTTATTTTAGAGAACATTGCAACAACACTTGGTGCAAGTGACAAGGTAACCGTGATTGAAAAAACTGCAAAATTGGTCCCAGAGCTTGGTCTTGAACCGATTACCTCTTCTAGTTCAACTAGACCGTTTTTCCCTCACATTCTAAAGAAGTTCAATGATGATGATGCAAATGTGGACACTCAATAAGCTCCTACAGATGATCTTTTAGATGTTTTAATTGTGTCATCGCGGGTTGACCCTAATAATGTAGAAATCTCAAATGATCCTATTGTTTCCCATTTGAGACTTTCACCTATTGAAGGTCTAAATCCTCCCCTTCAAGATACAACTCACTTAAAGTTTGACAATGAAAATACTGAGTTAGATTTCTCTCATATTGGAGTTTAAGGGGAAATATATTACGCTGATAAAATAAAAAATTCTGATTGGAAGGTGACTATCGCTAGACAAGGTAAAAAGAATAAAGAAAATGTTGTTCACAAGGCCAATTACCCAAGACTAGGGCTGTTAAAGGAAAATCAACAATTAAATTATTTTCCTTTATTAAAATTGTAGAGGTATTGCAAATTGTGATACTTGTAAAGGAAATTTTTGGTATGGAAATTGTAATAGAATAAATTGAGAGAAATTGAGCTAAGAATGTTTTTCTTGTATTCAATCGTACCTTTTTGAGTTCGTATATGTCTTTATTTATACACAAAGCTACATTTAATAATCTTAATTCTTATTTTCCGTTGCACCTTTTGTGGAGCCATTACATAAGGTTAAGATTGCAATCAGGACGTTGAGGTGGATATTTTCCTTTGGAATATTCCTTCATAATTGCCGCCTCTATCCAACGGTCCTTCACATTCCACATCCTTTTTACCAATCTTCTGGTCTAGATCTTGCCATGTGTACACCATAACATAAATACACTTTTCATTGGTCCACATTACAATTTGCGAAGTTCATTTGTTGATGTGTAATGAATATGATTGCTTTCTTTAAAACCTGAAAGCCTTTTGTCGTTTTACCTTTCCATGCTGCTTAGGGATGTATGATACACGCTTCCCATATACTTTTGATAATGACGGCGTTAGGTAGCAGTCATCCTAGTCACAACTATTGCAATTGTTTATTTTCGATTCCCTCTTTATCATACTTTTTCATTTCAACGCGTCTTTCCATTGGCTTTATATATTTTCAGTCCGTCTTTTGAGATTTGAGTGAATTTATACCCTATTTCAAGCCCGCGTCATTTATACGGCTTTTGTCTTCGTCATTTACTCATCTCCTTCTTTCATTTCTATAAGTTTCTTCCTCACTTTCTCTATTCTTTTCTCCTTCATCTTTCTTCTTCCTTCTTCTGCTTTCCAAGATTATGGATGAGGAAACCATTTTTTCTCCCTCCATTCCTAGGGTTAGAAATGAAGCCAAATTTAGGGAGTTCATGAGAATTTACCAAAAGCTTTTCCTAAATATGTATATTGCTTCCTTGGCAAGAGCGGGTGATAACTCTAAGGATTTAGAGTTATCTTTACATTTCTAAGTCTAAGTTATTGCTAATCTTAGGGTGATGTATCACTTTATTGTTTCAATTGTGCCATTTCCTTTCAGTTTAGCTTTTTGTTAAGTTTTACTGCCTTGTTGGCTTTCTTAATAGCTTTTGAGCAATTTTGTGCATAAAATCGTGCTTCTTTGTAGGTAGCCTTAGGAGCTTAGTGGCTGGAGAAAGTGATGCAGCGTGGATTACTTTGTTGTTATAGTAGTGCTCATGTACACTTTACAAAAGACTTTGTCATGTAGTCCAGCTGGCACTAAAAAGAGAGGAAAAGCTCGTGCTCTTAGAAGTTAGTTATTCATATCGCATCAACGCCTTTCTCATGGTCCACGCCTCTATAGCTGCTTGACACGTGTCATTGTTAAAAGATCGAAGCCCTAATTCATAGGCTCCTTATATAGTAAGTACATCCTTTTTTAGGAAGGAGTCGATACTCTTGCCCAGAATAAGGAATCATCTTGTAGAGAAGAAAAAAGAGAAAAAGAACAGAAAAGGCAGCAAAAACGTTAGGAAGAAGACAAGGAAGAAGATATTCGTTTATTCCCTTATCTCTTTCTTCTTTCTTAACCTTATTTACTTTACTGGATTTCTATTCTTAGCTCATTTTCTATAAGATAAATATGAAATGGTTGTATTTGAATTTGCTCTTAAGCTCATTATGAGCTAAAACGTTTAAGTTAATATGGGTAATGAACATTGAAGTTGTTATTTCAAGTTAATGAAGTTTTTGTTGCTCATTTCTTGTTAGCATTTCATTCAAGATTAGTTAATGCTCAGATTTTATTATTGACTAGCCATCTCTAATAAGATGTACGTTGGATTAAATACTGGAAATATTTAGTCTAATAGAAATAACTTGAATGATACTTGGATGCATAAATCTTGTAAATCTAATTGTTTAGTAGTAGTATAGGCATATATACTCACCTTGTAAACCAGTTGGCTGGAACTAATAAGAGTTAACTCTAATCTGGATTAGGCTTAGGAATAATTTAATTAAGTTTAGAGTTAATGATTGCAAGGATGGAAATCTATTGTGCTTTTGATCTGAGGTTGATGCTATCAAGAAGCTATAGTAACATGAACATAATAAAAACTAGGAATAATAATGATAAGGAGAATTAACCATGCTAGCTCACTTCATTAGTGAATACAGCATTGTTAGTAAACTTAAATCTCATATTCTGCAATTGTCACTTTAGATCATTTTACTTACATTAGAGTTTCTACTTTACTCTTAAGTCACTTAAAATCAATCAATAATGTTACTATATTTCCATCTAGATTTAATTTGGCTTGTTAATTTCTTAATTTCTCATCAATCCCTGTGGATATCGACACTCATTTATTACTTGTTATGTACTCTTGTGTATATATCACAAACAACAACGGGGCGGTTGGTGTTCCTTGTAAGCCTCCCACTAAAGTTACCTTTCACCCCATATATATAGCTCTAGGTTTTACATTTCATGTTTCTCATCTCTTTCAAGAATGTTTTAGTTATTATGACTTAGCTCCAGTCCAATTTACTCCAAACTCTTATAGAATTGTTCTTTGCTTCGAGCCTTTGAACAAATTGTACAACTTAGGTTTAGGTTTAATCAAACTCTTCCTCTCTTACTTCGCCAAATCCTGGGGGAAAGCTATTACCTAGAGATAAAGGATGGGAAAGAGACATTTTAAATGTCGGGGGAAACTGGAGCAGTGATGGCCGCTAGATTATCCCCCGTAGATGGGATGTTTTCAGTAAGTCTCTCCGCCTGAGCTCCTTTTCCCTTCTCTCTCTCTCTCTATCTCTCTCTCTCTCTAGTTTCAATTATTTTTTCTGTTACTGACCTGTTTTCTTTTCTTTATGCAAATAAACATGAAAACGCAAGGCTGTTCCACTCAAAGGCAAATGAAGAACGGGTGACAGTGGCTTTCCGTTGCCCCATATGAGATTAACATCTCCTCATTGATCCCATAAGGAGGTTACTAATGCCTTTGTTCCTACTCCTGTCACATCGACTTTAGATCCGTCTTCTTCGACCTCCCTTCTAAGAAGTATACCAATCCCAACTTTTTGTTTCGTTTCTCCACGCCAATTTCCTATTTCTGATAGTTCTTCCGAGTTACACCACCGCTTCAACGAAAACCATCTCACATGACTAAACTGTTTCGCACCATAATTGATGACATTGGGGGAGGAATGTCTGTCCTAGAACAGATGCTTCAAGTTTTACTCCTCCTCCCACTCATATTGGAAATGAAGGCACTTCTGCACGTCCTCATTCTCCTCCTCCTACCGCTCACTCGGAGGTAAACGCAACTACTATTGATCCTCTTCAAGCCAAAGTTAAGGAGTTTATTCCTTGGAGGCTGAGGAGATTCACCAACGCTCCTCAGATTCCTGCTTTTAATAGCTTCTTAAATGATCCTTAAGAGGCTCATATAATTTCCTGTGGTCATGGATACTCAAGGTATCTGTAATATGACGGTTGTGGAGCTTTTCAATTCACTTAGCCATGATCGGATTCGGGTAAATCGTCTTTTCCTTTTTCTTTTCTATACTCTCCTTCTTCTTTTTCATTTCCTCGTACATTACTCTTTTTTCTTTTTGAGCCTATTATTTTCCATAACGTGATCCAGGAGTATCATGGTTTGTGTGAGCTTTGGTGACCAGGCTCCAAGCGGAAGTAGCGTAATTGAGTTGCAGGAGACTACTGAGAAGTAGACTGAGGAGATAGTCGTTCTTAAAGTGGACAACTTTATACTTGATGAATCATTGAAGGGTGTTGACTTAGCAAGAGCTCAAGCTGTCAAGGTGAAAAAGAAAGAGGTGGAGGCTAACTTTCAAGGTGCTTTCGATGACACTGAGCAAGCCATCTACAGGTTGGTTTATAGAGATGCCTTAGCTCAAACTCCTCCAAGACGACCTCTTTATGACTTCAATCCATGAAGACACTCCCCTTGAAGATGCTCCCACTGATGATGCTTCCGCTGGAGAGACCATTGTTATTTCTTAGCTTTCTTTTGTTGTAATTTTTTTTATTGAATGTTCCTTTTCCCTTTGAATGAAATGAACCTTTTCTTTTCTAATTTTGCGTATTTCGTTTCTTCATGCCTTAAAAATTTTCCTACCTTTTCTACTTCTAATGGTTTATTATGCAATTGATTACTTTTATCATTCATGTTCTCAAAGGTTTAGGTCCATGGTTGAACCGTAATTTTGAACTTTCTTTAGAGAACGGATTCCCATTATGGAGTAATCTATTTTCAAATACTTAAGTTCATTGTAGAATCATGGCTCCAGTTTCCTTTAGAGAACGATTGCACATTGTAGAGCAGTTTATTCTCAAGGACTTAGATTTATTATAGAACCATGGTTCTAGTTTACTTTAGAGATTGGTTGTCCATTGTAGTGCAGTATGTTCTCAACAACTTAGGTTCGATGTAGAACCATGGCCCCAATTTTCTTTAGAGAATGATTGTCAATTGTATTGATGTCCATTCTCAAGGACTTATGTTCATTGTAGAACCATGACCCTAGTTTCCATTTGTAGTTGTTAAAGAGAGGGGATCTGATTGACACCGAAGATTCTTACGTTAAAAACCACCTTCCCCGTGAATCACGGTTCGTTGTCTGAAACTAGTACTCGAGAAATTCCATACATACACACAATATTCTTCCATAGAAATCCTTTTACCCCTTCTTCTTGAATTCTTGCATATGCTTCTGCTTCAATCAACTTTGTGAAATAGTCTGTAGTAACCAGCAATAATCATCTTTAGAAGGTCGCATTATGTCCAAGGCCCACTGCATGAACGGCCCCAGACTTGCAACAATGTTAAGTTCTCTAGGCACCATTTTTGCTACGGTAGCGAATGATTGATACTTGTCACATTTCCTTGCATATTGCTTTATGTCCTGATACTTCTTCGGCCAGTAGTACCCTTCATTCAATATTTTGTGTGCTAATGACCTTCCTCTAGTATGATTCTCATAAATTCCTTCTTAAATTTTCACCAGCATGTATTGGGCCTCCGTTGGTTTTAAGCACTTCAGATATATATCTGAAAATGATCTACGATATAATATTTCATTAATCAATTAGTGCATGGCACTTTACCGTTGGATCTTCAGACAACTCCCCATTTGTCAAGTAACGGATTATGTCATCTTTCTAGCTAGGTTATGCTTCAACTTCTACATCAACGACGGTGGAAAATAGATGTTTTATACGTGGTTCTTCGAGAAACTCCGTTGGTACATTCCTATTGTAAGGAAGTTGTAACGACGATCCCAATGTTGCAAACGCATCTGCATGGTTGTTCTCAGCTCTTAGTATCTACTAGATCTCATATTTTTAGTAGGCTTAGCAAATCTTTGGTCCTCTATAGATATTCAATCATCCTTGGGTCTTTTACTGAGAATTCTCCCGTTACCTGCTTCACTATTAGCATAGAATCATAATAAATCTTAATTTTTGTTACCGCCAATTCTAACAGCACATTGACTATGGAAATTAAGGCTTTGTATTCCGGCTCATTGTTTGAAGCATTGGACCCAAAAGAGATTGAATGCTTGAGTATTTCTTTGAACATAGTTTGTATCATAATTCTCGCTCATGCTCCTTTATTATTTGAAGCATCGTTAACAAACAATTTCCAAAAGTCATTTTTCATTTTGTCAGGATACTCTCGTTGAGGTGTTATCCATCATGAGTGAAATCTACCACAAAATCAGCTAATACTTATCCTTTGATTCATACTAGAGTTCATATTGCCCTAGCTCAATTTCCCATTTCGCCATTCTTCCACTTATCTTTGGAGAATGCAGTAGACTTCTAATCGGTGTCTGTTAACACTTTAATGCTATGAGCCTGGAAGTATGGCTTCAGCTTTCTCAGGGAAATTACAACTACCAATATTAATTTCTCCACTTTTTTATAACTTGTTTTCGGTGCCACAAGACTTTTGCTAGCAAAGTAAGTGAGCTTTTGCTTTCTATCTTCTTCCTTGATCAGGACGACACTTACTGTCATTTGTAAGACCGCTACGTACATAAGTAATTCTTCGCCAATGAGTGGTTTTGAAACTTATGGTGGAACCGTTTGGTATTCTTTCATTTTGTTGAAAGCATTTCATACTTTTCATCCCAGCTGTTAATGAAATATTTTTTGAACTACATAAAGAGAGGTACGTACTTTTCCATTGACCTTGAGAGGATTCTTTTTTTACCTCACCTTGTGTTGTGCTTTTGTTGCGTCTGATATTGGGGCCTATCTACATATTAAACAATATGCGCACGTTTAAGCAAAGAAATTGCTAAACTTTGCTTCAGAATTAAGCAAGTAAATTATGATACGTTTTCATGAGGACTGAACTGAACATAAAAAAGAAGAAGATGAAGAAGAAAGAGAAAACCCAACCTAAGAACGCCATTGACACTTTTGACCAGCGAATTCGCATTGGTCAACCGAGAGTTGTTTAAATTATACGACACCAACAATTAAGTACCAATCCAAAAACTCAAACAAAATTAAGAGTATAAAGGCATTGGCAACAACGTTTATCATCCAAACAAGCTCAAGCAGGAAGGAATGAAAAAAAGATCGCTATCAAGAATCTAGAATCTGTTCAGAGCCGCTAATTTTCTCATCAGACTTTGCACTTCCTTGCAGGTTCTATGGGATTTCATTTCCATGATGGCTTTTACTTTGTCTAGATTGACTTCAATTCATGATTGTGTCATTAACTGGCCCAAGAACTTTTCCACTACGACCTCAAAAGTACAATTTTCAGGTTTGAGTTTCATGGAACTTCTTCTCATGATCGACAAGGCCTCGTCTAGGTTTTTGATATGGTCCTGCTGCCTCTTGATTTTGACTAGCATGCCATCCACATAAACCTTCATTGTTTTCCCAATTTTGTCACGAAAGATTTTGTTTACGTGCTTTTGATAAGTTGCACATGCATTTTTCAAGCCAAATGACATTACTTTATGATAGAATATACCATGTTTAGTAATAAGAGAATCTTTCTCCTCGTCAGGTTAGAACATTTACACCTGGTTATATCCTGAATACCATCCATGAAGCTGAGAAGTTCATGCCTGAAAGTCGCATCCACCATTTGATCTATCCTCGACAACGGGTAATCATCTTTTGGGCATGCTTTATTCAGGTTTGTGAAGTCCACGCAGATTCTCCACATTCCATTTTTATTTTTCACCATCACCACATTGGCAAGCCATTCGAGGTAGTCCACTTCTCTTATGAAATCATCTTTCAGGAGCTTGTCTACTTCTTCTTTAATAGTTGCAAAAACATTCTGGGGAAAAGTCTTCTTTCACTATTTTACAGGCTTGATAGAAGGGTTAGTATTTCATTTATGGAAGATAATATCCTTTGAAATACCTGGCATTTCCTGCGCCTTGCTTGCAAAGATATCCTATATTTTGTTGCCTTATAAATCCCTTTCTTCTAGGAATATGAGCTCAGTGGCGTCCACTGTTTCATACCTTGGATTTAATAGTTCATCATGTCCTTCCTTTAATTGCTATTGTTCAGTCATCTTTTCCTTTTGTCCGTCAAGCCTCTTTTCAGATGTCATTTTTTGTCTAGTAGATTTCAGTGTTGTAACTGTGCAAATTAGAGCAGCGGCGTGGTCCCCTTTCATAAACTTTATTCCTTTGAGAGATGGGTATTTCAGCCATGTCCTTCTTAGAATTTCTTTGCATGGAGAGGGTGTATCTAGGACCACAAATTCCTTCAAATGATTGAAAGGCTCTGCATTCACAGGGAAAGTTATTTCAGCCATGGCTTTGGATTTCTGATGGACATCTTCTCTAGAGTTGACCGATGTAGAACGTTGACGGTACTCCCATCATCTATCAGTACTCTTCTCAAGAGGCAGTTTCCAACTTGAATCATGATTACCAAAGCGTCATTCTGTTGTCCACCATGTTCCTCTAAATCCAGGTCATCATAGATTAACGACAGATTTATGTTGCCAGCTGATGTGCTTCATGTTCCCAATACTCACCCCATGTAGTCTTCATGTAGTATATCTTCCTTTCCTTCCTAGTAAACCCTTCCAGTTTCGTTAAATCGATTATTGTGTCCATGATCCAGAGTGGTTGTTTTCTTTATCTTGAACATATTGTTGAAGGTAACTATCTTTTACAAACTCTTCAATATATTCTTTGAGTTGGAAGCAGTCCTTGGTAAAATGTTCGTACCTTAAGTGGAATGAGCAATATTTGTCCTTGTCTTTGTGACTTTGTTCTTTCTTCAGTGAGGCTGGTCTTTATCACCACGACTTGTTTTTATTACTTTAAGGATCTGATTTACTGGTTTTGTGAGTGGTGTGTAGACATTATCTCTAGGATGGGTCCTTTCTGTCATTCTTCCTCTTTTCCCGGTTCCTTCCTATTTGTATTATCCACGTCCATCATTCCTCTTCGTTCTCTTCTTTCTTGAGCTAGAGTTGTGATCAGTCTTCTGTTGTTCTTCTGTTCTCCGTTCTGATAACTTCATCATGCTTTTTTTCTTCTTCCAGTGTAATATAAGTTTACGCCCGTTGGAAGCTTTTCTCCATCAATTGTGCTTTCACCTTCAACAAAATGTTGAACATAGGGGAGTTTTGGTCCAATTTCTATTTGAATTCTAGTGTTTCCACTCAATTATCACAATTTTCTACTTTGGCCATCTCGTCCTTGAATTGATGTGCGTATTCGCGTAATGATTCCTCTTTTTTAGTAAGTATTGTCAAGAAATGTATTGAATCTTCCATAACAAAGTGGTACGTGGACTATTGTTCCAAAAAGATAGCAGACATAGTAGTAAAATTATTAATTGAATGAGAGCGGAGGGACTAATACCACTTCAAGAGACTACGGTCAAGGCTAGTCGGGACTATCCTTCACATCAACTCATCTGCATGTTGATACAGGGACACTACTTATATGAACCTTCTAAGGTGATCTACGAGATCAGACTTCCCTTCATATCACTTGAATTTGGGGCTACAAACTTCTTGGGGATCAGAGCAGTAAGAATCTCTACACTTAAATGTGAGAGTGTAAGTTACTCCTTGTCCGTTTTTCCCACACTCCCTAATTTCTACCATCATATTCCTTTCCAGCATTTCTTCCATGACATTCTTTGTTATAATTCCCAGTGGATGGGTTTCTCTGTCTGCTTCTTTTCTGTTGTCATGTGGTTGGATCTCAGCATCTTCGCGTTGCACATTTCAGTAGGTTTCAGGGTTTGTCCGTATGGCATCCTGTCCATCACGTTTAGTACGTTGATTCTCGTGGTTTTCTCATTCTTCATTGTTTGTCCACTTACTTTCCTCTGGCCGTATTTCTGCCAGTACCCGTTGCAACATATTTATTTCGCCCTAGACTGTCATCCATGCATTACGTCAAGCTTCATTATTACGTTGTTCCATTTCTTACATTCCAGTAAGGATAATTTAGATCATTCCTTATACCTCCACTTGTGGTGCAAGCCGATCAACGTGATTGCCATTCCCGTCATTAAGAACTACGTTTGATCTTGTTCTAGGCATTTTGATATGTTCTCTTGAGATTTTTGAATCATTCTCAATAAAAGTACCAAAATGTAAAGGAAATTTTTGGTATGGAAATTGTAATAGAATAACAAGAGAAGAAATTGAGCTAAGAATGTTTTTCTTGTATTCAATCGTGCCTTTTGAGGTCGTATATGCCTTTATTAATACACAAAACTACATTTAATAATCTTAATTCTTATTTTCCGTTGCACCTTTTGAGGAGCCGTTACATAAGGTTAAAATTGCGATCAAGTTGTTGAGGTGGATCTTTTCCTCTGAATATTCCTTCACAACTATCGCCTCTATCCAACGGTCCTTCAAATTCAACGTCCTTCTTACCAATCTTCTGGTCTAGATCTTGCCACGTGAACACCATAACATAAATACATTGTTCAATACTCACCGTGCTTTGAAATAATTTTATTTTCGTCATAAGCTGGATTTTGTTTGTAGTTTTGATTTTGTTGTTTCAACTTTCTGGAGCTTCCTCAGGTTACATTACATTTGTTCTAATGGTAGTGTTTTTCCTAAGTTATGGATCTTTAGATGTTCTACTATTCAAGATGCTACAGCTCTTTACCTCAAATCCAACATGTCACTATTTCTACTAATTTATTTGGTGGGGGTGTTCAAACCAAACCAAACCGGCCAAACCGAACTGAAAATTGTCAGTTCCGTTGGTTCTTTATATGTGATCGGTTCAGTTCAGTTCGGTTCGAGAAAATCACTGAACCCAAGTTTCAGTTGGATTAAGAATTTTAGTGGTTTTTGAACTGAACTGAATCGAAACTTTAAATTTATATTATTTTTTATTTTTTTATATAATTTCTGATAAAACCGAACCGAAGCAAAACTTTAAGTTTATATTGTTTTCCAATAATATCATTTAATTTTTTTTAAATGATTAAAAATACAGAAATGAAGAACCGAACCAAACCGAATCGAAACACACGGCTCGGTTCGGTTCTTTTAGTATTCACGGTTCGGCTCGATTTTGTTGCCGAACCGAAGTTTCAATTTGATTTTTCACCAAAAAAACCGACCGAACTGAATCGTGAACAACCATATTATGTGGTTTTGCCCATATAATCTCTTTTATATATGATAGTGTAAGTTACATCAATCACAAATCTCTTTCAAGTTTGGTTATGGACATTTCAGGTTCATATATTACGTGGCTTGTACTTGGGGATTTTAATTTGGTTTTAGGAGCTCATAAAACTATTGGTAATATCAAGCCTAGTTCTTGTGAAGACTTTCGAGCTGTTTTGACGATTTGTAATCTTATGAATATTGTGTCAAATTGAGTTTTTTATACTCGAATTGGCTAGAGCCGTCACAGTATGGTTCTTTCTCACTTAGATAGGGCTTTTTGCTCTACTTATTTTCTTGATATTTTGTCTTAGGTCCTTTGCATTATTCTACCAAGATTGTACCTTGATCATCATCCATTGTTGATTTTTTATTTTACGGGAATTTATTCAGGTCCTCGACCTTTTAGATTTCAGGATATGTGAGTTTCTCATCCCTCTTTCACTCACTTGGCTCGTTCAGTTTGGTCAAATCCTATCGCAAGTAGTGGTGCAAAGATTTTAATTCAAAAGTTAAAACTTCTTAAGGCAACCTTGTAAAAATGGAATTGAGAGGTTTTTAGGAATGTTGCTCTGAATGTTTCTAAAACTAATGAGAAAGTGACAGTCATTCAAGATAGGATAAGATCTGAGGGCTATTCTGATGATCTTTTTCGGATTGAATCCGATGCTCTTGCTAACTTAGATATGGCCCTGGGATAATAAGATGAAAAAACAAAGTCAAATGGCTTGTGGATGGTGATCGAAATTCTAACTTCTTTCACTTTTTGCTTAAACGTAGGGGGTGTAATAAGCATTTTTCTTCCATGAAAATTGGTGAGATATTTCTTATGATTCAGTAGAGATTGGGAGCATGTCATATTATGTTCCTTCTTCTGATGAGGTAAGAAGGACTGTGTTTGACATGGATTCTCTTAGTGCTCCAGGCCTATCTTGTTTCTCAAGTAAGTTTTATTGCCATTGTTGGGATATTGTGAGGTCAGATTTGATCTTGGCTGTGCAAGAGTTTTTTTCGTACAAGATAGGTTTTAACAGATCTATACTCAAGCTTTATGATCCTTATTCTGAAGACTCTGAATGTTATATCCATTGACGAATTTCATCCTATTGCTTAAGTGATTTTCTGTTTAAAATTATCATGAAGATTATTACTAATTGTCTTTTCGTTGTTTGCTCTTAAATTATTTCTTCAAATCAATATGGTTTCATTAAAGAATGTCAAATTGTTAACTATATTGCTGATGCCTCTAAATGGTTTAATAATTTGAGCAATAGTAGTCGTGGTGGTCTTTTTGCTAAAAAAATTGACAATCATCGAACTTTTGATTCAATCAGCTGAAATTTTATTTTTGAGGTTCTGAAGTGTTTTGGTTTCTCTGAACATTTTATTACGTTGATTAGTAATATTTTTTACTCAACGAGGATCTCAGTGCTTGTCGATGGCTCTCCTAAGGGCTTTTTCAGGTGTTCGCGAGGTGTGCGACATGATGATCCCTTTTCCCCACTTCTTTTTAGTTTGGCTGAGAATTTTTTGAGCAAATATCTTTCACATCTGCTAGATATAAGATCATTGGTTCTGTTATCTTCTCTGCTTGGGATGCACGCTCTGACTCATTTTATTTAAGCGGATGATGTACTTATTTCTGCAAAGCTTCTCCTAAGAATCAACTAGTGGTTTTAGATATTTTTTAGCTTTATGATTCCCTCTGTGGTTAACATGTCAATTGGGATAAATCATCCATTTATTATGGTAGGATCATCTCGGGGACTCGGATTACTGATTTTCTATCAATGTCTAGAATGCACAAGAGAGAAGATTCTTTGCCTTATTTAGGGGTTCCTCTCTTTGTTGGTGCGCCTAGACGTCGATGGTTGATCCCTTGGGATGATAAAATTAAAAGCAAATTGAAATATTGGAAAGGCTTAAAACTTTATCTATGACATGTAGATTATGTCTCATTAACTCAGTGATTCAAGGTTTATTTTCGCATTCTTTTCAAATTTACCATTAGCCTTCTCCTCTTTTGAAAAATTTGAATATTACTATTAGAAACTTCTTTTAAACATGTTCAGCTAATTCTCGTAAGTTCATTCTAGTGGCTTGGAAGTTTTGTTACAAACCTAAGGAGGAAGGTAGTCTTGGCATCAAAGACCTCTACATTCTTAATAAGGCAATGCTAAAAAACTCATTTGGAGGTTGTTGACTGAGAACTCTATTGTCTTCACTTATCTTCATGCTTGTTACTTCACACAGGATCACCAACCAAGGTCATGGTATATTTCTTCTTCTGTCTGGCCTGGCCTAAAATATCATTATGGTCCTTTGATGCTTGAGTTGAGGTGCTTGGTTGGTTGTCATTCCAAGGTTTATTTTTGGATAGACAACTGATTGGGAACTCCATTGATTGATTTGGTAGATGATCATTATTCGTTACATCCTCCTTTAGAGTCCTTTATGAGAGATGTGTACACTGATTCAGGGGGTTGGTGTCTTCTTATGTCCTTTCGTTCTTCTCATCTGGCACTCACTTTTGAGATTGAGGGAATGGTAGTTAGCTCTGGCACAGACTCTTTAGTTCAGACACGTTCTCTAGATGGTGTTGTTTTTTGTAAAGTTGGATATGCCTCTCTTACTGAGGTAGGGAATTTTGTTAGTTGGGGTAAGAAGATTTGGAAACCATTTGTTCCACCCTCCCAGTCTATACTCACTTGACATTTATTTCATGAAAAGATGAAGATTAATTTTGCCTTACGTGCTCGTGGTTATATTTTTCCTTTTCGGTGTAGTCTTTGTGTGCCATGGAAGATGACTTATGTCATCTCTTTATAGAATGTCCTTTATCTCGTGGGCTGTGGGATGTTGTGTCGAGTATTTTTAGGAAATATATCAAGCTTGATGGTACTTTCTTAGGTCATTGGTATGCAGTAATGAAGGTATCTTTTAGTAGATAATTGATGACTCTATGGTAAACTTCCATTAATATTGCATTTTGGGTGGTGTGGTTCTTTCGTAATCAAGCCATATTTGAGAAACATGTATTTGATGAAGCTCTTACCTTACTTTGGCGTTCAGTTCGTGAAGCAAACTCCTTTAATATTGGCACGATGCAGAGTTCAGTTGAGAAGTTTTTGACACTTTAGAAGTTTTATGTTTCGAGTTGTCCTTCTAAAGCCCCGGGCATCTTGGGAATGTTTTGGCGTCCTCCCCCATCAGGTTGGATTTAAAATGAATACAGATGAAGTAGATTTCCGTAGTTCTGGGCTTGCAGGTTGTTGAGGTGTTTTCATAACCTCTAGTGGATTTGTTAAGAGTTATTACGCTATGCACCTTGGCGTATGTTTTGCTTTCGAGACTGAGTTGACAGGTACTATTCATGTAATTATTTATGATTTGACCTTTGGTTGGAGATAAATTTGGTTAAAAAGTGATTCTATTAATGTGGTAGCCATTATTCGTTATAGAACTTGAAAGATCCCTTGGCGTTAGTGCACTGTTTGGGATTTGGGATATATGTTTAAATTTGGGATTGAATCGAAATCACACCCCTAAATTTTTAGCGTTTAATAATTTGTACTCCTAAACTATGAAGTTAACATCATTTACCCCTAATGTTTAGGAATTAGCCAATTTGATCCGTAGACTTTAACAAACGTCAAATACCTTATGGAACTGAGCAATGCACCAAAAATGTTACATACAGATGTCGTCCAACTCTCTCTAAACATTTCTTCTCTGGGAATGAGTTTTTTTTATAAACCTACAAAATTTATTCTTTTCCTGGAATTTACTGTTGACAGCCATTGAGACTTTGATTTTTATTACTTCTCTGTCTCTCTTTTCTTCTTCTTTTGTCTTCCTTGTTTCCTCTCTTCGATTCTGCGTCATTGAGGAATAATTGCTCTTTCGTACTATTTGCAATTTTTTTATCAAGAATTTGAGTCGTGTTAGACCCAAACCCCATGAAAACTAAAAATTGAAGCTCTATTAAACTTTCTGCTTATCTTTCTTCTCTCAAAACAGTTAATTTTGAATGAGTTGTCAAGTTTGAGTAGCTGAGGAGGGTGACTTAATGTCGTTTCTCTTAATTGGTAACCGCATAAACTCTTCTACTAAAATAGAAAATACTCACAGCTCCCATCCCAGTCTCATCCGGCATCTGGTAATACATAAACTTTGTTTCTTTATCGTGTTTATTGTACTTTTTTCTTGTTTTAATTTTCTGTTGAAAAAAGGCTTAGTATGCTGTCGTATTTTGATTCCTATGCGTATTGATTAAACTTGCTCATCTGGGTACCCTTTGAACAATAGGGATGGCGGGAGAGAGACTAGAGAGAGAAAAGCACAGAGATAGAAAAGGAGGGAAACAATGAGCGGCAAGAGAGAGATAACTACTGTTAACCTTTTTAGTTAAGAGTTGGTTATAGACTGAAAGGATCAAATTGGCTAATTCGTAAGCAATGAGGGTACATGATGCTAAATTTATAGTTTAGAAGTATGAATTACTTAACACACAAATTTTTAATTTAAATTTAATTTTTAAATTTAATCGATCACATAAATTTTATTAGTATTTATATTTATCAAGAAAGTAATCATATTATAGATTATTTGATGTCTTGGACTCTTAGTATAGTCACTCACATTTTATTGATTATTTTATTTTAATAATATGTTAAGTTAGATTAAATAATGAGAGTGTAGTTAAAATATTATTTTAACTATAATATTCTAATAAATCTGCTGATTCTAAAACAAACTGCTTATATTGGTGGCAGTGGGCAGTGGCTCAGTGGGGGCTTGCGTCGTTGGACCGTACGCAGTGAGATCTATAAATTGACAAGATGGTCTGAGATACAAAGGGGAGTCATGGGAAAAACATGACGTATTTAGGGGGTTTTATTTTTGAAATATATGTTTTTATCTTCTAGGGTCATTTTTACCTAAAAGAAAATAAGTTGACCAACATTTGCAATTAAATTCTATTTTAGAACCATTATTTGTACTAATAAAATTTAGTTTTTTGCGGAAACAACACGTCTTGGCCTAATAAATAATACAAAAATGGTAGCATTAATCACTTTAGTAGGATATTTTAGTTTTTTAGTCATTTTTAAACTTAATTAAGGTACTAACTAAGTTAGTTTGATCATGATTTTTTATTCCCATTCCACCCATTTCTAAGATATTTAATATTAATAGTTAAATAATAAATTAATTAATCATTCAAAACAATCAATATATTTATTTACGAGTAAAAAAATTAGATTTACTTATCCATCCAAATAAATTTAATTAAACTAATAACATCATAAAACTGTTAAATAAAAAAATATCTACATGATATATATACAAAAAACTGTTTAACACTAATAGTAACTAAATTTATCAGTTAATACTTTCATTTATGATACAAAATTCACAAGATGTTATTATATACATGAAATATATCATATGATAAAATATGAATAATATTAATGTAAGTATTTTAATTATTTATCTAATTTTTATTTATATTAGTCTATTTTATTTCTATAAGTACTTATATAATTTACTATGAAAATTATTATCTCTAAATATTTTCTCATATATTACTTATATAATTTTCATTAAATGAATTTTTAAAAGATTGATCAATCCCTTATTGATAGGAGAAATTAGTTCTGATTTTTAAACAAATATATACTTACTAATAAAATAATTAAAAATAAAATAATTAAAAATAAAATAAGAGTAAATAACAATTTGAATAAGCAAATGTAAAAGCATATTTTTTTGAAATTATTAGAAAGTGGATGTTGTGCAGAAAGTAACCATATTGCCTAAGAAAGTGGAAAAAAAGATGGGATGCGAACCTCAAGCGACTTACCTTGAAACCTAATAACAAATTTTAAAAATTTGCCCGAAAAAACTAAAAATCAGATTTGTTGAGATGAACCCCGAACCGTTGATTATAAAGAATCAAGAATTGAAGGTATAATGGAAATGAACCCCGACCCGGTGATAATAAGAAATCGTAAACTGAAGGTGTAACCGAACACCACAAGGATTCCAACCCTTGATAAGTTCACAAGTTCTCCAAAGAACCAAGAGGAAAATAACCTCACAAGACAACAATGTATCACTCAAATTTCAATATATTTCTCAAATTTGTGAGTGTCATATTTATACTTGAAACAACCATCCAAGAATAGGAAAAATATAATAATAAATAGAGCCTTAAACCAACACAGACATTAATATAATAAGTCCCCACGTTTTAGACCTATCTAGACATATAAAATAAACTAAATATCATTATATGACTATATTCAATGTAATTAAGCATAATCAATCTAAACCAGATTCATCCCCCTATTTAATGACATTGAAAATAGGTAAATGCATGCCCTTTCATGACCTTATCTTGATGAGCACGTTTTTGTAGATTCATTAGCCTCTTTTTATCTACTATATTTATAACACTTAATAAACATATCCTCAGATGCCGAGCTGAGGTACAAATTGGTGATGAAACTGGGCACTTACTTGCCACCATGTTAGTAAAAGATGCTGAAGAGCTATGATCTTGTACAGTTGGAAGAATATGGAATTACACCGACGAGGTAAAATTATAGACGTTTCTCATTTATTAAAATTTATAACTGTACAGTTATGATACCTTATTTGAAGCAAATCATCAAAGAATATCATCTCATTTAATTGCAGCAGAAACAGAACCACTTTGAAGAACACAATATCATTTCCAACAATAAAAAGTACATATTGCATGTCAAATGTACGAAACTGTTCCACAATAAAAGATATAACATTATATAAAAATATAACGATGTTGGGGAACATGAAGATATAGACGATGATGGTTCTGTTTCTTCAGTAATGTCAATTACCTCTACCAAATCTGCCCAATTTTCTTGGATTAACCCAATAAGTGCTTCCTTGAATTTTTGAGCTCTAAGTCTTGTAATTGGGTCATTAGGAAGTGATAAAGGATCTCTTGCAAAGTCAGCTCCACTCCCACGTGTATGCTCATCTCTACGTGCATGTTCAACTCTTAAATTTACATCATTCTCCCCCTCTGGAAAAGGATTTGTCCTCAAATTAGCACTTGATTAGAAAAGAAAGATAAAAAAATATTAAAGGTAACATTAACATTGTACTCACCTGAAAGATCCAATTTGTAAACATAATTGTTGATTCTTTCCAGTACTTGAAATGGTCCATCTCCTCTAGGATCTAGCTTGGACTTCCTCTTTGCTGAAAATCTTTCATTTCTCATGTGCACCCAAACCCAATCACTAGGTTCAAAGATAACTTGTTTACGCCCCTTGTTAGCTTTAGATGCATATTGCTCATTCTTCTTCTCTATTTGTTGGCGCACACTTTCATGGAGATTTTTCACCATCTCAGCCTTTTGTTTACCATCCATACTAGTTTTCTCATTAACTGGTAAAGGCAACAGATCCATAGGAGTTAGTGGATTAAACCCATAAATAATTTCAAATGGTGAAAAATTAGTCGTAGAATGAACAGTCCTATTATATGCAAACTCAATAAATGGCAAACAATCCTCCCAACTTTTCACGCTCTTATGAATAACATCATGTAAAAGAGCATATAAAGTTTGATTTACAACCTCAGTTTGACCATTTGTTTCAGGATGACAAGTAGTTGAAAATAACAACTTAGTCCCCAACTTACCCCATAAAACTTTTCAAAAGTGACTTAGAAACTTCACATCACGATAAGATACAATACTTTTTGGAACACCATGTAATCTTACTATCTCCCTAAAGAACAAATCAGTGATGTTGGTTGCATCATCATTTTTATGACAAGATATGAAATGTGCCATCTTAGAAAACCTATCTACAACCACAAAGATAGAATCTCTAATTTCTTTGACCTAGACAAGCCTAAAACAAAGTCCATATAAATGTCTACCCACGACTCACTAGGTACAGGAAGATGAGTATATAACCCATGAGGTAAAACTCTAGATTTCCAAAATGTCCCATCAAACCTCCCCCACGAGCCTTTTGCACAAACAATTCACACATAGAACTATTAGGCACACAAAGCTTATTTTCTCTAAACAAGTACCCATATAGTCTATAAAACTTTGCAAGAGATGATTTCTCACATGCCTCTTACGTACTAGCAAAGTCAACATCATTAGCATACAAATCTTTAACATATTCAAATCCCAACAACTTTGTATTTAGAGTAGTAACAAGAGCGTACCTTCTGGACAATGCAACATCCATAATATTTTTCTTACCTTGTTTGTACTTAATGACGTAAGGAAAAGTTCCAGTGAACTCCACCCACTTGGCATGCCTTTTATTCAACTTACCTTGCCCCTTCAAGTGCTTCAATAACTCATGATCAGTGTGTATAACGAGCTTCTTAGGCCAAAGGTAATGTTGCCAAGTCTTCAATGCTCTCACCAATGCATATAACTCTTTATCATATGTTGGGTAGTTCAATGCTGCCCCATTTAGTTTTTCACTAAAATAAGCGATTGGCCACTTCTCCTGTATCAAATAGCTTCAATACCTATTCCTGAGGCATCACACTCAATCTCAAAAGTCTTAGAAAAGTTAGGTAATGCTAATAAAAGTGTAGCACATAAATTTTCCTTAATCAAATTAAAAGCACGTTCTCACTCATTACCCCATTTGAACCCAATAGACTTTTTAACAACCTCGATGAGTAGCGCGGCTAGTGTTTTGAAATCTTTGACAAAACCCTGATAAAAGCTAGCCAAACCATGAAAACTCCTCACCTCCGTAATAGATTGAGGTGAGGGCCATTCCTTGATAGCTTTCACCTTGTCTTCATCAACTGTAATTCCCTACGCGCTAACGACACAACCAAGAAACACAACTTTTTCCTCGCAAAATGAACTCTTTTTGAAATTGGCATATAGCTTTTCCTTTCTTAAAACACACTTCAAATGTTCAATATGATCATTTAAGCTCATACTATACACCAAGATATCATCAAAGTAAACCATAATAAATCTGCCTAAAAAGGCATGTAATACATGATTCGTCAATCTCATAAATGTGCTCGGTGCATTAGTTACACCAAATGGTATGACCAACCACTCATACAAACTATATTTAGTCTTAAAACCAGTTTTCATTCATCTCCCTCTTCATTCTTATTTGATGATACCCACTTTTCAAATCATTTTTGTGAAAAGACATGATCCATGCAATTCATCTAACATATCATCTGGCCTAGGGTAGGGTGTCGATATTTTACAGTAATGTTGTTGATAGCTCTGCAGTCAACACACATCCTCCATGATCCATCTTTCTTAGGCATGAGTAACACCAGTATTGCACATTGACTCAAACTTTCCCTCACATGTCCTTTAGACATTAACTCCTCAACCTTCCTTTGAAGCTCCTTTGTCTCGTCTGGATTACTCCTATTGGCTGGACAATTAGGAATTGAAGCTCCCAGAACAAAATCAATTTGACGCTCTATCCCTTTAATGGGTGGCAACCCACTAGGTACTTCCTCGGGAGACACGTCTTCATATTCCTACAACAAAGAAACAATAACATGAGGCAAAGATTCATCAACTTCATTAGTGTTAAAACATGCCTCTTTATTGAAAAGTACAATCATAGGTTCTCTTGCATAAAAAGCACTTTTGACATCACTCACTCTTGCATAAAAACTCACTTGTTTCTTTTTTTCCTCTTTTGTTCTCTCAAATATTGCCATACTCACATGATGTCAACACAACCTGAAGGCATGCTTTTCCAATACAACATGCACCAAACAACATTCTTTTATATCCTTCTTTTCTTTCTTGATGTTAATTAATTATAATTCATGTAGTTCGTGGTGCTCATAAAAGCTAACAAGAAGTGGGCATTGTCCTAGAAAAAATGGGTATTATCCTTGAAAAAATGTGTATTTTCAGACAAGCAAGAAAAATGAATATTCTTAAGAAATCATCTAAAGGCATAAAAATATTGTTCTATCCAAGATTTTCAAGAGCTTCAATAAAATGATTTGAGAGGAAATAAAATAATGGTGTAAACTAAATACAACCTCGCAATATACAGAATATAGAAAATATATACTTAATAACCATACAGCTTGAAATACTAGAATCTAAGATCAACACTTTAGAAATTAAGGAAACCCATGATTAGCACTTCTACGCCGCGACAAGATTAATAATTGATTGCTTATTGATGTCATGCTTATTGCCTATTAAATTCTGCATATCAAGTTACTTAGAAAGAGCAAAGCTTACTTCACATATATCTCTAGGCCATACTAACTTCTGTTCAGGGCTCACTGACGTAGATAAACTTATTGGTCCATTTTAATCAGTTAACAAAAGCATACAATGAAATAGTGAAGCAGATTAAGACGAGAAACTAGGTAGTCAATACATACTTTTTCTACACTAGTTGCATCATGAATCACATAGTTTTCCCTTTGGCACACCCACATTGCATCTAGATCATCAGCGTTTAACAAAAGATCAGATTGCTTCTGTAGAGTCTGAAAAATGAAGTTGCACATGAATAATATATTAACACTTTGGCAAACACAAAATAAAAAGAAAATGCCACCTTTAAAATTTGATATTTAGCCAGCATCTGGACTCTGTGACTAATGGATCCCTCCTCAAGCTTCTAAAAATAAAAACCAAAAGAAATTCAACTAATTAAGAAAGATACACAATACTCATGCATATGCTAGAACTCAAGCAAGCAGTTCTGTTACGTACTATTGGAAGTCAAACATCCACTCAAGCAAGTAACTCTGGAAGAGGACAACGTAGAGCTCAAGGAAGGGGAACATGTGTTGCTGCTAGGAGAGATCAAGGAAGGGGAAAAGGTGCTACTATTAGGAGTGAAGCAAGATGAAGCAATTAGTGAAACTGTTTCTGTTTTGTGCTATTGTAAAGTTTTTGCTTTGTGCTCCTAGAAACTATTTTTATGCTAGATTAGGTGATGTTAATAGGTTCTAGGTATTGTTTTTTATGCTGGATTAAGGGATGTTAATAAGTTTTGGGTATTGTTTTTTATGCTGGATTAGGGGGTGTTAATAGGTTCTGGGTACTATTTTTTGTGCTGAATTATGGGATTGTAATAGGTGCTGTTAGTTGATGTTGATTATATGGGTGCTGGATTAGTTGAGTGGTGGAATGTTTTGGGCATTCTATTTTGGGATGTTTATAGGTGCTAGATTAGTTGATGTTGATGTTCATAGGTGTTGGATTTTGATGAAATTTAAGATGTAATTTCAATGACAAATTATATATTGATTGAATGTGTATGGAATATTGGCTAAATGTGTATGGGATATTCACAGAATTACTTTCAAAAGATCTCTCTTGATTTTCTCTCCCCTCTATTTTTCTTTTCTCTCATTAACTTTCTTTTGTACTCTCAATCTCTCTTGATTTCTCACTTCCACTCTTTTTTTATAACTCCCATCCTCACTAGCTCTCTTTTGCTCTTCTTCTCTTTACAACTTGAGCTGATCTTCAAAAACTTACTTTGGGGATAAAGGTGTAAGAGTGATGGATTTGACATCTTTAACAAGAGTATATCTATTTTTGAAGCCATCATGGATGGCCTTCCTATCAAATTGCCATGGTCTCCCTAGCAACATCACAAAGTACTTCATCTTTATATTTCCCCATTGCTTATTGACCTTTACCTCTCCATAATTATTCAGCCATTGTAGCTTGTACGGTCTTGGGTGCTTTGAGGTTGGTAACTTTATTTTTTCAACTAAGATGGTACTAGCAACATTGGTGCAGCTCCCTCCGTCAATAATCATGCTACATACTTTGTCTTTGATGTGACATCTAGTATGAAAAATATTTTCCCTTTGTTCCTCCATATCATCCTCCTTGACTAAGGTACTTAAAGCACGCCTAACCAGAAGGGTTTCACCCTCAACTGGATACTCCACGTCATCATCATCATCTTCCTTCTCAAGTGGTGGTATTTGGTCATCTTCACCTTCACTTTTTATCTCCATTTCTCCATCAGCACGTATAATCATTGCCCTCTTGTTTGGACATTGTGAAGCAATATGTCCTACACCCAAATATCAAAAACATTTTATATCACAATTTTGAGTTTGAGATTTAAATTTACCTTTTCCTTTGCTGGTCACTTCTTCTTTTCCCTTACATGGATCGAATTTGGCATTAGAAACATCCATATCTTCTTCTTCCAATTCGTCTTCCAAGTGCTAGAAAATGTTGAATTTTAGAATGTTTGGTTACTCTTTCTCTTAAGTTATCTTTCTACCTTTATTGTCATATGCACCATGTCCTCCAACTCCACAAAGTGTTGTAACTCGACCATATTGGCACTTTCGGTTTAGCCCACTAAAAAATATAGCCATGGTAGCTTCACGATCCTCATCAACATTGGCTCGAATCAAAGTTATTTTCATCTCCTTGTAGTAGTCATCCACACTTTTTGAACCTTGAGTAAGGTTTTGTAGTTTCTGGAACAAGTCCTTATAGTAGTCGTTAGGAACAAATCACCTCCTTATGAGGACCTTCATTTCAACCCAAGACTCAATTGGCCTCTCTTAGTTTCTCCTCCTATTCATCACAAGTTGATCCCACCATATTATAGCATAATCAGTAAATTCCACGACAACAAGTTTTACCTTTTTTTCTCTTTGGAATAATTGTCACATTCAAAGATCAAGTCCACCTTCTTTTCCCACTCCAAGTATGCTTCCAGATCATTCCGTCCTTGGAATGAAGGAATTTTCATCTTGATGCTTCCCAAGTTTCTATCAACTTCATTTCATGGTCTAAGATGCCTCTGAAAATTTCTTTCACGTCTACCTCCCCTTTGAACGAATCTGTCCATACCACCAATTGATGCTTGATCCACCTCATCCTCAATATCATCTGCATACTCCTCGTCAAGATCTTCATTACGTGCATGCCGTTCTCTCCTTCTAGCATGTGGTACTCTTTGGGGTCGCCCCTCATGCAAGTTAGCAATGACAACGTCTTGCCTATCCATTCTATCTCGAATATCTGTGAACATCATATTCATACGTTCAAATTTTTGTTGCATTGCCCGAAGCATAAATGATGTATCCTCCTTTTCTTCTCCTTCCCTAGTAGAAGACATATTGAAATATATACATAATAATAGAAAGATCATAAATAGTCCTCACAACACTCCCTCACATGTTTGCACTCAACTGATGTCACTCACACTCATGTTTACTCTCAATTTTGGCTTTTCTGATATTTCTCACACTCTTGCCTTTTTTCACTTTGAGATTTCCTCTTCTACTCTTTATCGAACTAAGAAATACTAATCAAGAGCTTCTCCTTAAATAATTCAGATTACCCCAATCGGCAAGGAAAATAAAGAATTGGAATTTTAAGAGAATAATCAGATTAGGAATTGAAAGAAACACCCAACAAATAATAGAACTTTGCTGTAATTCTAACGCTTCTATATATATTTTTTCACTTTTTTTTTCTTTCTTTTTCTTTCTATTTTTTTTCTTTTTCTTCAAGACAACTCTTTTTTATACTACTTGAACAGAAGCAAAATTTCATAAATGAAATAATAGGAATACTTTTTTTATGGACGAACTAGTGAATGATATTTAGGACAAAAATAAAATAAAAATTAAAAAAGATTGATTAACGTTGATTTTTAGAACCATGCTCTGATACTAAATGATGCAAATCTCAAGCTACTTGCCCTTAAACCCAACAAAAAATTTTGGAAATTTTCCCAAAGAAGCTAAAAATCAGATTTGTTGAGATGAACCTCGACCCGTTGATTATAAAGAATCAAGAACTGAAGGTATAATGAAAATGATCCTCGACCCAGTGATTATAAGGAATCACGAACCGAGGGTATAACCGAATGCCACAAGAAATCTAACCCTTGATAAGTTCACAAGTTCTCTAAAGAACCAAGAGGAAAATAACCTCACAAGATAACAATGTATCACTCAAATTTCACTATATTTTATAAATCTGTGGGTGTCATATTTATACTTGGAACAACCCTCCAAGAATAGGAAAAAAACAATAAATAAAGCCTTAAATCAACACAAACATTAATATAACAATTCCCAACGTTTTTAGACCTTTTTAGACATATAAAATAAACTAAATGTCACTGTATGACTATTTTCAATGTATTTAAGCATAATCAATCTAAACCAGATTCATCCCCCCTATTTAATGACATTGAAAATAGGTAAATGCATGCCCTTTCATGGTCTTATCTTATTGAGCACGTTTTTGTAAATTCATTAGCCTCTTTAATTACGTTTGCATGCTAATTAGTCTCTTTAATTGCCTTGATGACATGCACAAAGATTTGTTTATCTTTTGGACCCACCTTGGTCTTTCGATTCTCAGAATCTGCCCAATTTTCTTGGATTAGCCCAATAAATTCTTCCTTGAATTTTTGGGCTTTAAGTTTTGTAATTGGGTCACTGAGAAGTGATAAAGGATCTCTTGAAAAGTCAGCTCCACTCTCACATGTATGCTCATCTCTACGTGCATGTTCAGCTCCTAAATTTGCATCAGGATGAGTTCGTTTAGGATTAAGCATATTTTAGGGTTAAGCATATTTTAGGGTTAAGCATATTTCATATTTGATTGTAATTTTTTAAGATGAGCACCAAAATAAAGACAAACACTAAAACGTAAAGAGTTTTGTGCTACCCCCTTACCTAAGACAATGGCAATATTTGTTTATTACTTTTGAATAACAATAATTTTTTCCAGAAGCTTAAGAGTGTAATTAAGATGTTATAGTATTTTCTTTCATAATGACAAACCATCTAACGTATTGATTCTCTGAAATGTACATTTTTGTTTCTCTATGCATTAATTAACAGTTATTATATTATTTAACGTAGTTGTCGATGATCATGTTTATTCTTTATTGTTTAAAGGTTGATATGGATATTAATATATGCAGTGAAGCCTATAAGATTTTATTGTGCAAGATGAAAGTTAAATATTTGGGTAGAACTAGATTTGAAAACATATGGGAAGTAGGTAAATATTCTCTCTCTTCCCCGTAAATAATGATAATTGTTGCTTCCCTAAGTAAATGATGGTAAAACCTTTTTCTTCTCACTAAATAATTGATAAAAAAAATTAGTTTAATATTGGGGTAAAACTAGAGTTTGAAAATAAATGGTGAGTAGGGTCGGTAACCTCTTCTCTCTCTCTCTCTCACTCTCTCTCCCTCTCTCTCCCTCTTTCTCTTTCACCTAGATGTTGATTCCCAAGGTAAATAAAATATTGAGTGTATTTTGATAAATGAACAGTTTTTTAGCAATAAGCATATTTTTCAGGTTAAGCAAATATTTAAATAAATTCAAATCTTAGTAAGATGCACGCAAAGTGGATTGTCTAAGCAAGATGCAGGCAAAGTGGACTGTCTTACACCAGGCCTACAATAATCTCAACTCATAATACAGATCAATCACTCAAGAACATGAAGTGCTACTGGAAAAAAAGTGAAAAACAGGTTGAGATCATCAAAGAGTTGGAGAAGAAGTTGGAAGTGTCGACACAAAGAGAGACAGAAGTAATGGCAGAACTTTAACATCTAAAGAAACAGGTGAAGATGCTTAATAGCACGGGTACAACACATTTAGATCACATTCTCTCTGTTGAAAGACCATGTAACTCACATATTGGCCTCAGATATACTGGTTCTACATCTGTGAGGATTTCTAAATTGCAGATTTTGACGTCAAGATTTGAAAGCTTGAAGATGTATGAAGATGAAACTATCTCTGATTACAATGGGAAGATCTGTGACATTGCTAATGAAGCTTTTGTACTAGGAGAAAGATATACTAAGCAGAAGCTGGTCAGGAAAGTTATTTGATCTTCGCCGAAACGATTTGCTTACAAAGTTGCTGCTATAGAGGAGGCAAAGGATATCACTAAGATGAAATTAGAAGAACTCATGGGGTCTCTCAGAACGTTTGAGATGCAACTAGAAGAATCCAACAACAACATCAAGAAGGACAAGAATGTCTCTTTTCAAGCTGAACTTGATGATCCAAATGATGATGTTAGTGATGGGGAGTCTGAAGATCTTATTCAAACCATTGAGATACTCAACAAAAATTTCAAACGAATCATGAAGAAGATTCAACAACAGAGCATTGGAAATCACTTCAACAACAGGAACCAATCAAGTTGGAGTTCAACTAAATTCAAACAAAACAAGCAAGCATCTACTGGTCCTGATAGGAAGCCGAAGAAGAACAAGGGTATTCAGTGTCATGAATGTGAAGGATTCGGTTATATACAGGTAGAGCGTCCGAATACAGTAAAGAAAAATAATGCTCTCACCGCAACTTGGAGTGATGAGGAAGATGAAAAAGAAGTTGAACATGACAATAGCAATTTTCTTGCTTTTTCAGGCACTGTACAGACTGCATCAACTGTGTCGAACTCTGGATGCAAGGATGTCAACCCAATTTTTGAAACATTCTCTGTGACATCGTCAGATTGTAGCAGTGATGGTGAAGATATAAGAGATGATATTATTGTTACTGCCTACAGCAAGATGCATGCAAATTGGATTGCCTTACAGCAGCCCTACAATAATCTCAACACAAAATACAGATCAATCACTCATGAACATGAAGTGCTACTGGAAAAAGTGAAAAATAGGTTGAGATCATCAAAGAGTTGGAGAAGAAGTTGGAAAAGAGACAGAAGTAATGGTAGAACTTGAACAACTAAAGAAACAGGTGAAGATACTTAATAGCACGGGTACAACACATTTAGATCACATTCTCTCTGTTGGAAGACCAGGTAACTCACATATTGGCCTCAGATATACTGATTCTACATTTGTTACAGTCTCTACTATGTCAGGTGCAGTGTCCAAACATCCAGTTGGACCTGTATTTGTCAAAACGTCACAGCCAACACCTGGTACTACTGAAAATACAAAGGATATTAAAGCTCCTATCAATCATCAATATTTCATTCCTACGTGTCATTACTGCAGTAGGAAATGATATATTCGACCGAGATGCCTCTTCTACTTAAAAGATCTCTTGAAGAAAGTTCGATTCAATGCAAGAAGAAAAAAATCACCACCAACTAGGTCATTTAAGATGAAGTGGTTTAAAAGGCGGATTTGAAATGTAATGTGGCTTGTTTGTCGTCCAAAAGTGCTAGAGAAAATATCTGGTATTACGATAGTGGTTGTTCACATCATATGCAGCTGACCGAGGGTTTATTTCTGGTGTCAAAAGTTGCAACCCTGACCGTGTGACATTTGGTGATGGTGGTAAAGGAAAGATCATTGGAGTAGGCACACTTAATGTCGATGGAATGCCAAAACTGTAGAACGTTTATCTGGTGGATGGACTAAAGGCAAATCTGATTATCATTAGTCAGTTGAGTGATGAAGATCTTTATGCCCACTTTAGGAGTAATAATGCAACATTGTTGATGAAGAGAAAAATTGTGTGATGAAGGGAATTAGAACTTCTGACAACCGCTACATGGTGACACCTTCTACTACATGTTTGAAGTCCAACATAGAGGAAACTCAAATGTGGGATCAAAAAATGGAGCAATCAAATGTGGTGGTAGAAGATTTCGTAAATGATGAGACCTTGGCAGCTGATAATATTGGAAGAAACTTTGAAGAACTTAGTGTCTCTAGAGAAAACACATATGTCGAGACTGGTGTTGAAACATCGGGACATACCAGACAGAGGCCTACAGAAGTTACAGATGTCGAGTCAGGTGTAAGAACAACTACTAGACAGAGGCCAGCAGAGTACAGATGTCACAACACAGATGCTCACACCTTCGGACCATGATCAAAGACATGCATTTAGAGGTGATTTAACTAGAGGCCCAAGGGCATGGTATGAACGGCTCACTGAATTTCTTCTCAAGAAAGGCTATCATCGAGGGCGAGTAGATAAATCTCTCTTCATTAACAAGAGGGCTGCAAACATTACAGTGGGACATTGGCTCTACATTGAAGAAGCGGATTGATGAATTTATGGATGATATGAAGGAGTTTAAAATGAGTATGGTAGGTAAATTGAATTATTTTCTGGGATCCATGTTAAGCAACTGAAGCATGGAATATTCATTTCACAAGCTAAAAACTTAATCAAGAAATTGGTGGATATTTTCACGAAGGCTCTCGATGGTGCACGATTCGAACACTTAAGGTCAGCTTTGGGTCTTTGTGTCATTGATTCTTAGATGTGCTTCGTGCTTCACTCTCCCATTAAAAAAGACCATCATGTTCAGGGGGAGTATATTTTTGGTATCATTTGTTTTTTTATCATTTTTAGGGGGCGTTAGTTATTGTGCAGCTATTATGTGTGAGTTCTTTGTCCTTTTTGTCTAAAAGGGGGAGAACAATGATCATGATCAGGTGTTTTATGGTTATGGATGTATTTCTTTTGTTATGTCGCTGAGTGTTAATATTGATTAGTGATCAAATGTTGGTTTTGACAAAAACGCCAAAGACATATAAATCCTAAAACTACCCAGAATTTATTTGAACTTGCATTGGTGTGTGATTGGCGATTTTTTGGCAAAACGTGGAATTTCTTTTGTTCATATAAATTCTGGGTAGTTCTAGGATTTATATATCTATGCGGATTGTTTTTTATTTCATAGATCTTCTGGGTGAAAAATCTGAATATTTTTTGTGGAATCACTTTTGGCGGAATTTGATAAGGTTGGCGCAAATTTGAATTTCAAGTTTGATGAAATCAAATTGGATCAGATAAGCTTGGTGCAAATTCAAATGTCAAGATTGATGAAATCAGATTTGGTGCAAGTTCAAATTGATTTTTCAAGTTTGGAGTCTGTAATGGGGCGTAGCTATTTATTGGGGTGTGATTTTTTGTTTTTTTGTGTTGAGAGAAAGTGGCGTGAGACTACTTGGGAGAAAAACACACTCAACCAAATTTTCTACGGGTTTTTAATCTTTGGCACACTAGAGAAATTCTTGCACACCTCCATACGAGGGGAGCTTGTACCGTTCTGGTGATACGCTGTCTCGGGAGATTCGGTGAAGTGAGAGGGAGTCTTGCGACGTGAGGGGATCTCACGTTGTAGTTCACTACGTTAGGAGTTAGGAGGGATTTCTACCTTGGATAAGTTTTTAAACTCTTGTAACTTTTTTTAGTGAATCATTATTATCTTGCGTGACCTTGCAGACGGAGATGTTCACACTGATAACTGAAATGCATCACCAAATGTTTATGTGTTTTGTTTCTTTATTACCTTTTTATTTTGTCAGAACGTTTTCAGATTATTGAATCATCGTAATATTATAATCTGAATCATCGTAATATTATATTTTGCAGTAAGGCAATTTCAATTTTAAATTCAAAATTCACTCCCAAAGATTATATAAATTCTTTCCAACATAAATTTTTTCCATTAATCATATCTAAATTTTGAGGACCATTATATTTTGTTTGTACAATATGAGATTTTCTTTACTTCTTCCAACTTGCCCATTTGTTGATCATATTAAATAGACAAAAATCATATTGTCTTAACATTAGTATACTAGTCATGAGTCATGTGCGTTACATGTGGTATGATTATTATAATTATAATTTTGTAATGTTGATACATAGAAATGATCATATTAATGATATACCATCTTGACATGTGGATTAAAATTAAAATTTAACCATTCAGACTATGTGAAAGCATTCATTGGCATCATGAGTATTATGTCATGTCTCCAAGCTATTATGAATAGATGAAAAACAAAATAGTAGTTAAGACTTATACGTCAAAGTCTAAGAGTAATTCTACATTGATCAAATTTTAAGTGATAAAATGATGTGACAATCATTCATAGGTTAAATTATTTTAATAGGTGATAAAACATCAACTTATAAATTATTAAAATTCATTTGGTTACTTAAAATTTGATCAATTACTTGGTCAGGAAAAAGTTTCTCTTTATATAAAATATTTGTTATTGAAGGCTTCTTAACAACAATAATGAAGATTTATAGAAAACTTTTGTTTTAGAGAGGCTTGTTAATATCAATAATGAATTGAGCAATTTTAATATGTAATTGATTTTGTAACTCCTATTATCATGCTTTTTAGAGTTTCTTAATCTTGTCTTTGTTATTGAAATGCTAACAATCAAATTATTAATCATTTAATAATTGATATTTTTCCAAATGTTTTTTTACGATTGGAGGTGCTTGGGCTTCTCTCAATTGTCGTCTCCCTTTTCTATTAATATTCTAAAAGTAGATAAGTTTTGAAAGTCACTTTAAGAAATAGTAAATTTTTTAAACTTTAGGTAAATAGCCAAGTTTTCTTGCCACATCATCAACTACTGCTTGACGAAATTGTGATAAGATGATTTTACTCTTAATTTTACAGATTTCGTGGTCTGATTTTATTTGTGTTTTTACTTAATTAAATCTCGATAATTAATGGTTCCAAATTCAAATTTAATTTCCTTGATTTTTTAATTAAATAATGGGGGTAATTAATGATTGAATATCTTTTTTTAATATCAGTAAAAACATGTTAAGGTAATATTCTATCAAACTAATGATATCATCAATACCTAATATTTAGCCAATTTGAAGAAAAAATTAGTTTCACTCTTGTATTTTCATAATATATAGACAATTCGGAAGCTCCACTATTGATTATTTCATTAGAGATTCAAACATGGAAAGTTATTGAGTTATCATCGTGTTACTATCCTTCTTCTTTATCGATTAATCTATTTTCAAGTACTAATTTTTGGAATTTGAAGGATTTCCAAGGTAACTCAGCGGTATATAGGTGATATATCAATATGAAATTTTGTGTATTCTTGTTTTAATTTAATTAGGAATAACCAATTTAACTCTCTAAAATAGTACCTAACATAAAGTTGAATAGATCAACCACTGATTACTTGTTACAACCAACATGATTGCCAGTTTAATGCTCAATCATCTATTAATCAATAGGCTTCGATTTTTCATCTTCTCACTGGAATGATTTTAGGATTGTGTTTGTTCAGTGATTCTAGGGTTCTTCTCAAAGAGCTTTTAGTTTTTTAGTCTCTAGATGGTTGATTGATGGATTTTAGGACTTTAAAAAAATTTCTGAGCATTAATAGTTTCTTAAATTAAGCATATAATCGGTAAATCATCTATATACTTCTAATATACCTGAAATCCTTCAAACACGCCATATTTGGGAGAATCTTTGCTTAGAGTGAAGCGAATATTTGAGCGGTTTCTAAGGAATATTTGAGCGGGATTGATGTGTTTTAAAATTATTTTAGTGGTTTTGGTTGAACAGTTATAGTATTTTTAATTTTAAATGTTTTAGCATGAATTACTTTCTTAGATCAAACATCTATCAAATCAGTATATCATTTATATACCTCTAATATATCTGAAAATCCTTCAAACATACTATATTTTGATTATAGTCATTTTAGTCTTAAATTATTGACAGATTAAAAAACTTGTTATTTACCTAAAATTATAGAACATTTGTTCTTTCTTAAAACAGCCTCCCTAAACTTGTATATTCTACAAGATCTTCCATATTCTGAATCAAATTTTATTTTAAAATACTTTAGAATTGGGATTTTATAGTCCCTAGTTTAAAACAAAAATTAAATTAAATTATAATGACTATAATTTATAGCCCATTCAATTCTAAAATTATTTAACCTATTAATTAAAATTTAAAAATTAAAATCAAAATGTAAGAATACGCAAACGATTGAGAATTAGAATGTGAAGAGCTACTATTGTTTACTAATAGTTAATTTTTTTAGAGTTGATATTTTCATTTGATAAGATTATTACATGATATAAAAATTTTAGTTACCTTAGAACTTTTCATGGACTTTCTCTATATATTGAAACATCTGGACACTTTATATTTATTTTCATGTCAAATCTAAAAATTTGAATTGACTAAATTAAATTTTAACAAATACTTGTTAATGGAAATGAATAAAAATTGATATTGAATGAGGTTATTCGGCTAATTCATTATTTAATAAATTAATGATTGTTCTATAAAATTCAATAAAAAATTATTTAGTAAATATATTTAACTTATTGTCTCTACCTCATTTACTTTATCATAACTTATTGTTCTCTACCTCATTACTTTATCATAATTTATTGGCTCTACCTCATTACTTTATCTCAATTAATTGTAATAAGGTAACTTTAGGAATACTATTAATATGCTGATTGAAACTATTAGAAGTAATATTGATTGTTAAACGTTTATATCATAATATATTAACACGAATCCTGATTGAAACTATTTTTCTTGTTAATAAATGGTTAGAATAGTGCCAATATACTATTATACTATAATAAGGTTGCGAGACAGCATCCCGTTGCCCATGCTATGCTTTCCTCAACAAATTGGACTGTAGCTATTAGCTATGAAGTCCATTAATTTTTGTTAGTGGAACTTTGTCTTCCAGGCATGTTTAGTCCGTGTAAATACAAAGTTGGTAAGGGTGAGTACAAGAGTAGTCTAATCATTAACAAGTCATTGGAGTAATATCTGAGAATGACTGAGGACGTCAGGAGATGAAAGGAAAGCACTTTGAACACTTAAGGATGGTGAAAAATTCTCTATGTGGAAGGGAATGGTGATCTCTCTATGTAGGATTTTTCATGGGTTTCAAATGAACGCAAAAGACCTCATTTTATAGATGATATGAGGGGGGACCATCGGGATTAGTTACGGGATCGATTAACTAAGTATAGCACCTCAACTAATCATGCTAAGGTGGAAAGGGGAAGATCTCACGCGTGTCAAATCACAGACACTGCATGGGTCACGTAAAGTTACCGATATCCAGGATGACTTCGGGGGAACGCGCCTAGCCGATGGGGTTCAGGGGCGACGTTCACTCAAAGCCTCCTCACAAATGGGGTTCTTAAAACTAAACCCCCTTCCCAAGGTGGGGAGGTAGCACACCCTTAGTATTCAAAGTGGCTATATTGGAGAAGGTATGTCCTTTTCAATATGACATAACCTCACCCCTAATACTACTATACCATAGCCTCTCAAGCATTCTCAGGTAACCATACGTCCACTCAAGTTTTTGTCACTTGACTTAGTAGTTTGTAAAGTGATAGCATCAGTAGCATAACCATACATTTATCCAAAGTGTATATTCATTATTCCCATTGAGCGTAACAACAAGTGATTTATTGATGTTTAACGTAACTCATTTTGACACTTAAATGAGAGAAAGAAATACTATCATGGAGACGATATGAGCACCCCATAAGGACATCATCCCACTGAACCCCATGGAGGCGACACCTCATGGGGGTTTTTCACACAGCTCCTACAGGAGCAGCACCCCATAGGGGTGGCACCCCGTGAGGGCGGTGCTTTGTGGTGAGTCAACCTTGGGAAAAGTCAGCTCCCATGTACATTTAGCCTCTTGTCCAAGTATGACACCGAGTTATCAGACTTATACACAATTTCTTCAAACGTAGTAATCGATTCTAACATCATAGCCCTCGGTCCTTGATTGCCTCTGTTAAATAACATATGTGAAGTGACTTTACAATTTTGCCTCCATCCTTATTGCATGTAGTATAATATATATATATATATATATCATGATGGTGTAGTACATATGTAGCTTTAATAGAGGTGTCTTTTCGTCTTCAAGTATGGCCAATCTGGACGATCACATTCCGTTCAAATTTAAAAAAAAATAGTATTGGGAGAGACTTTCATCCTTTCCTTTCTCCCCCTCTATAAAAGTGATCTCCACCACCATAACCATCATCTATCTTCAAAGTTTCTCCTTTTCTTCTTCAAAGCTTCTTCTTCTTCCCCTTTTTTCAAGAGTTTGGCTTCCACCACTGTTGTTCTTGAAGCTTGTGGAAAGTTCTCTTCCTCTCCTCCCTTTTCTTTAATACCCATTTTCAATCTTCATTATTGAGTACTAGCCATGGGTCTTCATAGTATTTTGAATATCTATTTTTGCAACTAAGTTTTCCATCTTAAAGCTCCTTAGTGATTAATTTTAGCAATTAACGACAATTTTCTCCTCTTTTTGTTTTCCTTAGGCGTGAAGTTGCCATTGTTATCACTGTGAGTTGATGTGTTCGTGATCCCCACGGTTGAAAATTGTGCCAAACCCCAATCCGTAGCATTACACGTGCCATCATGGTCGAGGGAGGGTGTTACCACCATTGTTGAGGCATCATCAAGAAACCGCCAATGAATGTGTTCGCGGTGGGACATTGTGGGTCATTGAGTAAGTGAAATACATTTTTCCTTCCTCTTTTGAAGCTTGATTTCTCTAGTATTTACTTGTTGTATGTGGGTCATTAAGTAAGTGAAATACCTTTTTCCTTCCTCTTTTGAAGCTTGATTTCTCTAGTATTTACTTGTCGTATGATAAAATACCTAGGACCATCATTTGACATAGGGAGTTCCATCATATACCCATGCCTTAGGTGAATCACGACACATATTCTCTACATGGTATTGATGATAAATGTATGTCATACTAGAATTTAAATATGCCTACGCTTCTTTCTTTTCCCTTTTTTGTGAATTGTATCTCCTGCTTTTGTAGGTCTTCGCTCCGCACACATAAAAAACCAATGGGATTCATAAGCACCGCGACGTTAGGGTATTTACATACGTTTCCCTTGTAGAAATTTCACACTATGTCTTTAAATAGTAAATTATCAATGTGCCTCCTTTGTAGGAAATTTAGGATACATCTCCCTCATAAGGAGACCATCATGGGTAGCAGTGGCTCCTTTTGGGATATACACTACATTGGCGTTGCACCCCATATGGGCATCTCCCTATGGGAGATGCGTCCCATGGGGGCGATGCACCACATGGTACTTTGTAGCGGGTTGACACAACAACTCCGCTTAGTGCATGCGTTAGAAAGAAAATCATGGTATGCCCATGTCAAAGGGGATTAATGAAATATCTTTGACATAGGGAGTTCCATCATATACCCATGCCTTAGGTGAATCACGACACATATTCTCTACATGGTATTGATGATAAATGTATGTCATACTAGAATTTAAATATGCCTACGCTTCTTTCTTTTCCCTTTTTGTGAATTGTATCTCCTGCTTTTGTAGGTCTTCGCTCCGCACACATAAAAAACCAAAAAATTAAATTATTGTAGGTAAAGGCATTTCAGCTCCCCTAGTTCCTCCCCAATCGTGGTCTACGGTGAGGCCTACCGCTGAGCTTGTGCTCAAAATCATGGAGAAGTCTATGAGGGGGATGTCGCTCCTGGCGTATTAATGGAAGATGAGGACGAGAAGGTTAAATACATCAGGTTTGAATAAGTGCCATTCCTAGGAAATCCTCGTGGCGAAAATCCCTACTATTCACTTGGGGAGTCATTACAAACCATCTATTGGTTGGGAGGAGTGGTATGAGTATATATTTTATGTCTTGAGTATGTTGAAGTGTTGAAGAGAGCCGGGATATTTTAAGCACTGTAGGTGAGTTCTAAGTTGTCGATCCAACATGACTCCTCATTGACCCATACGTTGCTTCATCGTTGGAGCATGTTCTTTCACACTCTCATTGCTGCTTGGGGGCGTTTACCCCTACGTTTGATGATGTACAGATGTTGTTGTGTCTTCTCTTGTTTGGTAACTATGATGCTATTTTTCGTGATCTCGAGCCTGAGTTGAACAGCATAGCCGTTCTCCTTAAAGATGGTATTAAAAAGTCTTAAAAGCAATCTGGCTCTAGTAAGCATGGCAAGAGAGTGAACTTTTCACGATGGATGAGACATTTCTTTAAGGATTTTGATTCAAATCTAAAGGTATCCATGAAGCGTGTGACTATTAAGGGCGCCTTGTTTAAGGATAATAATGTGGAGTTGGCCACTTTCTTACCTATGTGGCTTTGGGGATACAAATTGCAAGGTAACGGTCTCATGACATGATTCTCTTACAATAAGGGTCTTTTACCTTTATTTTTTTCAAGTTATTCTAACTTTTGTTCCCCTTGGGCGTTGTAGGTACACCGACATATATGATAAACAGTCGTGTACTTCCAGTGGCGGCCATGTTGGCAACGGGGATGAGGATTGCTCTTGGGCCTATATTTTTACACAATTTATGTCACTTACTTGACCGCGTTCATGATGATCTAGAGAGGTCCTTGGGGAGATATGACATTACCAATTACATGGATTCTACTTTTTGCAAATGTTTGTGTGGGAGCGGTTCGTCCCGTGTGCACCTCAAAAAGTTAATTACACTAAATAGAAAAATCCTTACAAGCAACCTCGCGCATGGTCCTGGTGTGGGATCAGGTCTTCCCCTTGGCCAACTTACCTCAGGATATTGATGTAGACCCTATCCTTACTTGGACGTTTGTAGTGACTACGCCCAGTATGAGTTGTGGCCTATGGTGGATAAGGATATTGCACTCACCAGTAAAGATGCTTCTTCCAAGTTGACTAGGTTAGATAAGATCCTAATGGCGATTATGACACCTTCCACTCTACCTATGATAGTGGAAAAAGATGATGGAGAGAATGAGAATTTCATAACATCTACACACTATCAATGCAATCAAGCAATTGTGTCATGCATTCCAAAACCTAACCAAGTAGTATCTAACAAGTTCAAATTCAATACATATTGATTTAAAAGGCATTTTCTAACCAAGCCCCAAGCACCCATGAAATATCCATGAACATTTACCATTCTCATCTTTGCCAACTGAAACCCTGAAATATTATGGTAACACCTTTGCTGAAGCTGAGAAAAAAATCGATCTATACAGAGCTAAGAAAAATAAATCCCAGCCATCCTTTAACAAAGATCCAAAATCTAAAATGCTATCTCATTGAGGCAATAGTTGTATACATATTATTTTCTACGCATCAACAAAGAAACATACACAATTCATCATGTTTTTTGGGTCATGCCTATCTTTAACCATATGATTACTTCCAAGCATCTTTCATTACACATTTCATGCAATCAAGAAACTCAAAGTATTTTTCCTTATTGTACCATGCCATAGCTTATCATACACAGAAGCTTCCTAACTACATTTCATACATTTCTCATGTCAAACCTAACTTATTACATTCATACATCTTGCTGCTGTTATATTCATCCTCTCATAAAACATTAAGGTTGTAGCACATTTATACCCCATGGTATGGCATGCTTACACTAATGTAGTCAATCTGAATCTAACTCTAAGCCATGTCATACCACATAATCAATCCGAAATTCAATCCCAAGCCATGCCATACACACAATTTATTTGGAACCCATTCTGAAACTACGTCATACCATACCATCAATCTAGAGTCTAACTTCGAGCCTTGCCATGCTAATTAATAAGTTTGTATGCCAACTTCAAGCCATGCTATGCTAATTAATGAGTTTGTAAACAAGTTTTCATATATTAAAAAATTTCAAAAATAAAGTCATATTGACATTTATGTTCTTATATCTAATGGAGCCCCCAAACTAAATTTCTAGATCCGTCACTAATTTCAAGTTATGCCATGATAATTTACCAGTACGTAGTGTAATTCCTAGCAATGCTAGGCCAACTAATGAATCTATATGCAAACACCTATAACATGTAATATAATTAGTCGTTATCCAAGTTTCATACCATTCAACGTCATATGATGAAAATCTAATTGTGCCTCTTACCCTATAAAACTTAAGTCTTTGTTAAAGAGGTATCGTCTGTGTGATGCAATCTAATGCCGCACCATGTAATAATTCCAAACCACGTCATGCAATGCTCCTAACTCACATGCCACACCATGCCATATAATGGATGCCACACCAAGGGCTTGTCTCTCAACACTGTCTCACGAAAAAAATATATAACTCGATGTCACGCCACACAACAACCTTATACTCTAATGCTATGCAATGCCACTCTACATATTTATCCCAATGCGAGAATCTATGACTCAGCAACATGCCACTAAACTAATCATATCTTAACAATACGCCATGCACCAAACTATAGCAACTCACTATGCAATGAGTTTAACACCACAATTGAGTTAAGATGAATAATCATTAATAGAAACAAGAAGCCTAAATATGAATGCCCATTCTAAAGGAAACATTGGTCGAAGCCTTGCCAATAAAATGTTGATATGGAGCGAAAGAAAGAAGAAATTACGAAACACATGGGGACATTACATGTATACAAAGTTGTTCAAATTTTGGAACCAACAAGATTTGATTACGTGCATCACTTCATGTTGAAGTCATCCAACTAACTAAAAGGACTAAAGTAGGTGTCCAAAATTTAGTCAAACCTAAAGGAGAACAAATCAATCATTTGAGACAGGCCCGAAGTAAAATACCAATCAAATACGCTAGCTCAATACTCGTAAATCTCAAAACCTGTGACTCAAATATATTAGTCCAATTCACACATAAATCCAAAGCCACCATTCATACAAACCCCAAGAAATGAGTGGAGGTAGAGAACGTGGTCACTATTCATCTTCTTCAAGCAGAAAAAACCTACGTTTATGATCAATACCAAGCACTTAATCCAAATCAAGATTGAGTCAAACACTCAATCCAAACTAGGCGCGTGCAATAGTCAGTTCAACCCATAAATTCACGCCTAAATAGATACATAATCCTTCTCTAGAGACATCAAAAGACAAACTCCACACTCACAGAAAAAGGATGGAACTCATTGAAAGAAAGAAGCTGGAGGTCGCATTTAATGCTCCAATGGACGACAACTCACTTAAAGGAGAAAAATGAGTCATGTGTGCACAAAGGCTTAGTGTCCGTAAAAGGGAAGATGCTTAAGGCCCACAAGCACATGGAGATCGAATCAGGAAAAGGTCATCATTTTCCTCTATAAAAGGGGATGAAGTGCAAGATTGAAAGAATAAGTAATTTGGAGAAGCACCTAAAACATCGACAGCACTCCAAATTCTTATCCCAAACGTGTATTGGTGGTCAAAACTCAGTTCGAGTGCACGCCAATCACAAAAAATCCAAGTTTAGCCAAGTTCATCTAGTTTGGCCTAAACACATCCCATTGGGTATTTTTGGCTTCGAATGGCACTAGAAGCACCTAAAAGTACCACAACAATCAAAACTCTCTATCCTAAACGTGTATTGGGTGTCAAAAGTGAATTTGAGTGCACGCCATGCACAAAAGGTCCAAGTTGATCCAAGTTCATCTAGTTTGGCCTACACACGTTCCATTGGGTCTTTTTGACTCCGTGTGGCATTAGAAGATTCATAAACGGTTTTTTTTTCTGAAAAGTTTAAACAAATGTCACTAAAAAAATCAATAAAACTTTCAAAATAAAATAATTTTTGTTTGGGATATAAATATACTATTTTTCTTATTTTGGACCACTTAATTCACTAATTATCATTTTCATTGCTAAGAATGATCATGGATGGTAACTAGTTCAAACAAGTGTCACAAAAATGATGGACAAAAATTAAAAAGAAAAGAAGAAAAGTCTTGTAAGAACAAAAAAAAATCAAAACTTAAATATTCACATAATTTTGTATAGAGGTTATACTCTCTATTTTATACATTTTTATGTATGAGAAATTATCATAGGAGATTTTTTCATCAAATGTACACTTTCAACCCATTAAAGGGTTGATTCACATTGAGTTAATATTACACCCCCTCAAAAGCTTTATCATCATTCTCATTGATTGAGTTGATGACAAAAACATCTCAACTATCAAACTTGTAAAGAAATCAACAATACATGAAAATAAAATTTAATATTATGAGTATGAGAAATGATAAATGAGCAAACAACTTATGTATGGAAAATGAAGGAACAAACAACTTATGTATGGAAAAGGAAACAAAGAAATATTAATTACATGAGTATGAAGAAGAGAGATGATGAATAATAATGAACAAGATATATTGTAAGCTAAAATGTAAGAAATTTGAACTATCTTAATAGAAAGAATTGGAGAAGATGAAAGATGAAATATAAATGAAAACTCTCTCTCTCCCTTTTTAAAAAATAGTCTCATATTTTCTCAAGACCTTTATTTCTCTCTCTAAAACTCCTTTGAAGCTACAGGAGCTTCCATGCTTGGAGTAATAAAGGCCTACACATGACTCCATCTCCCACTCATTCTTTTCATGTGTTCCTTCACTTGGCCATTCTGTTATTTAAGGGATAAACTCACATATTTGTAAATTTAAGCGTCAAGCCACATAAATACAAATACAATGTTTTTCAGTCACTTTTCAAGTTGTAATTCCATTTATCTTTGTTTACACTGAAATCTTCACCAATCGGCCATGAGAAGAGATAAAAACCATTTTCAGACGAGCCAATTCTCTAAAATGGTTTCAATTCCTTATTTGTACAAATAAATACTGCACACGACTTCAAGTCCAGTGTTCATCATCTTCCTCATGCTCACAGTAATTCAAACATTGCACATTAATCTGATGACAAGCCCAATAGCCTAAGATCAATTCATGGATGGATTAAGGACCATTTGCGGACAAGCTCATTCTGTAAAATGGTTGGAATTCCTTATTTGTAGTAATTTGGAGACTACACCTACTCTAGATTTATTGTTCATTATCTTTATCACCCACACAGTAATCTAGACACTACACAGTAATCCAGAAGCTACCTCAATTCGTTATAGAGCCTAACATTCAACAATAGAGGGATCACAGACCTTCTCTGGCAAGCCCAACCTGCAAAAGGGTCCCAGGCTTGACTAATAACCCAACTTTCATGCTATACTTTTGTAGATTTCTTCATTTGAACTTGGACAGAATAGCTCAAGCCAAATAATGATATGGACATACTAAACCCACTTCTCGAATACACCATAAAGAATCATTACGCTAGTTAAACTCCACATGCACTGCCCTAGATATAGATGTGTCTTTTTATCCTTTTGTGATTATATCCCATACATCATTTGTGGTACCGTGCTGGTACTATGTTGTGGGTACCTCGGGTGTGTTTGAAGTATATCAAATATACATTAAGAGTACTTGAAATATGTATTGAGAATGTACCTTAAATATATGTTAGATAGTAGGATACCTCATATATGTTGTAGGAACATCATTATTATCAATATGTTTGAGGTATCCTCACATATATTTAAGGATTGTGGTACCATAGTATTGCTCCTCATATAGTATTTGTCCATCAAAATGAAATTTTTTTGAAAAAATACTTTAATTTGTGAATAAAACTAGACAACCAGAAATATAATTATTATGATTTTCATAAGTCTTACTCACTAATTTTTTTCAATTGAGTTAATTATACTATAACACCATATACACACACTCCAGGATACATGTTCTCCTTTAATATTTTAGTATGCCTTTAAATTTTTATGTGACAAATGAAATAAAACATATTTTACATTTTAATTGGTTGAGTTTTCTCAAATCCGGATATTTGGCGAAGAGTTCACAGAGGAGAGAAGCTATCTAATTTCAATTGTGTTGTGGGTAATGGCTCATCTATTGTAAGAGATTATTGAATATCATAACACAAAGACTTGTAAGGTTTGATTGGCACCCAATTGAGTTTGTAAGGTTTGTTCTTCACTTATAAGAAGATCATGAGATCAAAAATTTCAAGGGGGAAGGTTTTTTAAAACTACATAAAAATAGCGTGTGTCAAGTTCCTCTCTCTACTAACCCTTTTACATGTCACTCTTTATTTTTATTGCACATTTATTTTTCGCATATTTATATTTCTACTATTTAATTTATGTGCTATTTAATTTCGTTTGTGCACTGGCAATTCTATTTATTTTTATGCACTTTAATATTATGCATTTATTAGTTTATTAGCTTGTGACAATTTGGCTTTCACTCTTGATTTTTTAATTGCCACTTGAATGAGTTTACTAATTAATTTCTTGTTTATTCATTCATCAAAATTATTTTTATTTCAAGCAATTTTCTTTTTGTTTAAAACAATTTCCAATTCTTTTTTTTATTTCCTCTTAAGAAAAGTTGTGTCATATCGACTACAAGTACAAATATTATTTGTCATTATCAAAATTGTCACTTGACTACGGTGAATACTTTAGTACGATATTAGTGAAATGTTCTTTAGAATAGTTTCATATTCTTGCTTGCCTTCAGAAACATGCTATCTACAAGGGACAATCTTCTGAATTGGGGAGTGACTCAAGACCCTCATTGTGTTTTATGTATTGGCTCCCATGAGACCATGGACACATATTCACAGCATGTCCGTTCTCTCAAGTTTTTTAATAATCTATCTTGCAAAAAAGTGTGACCTTAATGGTAGCCGTGCTAATTGGGATACTCTCACTAGATGGTTGCTATCTCATGCTAGAAGACAAGAACTTGGAACTCTTATTTCAAATCTTGCTTTTGTTGCTTTATTTATAACATTTGGAAGAGAATGAAACCTTAGACTTTTTCAAGGAAAGCATGGAGAAGACAAACTCTTTTAAAATTATAGTTAACTTAGGTAAAAATATGTTGTAGAATCAAATATGCATTCCGGATTCAGAGCTCAATAGATTTCTCCAGTATCAGTGGAATATTCCTCCTATTCCTCCTCATTTATTGAGTGAACCTCCTTGAGTTGGTTTTCTTTTGGCCTTTGTTTTACGACTCTTGGGATATGCACCTTACTTTTGTATAGTTGTCTAGTTTGAAATACATTTTTTATTTACTAAAGATAATAATAGAAAAGATTACATATCTAAGTTAGTAATTCCATTTTTTACTCATTCATTTAATACAAAATGTATCTTTACCCATAAAATTTTCATTTAAGATTCACATTTATGATAGTGATTATTATCATTAATTTAATAATTTCTAAAATATTAACCAATCATATATCACCATTTGTAAATTAGGATGTTATTTGGGGCATTATAGTTGCACAATATTGTCCACAAATATTTCTCACATAATTCTACCTTTTAATAAAACTAGTTGACTTCACGTGCGATGCACATGGCTTGAACAAATTTTGAACGAGTATGTTAAATTATGATGTGATAAATTCTTGAAAATGACATTATTTAATATAAACTAATTCTTAAGAGGTGTGATGCATGCTATAAATTAAACAATAAAAATCTAATTAATGAAATATTCTAAAAGATGAACAAGTACTAAACACATGTGTAAAAAATAAATTTTATAGATCATTGTTTGTTGTGAGTTCATATAAACATATTAGATTCGTTTATATATAAACTCAATTCTTTTTATTTGCATGTTTGACTAATAGAGATACATTTGATTCATTTTTTACCTTTTCTCCATGTGTTTTTACTATAAACCAAAAACCAGACAAAATAGTAGGTATAGAGTAAATTGTTTTTTATTTATTAAAATTTATAATTTGATTTCAATTTAAAATTTTTTAAAAAATTTAAAATTTGTACATTCTCTTATAGATCAAACATACATAATAATTGAAGTTTCATCCATCTTATTATTATTGATTATTAATAATATACGATAAATATAACTAATAAATAAATACAAATATTAAATAATAAAAATAAAAATAGTAAATTGAATCCAGAATATAAAGAAATAGAATATAAATAAAAAATATAATTAGAGATTAATGGAGACTATCCAATTTTGAAGATACTTATTTTGGGTGAGCTGAGCTAATAGGATGAACTTAATGTGTTCTGTATCATGACCTATGTATCACACACATCACTTAGATGGGTTTTGAAAGTAACATAGGGAAATACAGAAATAGAAATGAAAGAAAGAGAAAAAAAATATAAAGAGTATCATATTCTATTTGTATTGTATCTGAGATTAATCTTGGCTATTCCCACCCTTTAACCGATCCCCTAGACTAGGATTTTGGTTTCTTAACTAGCTAATTGAACCTTTCAGAAAAATTAAAAGAAACCTCAGAAATAGAAGAAATGGGGTAAATCGAGGAAGAAACATATGTAGAAATAGAAACAATTTCCGAAACAAAGGGAACTAAACAGGAACAAGAGGGATCCATTGCTAGAATCTATGTTGTATATTTGAAAGAGGTTGACCTGCTTTCTTTTCTAATGTTACAATCATCTTCCTGCCGAGCACCATTTCTCCTCGACCCATGGCCTAGTGTGTCACTTGGTTAGCATTTCTAGAATCCATTCAGTAGGTTTGGTTTTTTGAAACGGGAACTGGGGAGTTGGCTGTAGTGAAGACACGTTTTCAGATAGACAATACGTATGGATATTTTTGAGATGGTTAACCACTTTTTTAAGTGTGAGATTGAGGTCATTCAGAAAAGCCCTTATACTTAACAAAATTAAGTAGTCGTTTTAAATAGCCAAAAAATGGAAAAGATTCTTCAAGGGTCTTGACCCCAGAAGTGCATGATAACTACTGCCAACAAACCCAATAATGCAAAGAAAATTAACTGAATTACACTAGGCTAAGATTACGCATTGAGTTTCTGGTAGTAGATCTATAATTAAAAAAAGTGTTTGTGGCTGTTCTTGATGGAAAAAATGTGAATGAAATATCTCATTGAATTGAATTAGGTCCATGAAGCTAAGAAATATGGAGAATTCTCGATCTCTCTCAATTCGAAAATCCAGGATTTAAATTTATTCTTGTAACATCTTACCCATTTTTTCATTAAGCGAAAGGTATGGAATAAATCAGATTGATTTTTCACTAGCTTAGGGTGAACGCTAGCGGCATGCTTAACACATGCAAGTCAGACGAGAAGTGGTGTTTCCAGTGGTGGACAAGAGAGTACCGCGTACTGCCCTTATGAGGGGTACACACTACAAGAAAAATTGAATTCTATAAGACACGGTTATCCCCGTGAAAAGTAATCCACAAATATCATACGACGCCAGTAACAGTCCCTCATATTAAAAGTCATCATTTTTCACGAGGTGCAACACCACCTGTGAAGACCCTTGTGGTATTCACTTTTTACAGGATTTTTTTACTCTTGTAGAACATTGTTTGTTTAACAAGATTTTCAGACTCCTATTGAATGTATTTAACATGTGTTTTTGATACTTATGAATTAATATTTAGATGTATTTTATATCCTATAAAGTGAGATATCATAAGGTTCATTGTTATAGTCAAGTATTCATATTAAATATTTTCAAAAGATAATTTTACATAACATAAAGAACATCAATATAATAATTGACAACATTAATATTTAATCATTTCAACAAAGTTTACATTATTCATTTGATCAACTTACAAATAAATCTAACTTGAAAACTAACTTATCCTCAAAATATACAAGTAAACTTGTTCTAATAAATGAAAAATTTTAAAAATGAAATTTTGAGTCTAGAAAATGAAAAATGAAGAACATAAGTTGAATGGTAGTGTTTCACAACAGGGTATACAGTACCTTCAGACCTTCTCAAAGCTGAAGGAAAACACCATGAGCAATTGTTAGTGAGTATAAGAAACAAATAGAAGGAAAACACCATGAGCAGTTTGTTAGTTGGTGACTATAAGAAACAAATAGATCTACAACATTAAAAATTACATAGGTGAGGTGAACTGAGGAATGAATAGAGCAGTGTTAATGAATAAGAATGTGCATAATCATGAAATTTTAGACCATAATAACCAAGAAAGGATGAAATGTAGAATTGCATAATAAGGATAGTGCAATTTGTAGCTGATATGAGTTTCTCTACAAAAAAATACTATTCTAACCAGAACAGCAGCCCAAATAGTGAAAATAGAGAAACTACAGCCTGAAACAAAGAAGAAAAACAACCTTGATTACTCAAAAATGGTGAACTTCACCAAGAACAGTGAAATTACACCCCTATATCAGGATGTTCGATAGCTTGGCCTCTTCCAAAATAGTCACTACCCAACTAACTCCCCCCCCCCCTTTTTATTTAATCCTTATGATTACAAAATTTCATCTATTATGGTCTTTTCCATCCTAACAGCAAGATCGTTTAGAGTTCAGTAATTGTGCACACATCCTCCATAAGAAAGTAAAGCATCAACCAAATTAAGGAGAAACTAGATGGAGCAATACATTATAGAATGAAACAAGGCAAGAAATAAGTCACAATTACTAGGCCAGTCAAGGTATCAACAACACTTATACATCTCATTCAGCTTATCAGAATGTTGGAGTTTAATTATGACTTGGAACTCATTTTTCCAACCCGCCAATGACATTGCCTCAAAATTACTCTCTCATCGCAGCTACTAAAAGCTATATCATAATGGCTAAGCAATGTTATAATAGCTGATACAATCTTTTTTTATTGGTAATAGCTGATACAATCTAAAAATAATATTGAATAAAATGCGAGTACATGTGCTGACCACCTCTTATAGAACCCTTTAGTTTTAGAAAAGAAGAAGATATGAATAAATAGGAAAATGCATAAGGTCAAGGCTTAACCTCATAAAATTCCATGACGTTGAGAATGATAGTGAAATCAACATCGTCAGTCAACATTTGGTGCATTGAATGAGGTGTCAACCATGTGATCTTATGACCCTCGACTTCAGCCTGCATAAATAAGTAAACATATAAAATCAAACCAAGTATCCAACCCTACTTAATTTGTGAGTTTTATTTTAAAATTAATACCAAAAACTGTGAAGAGAATATGCAGTCCAGGAGGATAGTTAAACTAACAATTACCTTAAGTCATCTCTGCCTGAGAGTCTGCAAGAACACATGAAGAATCATGGTAATGTATACTGATAACGAAAGTGCTAGCGATTCAAACATATCACCTAGCAAAATACCTATTTGAAAAAGAAAAAATGAAGTTTGACATTCATAAAACCAGTTTTCAGCTCAAAAGATACTTAAATGAAAATTATTTTCTGCACTTTAAAATAGTATATTATTCATAGAATCACCAATTAGACTTTTTATTCATATAGGAATAAAGTCCTGCTCAGAGGATCAACAATTTTAACAAATAAAAATATGGTTATTATCTAAGCAAATAGTTAGTAGTACTATATTATACAAGTTCCATTTGAAGTTCAATAAATTCATAAACTACTATTTGATAGTTGAATTGCTTTCAACTAACACAAAGATAAGTGGTTTATGGTTCGTAATATCTTTTTTAGGATATAGTAAATTAGAATATGCACAGTTACCAATCAAACTAATTTCAACAGAGCTAAAAAAGGTTACATGCCATTTCATTTCTTTTCCAATAACTCAACAAAAACAGGTAATAAACACATCACTTACACATCCATTTTGAGAGTTACCTCGTATGTCCTGTTACATAGATCTTGCATAAACAGTTCCAAAGCTTTAGCTGTATGCATTTAAACAAAACAATAAGAACCATGACCAATAAGAAGAATCGACTTTGAGTAAACGCACTATAAAGTAAAAAAGTGAGAAAACACAATAAGGACACATGTGAAGGCGGAATCCTCTAAGCATGCACCAGTAGAGAATGTGATATGAGCTAATAATATACCACTCATACACATCAAATAAAACATAGACTAGAAAATAAAAACTATTATAGAAGCATATAGAAAAGGTTTCACTGAAACAAGAAAACACAACTAAGTTATGCATTCAATTAGTCACCTCTATAAATTCAGAGATAAGAGAAGACAAGTGAAAACCCGAAATTCTCATGTTGCACTTTGAAGCACTTTTGGAGGACTTTGATACTAAAATCGGTTTTGATAACCTAAACTTAAGGATATGGAAGAAATTAATAAGTTGAAATATTAAAGCACAAGAAATATACTGGAAGATAAAACATTCAACTACCATGTCCCCAAGTCTTCTGTCTTGAAGGCATCAACAGCAACTTCTTATGCCACACTCAACAGAAGATCTTTCATTTGAAACTGACTCCATATTCAATAGAATCATTTCATATATATTGTGTTAGCCATAAAGTAGAATCATTTCATTACATACACAAATTATCATATATATGAGGACCATATTTGACAGAAATGATTAAAGAATCAGAGACCTTGCACTTGCAAATTGAAGTTCTACTATAGGTGAATCCTCGTTCTCCTGACATACAGACATGAAAGTTCAGCTATTTCAGACATCAGTGTGTTTAAATCGTATGTATGGATAATAGATAATGGAGTTGTAATACCTCACCTGAAACAAGTAAAGTCTGAAAACAAATGCATAGTTACCAGTGAACGAAGATAGAAATCTATGAGCTAAACTCACATACCTCATTTCATCCAAATCATGAGAACTAACAGAGCCCCCACCAGACACCGACAGTGAAACCATAAATTGTATGGTGATTCATGCATCTGCGTGGAAGAAAAAATTGAAAATTTGATAAAAAAATTTATAGAAAGGACTTGAACTACGAGACTTACTGTCATCTTAGATAAAGTAAATAAAATCTTAGAGGCAGATCTGAGACAAGAGATTTGAGTGAGACAAGAGATTTGAGGGAGACGAAGAGAGGCAGATCGAAGACGAATAGGGGCATATCTGAGATGAATAGAGGCAGAACTGAGACAAGAGGGGCGAGAGAGATGAAGAGAGACAGATTTGAGATGAGAGAGGCAAGGGAGGAGAATAATGGTAGATTTGAGATGAGAAAGACAAGGGGGTGAAGGAGAGGCAGAACTAAGATGAGAAAGGCGTGGGGGATGAAGTAAGGCAGATATGAGATGAGAGATGTGAGGGAGATGGGGGAGACGATGGCACTAACATGCTGCGAGAGAGAGGATATGGAGAAGAACCGAGAGAGAGAGAAGGACCGGAGCTTCTGAAAATTTGAGAGGAATCGAGAGAGAGAAGCATCGATTTGAGCTTCTCTCTGAAAATCAACGATTTGAGTTTCTAAGAGAGCTCGGGAAGGAAACATCGGTTAAGTCCCAAATTACCTCGTCTCCAATATTATTAAATCTTGTAGAATGTCATATTTCTTGTAATGATAACTCAATATTATTATATTCTCATTCCTTCATGTTACCTCAAAAGGAAAATTTTGAATTGGATCCCAAATTGACAGGTTAGTGTGACCTTAATCATGCGGTTATGCACTTTTGGAATAGGAATACATTTTCTGAAAGATTCTAGCTTTTGTGCTTTGGTAGATCTTTGAGATCCTTTTGATGACCTATGATGTGTTGAAGGGATGTATATCTATACGATTCGATCCAACTGATTACGTAAAGTCTGCAGTAGCAACGGAACCAGATACAGAAAAGACAGTTAATTAAAGGATTAATAGAATGAATCACACTTTTTTCATTAAACTATACATGCCACAATGTGATTATTGTATATAAATGGACTGTTTGTCGAACATGAAAATCAGTCGTAGTAAGAAGTAATAAAAATAAGATCAAGAAAGAATCACGAAAATGAGAGCGTTGACGTTTTATTTCTTCTGGGAGACTAATGAGATTAGAAAAATAGGATTTATTTAACTAACTAAATCACAAGGTTCTTTATTCCAGTAAAAGTAAATAAAAAAGAGAGAATAATAAGAAATGGCACTTTAATTCTAAGAAAAATTCTTAGAAATACTTTCCTTATTTCCAATAATATAGCTTGGTAACTATCGGAATAAAAAAAGAGACGGTGCCTTTAAATGTTTTCATTCCATACAGTTATCGTAATTGAGTTTAAGTTACATGATTGTTAATAATTTAATTTGAAAATATTAATATTCAATGTTAAGATTTTTGAAGGGCAATTAGGAGATCCATGAATTAGTGAGGATAATTTTTGCTCAAAAATGTTTCTGTACTCTTAGCTCTATTTACATCTACTATAGGTAATTAATTAGACTATTTGATATAAGTAAGAAATATTTTAGGTTTTCTCAGTATTAGATGTATATATAAGTCCTAAAACGTGCAACGCACGGATGTGGGAGTTTACTAGTTGATTAAAAGAGGGAAATTTTCTGTTTCAGAACTTTGTTGATCTGTGGGTAAGAATCTTAGTAATCAGTAACGCATACGTTTGGTACTACGTAACGTTAAGCTGGTATTCGTACAAGTGCCCATGGTTTAACCATTTCAAGCTCCACCATGAGATGCTTAATATGGTAGAGCAGATGTAGCTACCATATCAGAATTGATAGTGGAAGAAATCTCACAGTAGTAATTCAAACATATATATCACAAAATTATGGTATGCTAACATTTTGAAAGAGCGATTAAGGACAAGAAATAAATACGGTAAGAGGACAATTGATTCACAAATTAAATGAGTAATTCTAAACTGATCAAGTTATTAGACAAGAAACTAATTGATCAAGTGATGCATCAAGTATTCATAGGTCGGTGTGTAACTACTTATTAAGATGATTTGCTAAACTAACCCTATGAATAATCAATACATGAATTGGTCAATTAAAATTTGATATATAACTTGATCAGTCTACAATTACTCAATTCAATTGCACGTGTTGAAGTAACCAACATAAATGATATGTATGAAAATACGTATGAGACTACATAAAAAATATTTGATCAATTTCTAACTTATTGATGTCAAATGCTAAGAATATTTCAAACTATTAAAGGTGTAAAGGGTGTTGTTTTGTTAAAGGTTTTTTGTTGCTAGAGAAAGTTAATAATTTTTTTTGTTAATATATTGGTTTGTCATGTTCATAGGTCCTGGAATTTGACTGCTGATCGTTTGGCAAAACTAGCATCTACTTCGATTCCTTGGCGTATTTAATTTAATGCGATTCTTCTTCGTGTTTTTGAACCGGTGCTTATTGACTTTTTTTAGTTTGTTTTTTTGTTATTGTTTTATTGTTGAGTTTTATTCTTTTAAATAAAATGATAAAAATGATTTGTAATGGTAATTTCAATATCAAATTATTCACATGTACCATCATAATGATCGAGATGAAAAATATGAGTCCTAATATGGAAAGCTGATCTAGCTACCATATCAGACCATAACGATCCAAATAAAAACATGAGAGGCTTAATATGGTAATGCAGACTAGCTACCATATTAGGATCATAATGATCCAAATAAAAAATGATTAAATGAAACTCCAATCTATATATAAAGCATTCATCTAAGTTCCAAAATCTCAACAACTTCGTATCAGAAGCTAATTAACCATATTATATTATTATTTATTACCATTGTTGCTATTCTTCCATTCTGTAAAGGAAGATGGAAAGGAAAATGATGGGTAGGGTTTTAGTGGTTCTGGTTATGGTGATATTGGCCTTGAGTACTGAAAGTGCAACGGCTCAAATAACATGTGCTCAGGCTATAACACATTTGCTGCCTTGCCAGGCCTTCATGGTGGGAACTGGCCCTGGTCAGCCAAGCGATGATTGCTGTCGTGGCTCCCAAACTGTGGTGAAAGAAGCTAATACTACTGAGATAAGGAGGAATTTGTGTGTATGTTTGAGGAAAGTTGCAGCACAGGTTGGTGTTAAGACTGAGAGACTTAAGCTCATTTCTCAATACTGCAAAGTCAAACTTTTTATTCCTCTCGACCCCAAAATCGAATGCAGCACGTAATCTCTCTCTCTCTCTCTCTCTCTCTCTCTCTCTCTCTCTCTCTCTCTCTC